>QOCX01000050.1:356403-453086 GCA_005959815.1 Sarcophaga bullata | reverse complement strand
TCAAATTACAAACAAACTCATAAATTTATGAAATTAATTTAATTTCAATGTTTTTCACACTTAAGCTGTACGTAACTAATTTCTGTACACTTGGACCTCGATTAACGCTTTTCAGAGAAAATTTTGTAAAATATTTAAGTTATCAAGGACTTCAATGGAGGGTTAGGAATTGTTCAGTAGGGCCATTAAGGACTGTTTTTTATTTTCTTTATTTTATGAGCATTACCCTCAAGCTAAACAAATGCCAGGCTAATGTGTTTAATGGCCTTCAGTCATAAACAAGAAAGAAAACATGAACAATTCCATGAACAATTAAAATTCATTGCTTTCATACGAAAGGTTAATGGTTGTAAGCAATTTGTTTTTTCTCTCTCTCTCTCTCTCTCTCTCACTCTCTCTTTATTTTACGCTTAAAATTTTTGATTAGAATTTTAAAACGTTTTTTTTTGGAATTTCTCTTTCTCTTAGAATTGGCTGAACTTCAACCTCCGATGTTTGATTTACATCCAATGCGTGCTTTGTTCCTGATGTCAAAAAGTGGTTTCAAACCTCCAACTCTTAGTAATAAAGATAAATGGAGTCCTACGTTTCATAATTTTGTAAAAACAGCTTTAACGAAAAATCCTAAAAAACGTCCCACAGCCGAACGGCTATTGCAGCATCCATTCGTACAGGGTGAGATGTCGGTGCGTGTGGCCAAAGAATTGCTCAAGAAGTACATGAATCCGAATCAACAATTCTATTACAATTGGGATGGTGATGATGAGGTAATGTATTGTCTAATAACGATTTAAGTTATCGTCAATTTAAGTTATCGTTATCAATAATTATAGGCCACATAATGGCCTTAGGAATTACGTACCAGGAAAGTGTATGTGACTATTTTATGAATTCAATACGGGTTGAAAGCAGTAACGTATGAATGAATGCCTTAGCTCGAGGCCATACCCTTTAAATCAAGTTCTAAAACTTTTGCAACGACGCCCCTGTACCACACAACACTTTTCACAATGGCTCTACTGAACACAACTGTGTCATCGTTCGTTCGACAACGTAAACAAAGCGAACAAATAAAATTACTGCCTGTGTAAAGCAATAAATAACTGCCGTATTTACACTGTGTCAGCCACTGTGATGCACCCAGGGAGTGGCGTATATACACCGCACTTGTCCTGAATGTGTTAAAAAGTTCTGGAAACACATTGGTTTGTTTTTGTAAATGAATGTAGAAGTAATAGGCTAGAAAGGATTACAAAGAATAGATTGAGAAGCCTTCAACCTCTCAGTTTGATGTTAAGGAATCCAAGTCTTTTGTGTTACAGTCTTTTTTATCACATTATCGCCTAAGTTGGAATAGCAAATCCAGCTTCATTAGTAAATCCAGTTTCATCATGCATAAGAGGTATGAAGTAAGAGGTTGAAAACGAAATTGGAATGGCCTCCACATGACCACGGTAGAAATTAAATTTCATTAGAGTGCTTTAAGTCAAGAATTGATCCTGTTACCACATCTATTGCTTTCATTTTGGCCCTCTCAAGTGTGTGTGTTTTCCTCATCTGATGTTGTGGATAGCAAACTTAAGAAAGGCATTTTTATTGCCTGTCTAAGATGAGAGATACTAACAATACTTGTGAGAAGAACATTGAGATTTTTCAAACTGCCATACAAAATACTTTCAAGGCCCCAATATGTGTTTAATCACTAGTCTTGGGATTTATTATTTATTGATTGAAGCTTCGCTTGGGCTGTCTCTAAGGTCTGTGCAGTAATAGAGTTTTACGTTAAGTTAGGTGGCTGACCCAGCTAAAAAGACAGAGGCATTTAGGACAATCGTAATACCATAATTAAACTCCTATCCGGAAATCAAACATTCCCTTTAGGAATACATCTCGACTCTAGAATAATACTTGCTATTGCAGAAATCTTTACTTAAGGAATTCAGTCAAGGATGACAGAAAAAATGATAGGTTAGGGATCTTCGGCTCTTCATGGCAAGAGCAGGATGGTGTCTTTCATTTTTTCAAAGTCATTGCTATTCCAGATATCTTCGAATCGGTCGACCTGACGCCTTTTTGACGCTGAAGAAATATTTTTTTATTTCGTTTTACTTGGGGTCTGAACCGTGGTCTCACGTCCATCACACTAGTTACTAGACTACGACAATCTATAGATAGCCTATACGAAAGTTTAATATCACAGGGTTTAATACAGATTTGGAGTCACGTTGGGTTTCTCTATTTGGAATTTTAAAATCAAACGTCACACGCCTGGACGAGTCTATGTCTTCTCCGAATTTTAGCAAGTTCCTAAAGCCACAACTATATTGAGTGTTTTGCAAAGAAAAAATCCTAATTGATGGATGTGTCGATACATCGCGGAATTATAATAAAATCCGTCTGTTATTCAACTCCGTTCTGTTCGCAAACTTTAATTTCAGGGAATTAGAGAGCCCTCATACCAATTGAAATGTTTTCAACCATTTTTATGTATTTTTATTGACCTTATGCTCGGTGTTGCGTAATAGACCAGAGCCTCTAGTGAGAATTGAACTCGCGACCCCCTAGTAATAGTCTCTAGTACACTATCTTGGCTTGACTTCTACTCTGAGAGGAAGTCGCCTAAAGAAATTGTTGTTTTGGTTTTTAAATTTCGTTTTGTTCTTAAAGTCTGGGCTGGGATTTGAACCACGGGCTCTTGTCTAAATACTATAGTACGGCTATTCCAACTATTTTTTTTTTTTATTAAAACTCAACATCGAACCGAATCGAATGTTTAAATCTTTAACTTTAAATAATTAACCCTGCGCACCCGAACCATATTTTAGTTTATCCGACAGTAAATTTTCATAAGAAATTATTTCAATTGTTTGCTTATCAGTATTTTCACTTAGGTTAGGTTGTTGGGTTAGAGTGGCAGCTTTGATATCAAACTTCCTTCAAACTAGGAAGGAAGAAGTTGGTCAGCGCAAGGGCTGGATATTTAAAATACGACTACCCCACGCTGGAAAATCAGCCCAAAAGCTTGATAAACGAAGGTATATCCTTGACATCGATGTGCGATAGCTTAGTCAGGCTGACAAGAATTGGATTGCACCTCGCAAGAGATGGACGGGCATTGACAAAGAAAGTAGATAACAGTCTCCTCTTGCTCAGCGGTTCTGCACTTACTGTAGAAGTCGTTAAATAAGAGATGCATCCTTTTCGCTTGTCTTCTCATAATACAATAACCTTTAAGCATGGCCATTGTGATCAAGATAACGTTACGATCAAGTCCAATTAACTGGTTGGTGCGCCTTCTATCCATTGAGGGCCAAGTAAGCCTAGCTGTGGAGCAGGACTCCTCATGGACTCCGAATAGGTTGGCATTTCGAAAGAATTTCCGCACGTTGGCCAGCTTGAAAGAGGTCAAGTGCATTCCTAAATCAATTGAAGAGGATTCCGGAAGAAGTGTACCAGCCCAGGCGAGCTTGTTGGCTCTACAGTTTCCCGTAATGTTACATAACTGAGCATCAAAAATTTTACTACGATTTTACATATTCAGACTGAGGGATCTAAGTATCCACCATATTGCCATAAATAGTAAAGGCGCCTCTCAGGCGCCGTTCGGGGGCAAAGGGTTTAAATATTATTTGGTATTCATTCGACTAGAATAAGTTGACATTTGTCAAAATATTGAAAAAAATACAAACAAACAAAGGAGGTCATTAAAATAAATTTCTCTATAAAAATTGTGTGTGTTTGTTTGTGTTTTTTCCGTAATTAAATTTATTTTTAATTTTAATTGTCATCGTAATTATTTATGTTGACTAATTAAAAAATTATTTTCTAATTAATTGTTACATTTTATTAACACACCCCCCCCCCCCCTCATTGTTTCATTTATCATTCGTTGATTCATTCTTTATTTTTTATCTTCTTTCTTCCTTTCTCTTTGTTCTGTTTTGACATTTCAATGTACCTGTTGTTGTTAAATGTTAACTGTAACTGTGTGCCATTACTGTGCTGTGCTGTGCTGTGTGTACATCACTTAAATACCAACAACAACAACAACAACAACGATGACAATTACAACAACAAATAACATAATAACCTGACATGGAATGGAATGGAATGAAATGGAATGGATTTTTCATGTTTGTAATCCTGTTATCGTGTGTGTGTCTGTTCTATTTTGTTTTTCTTTTAATCCTGTGGCTAAAAACTTATTTAAAAACAAAAACAACAAACTCAACAACAACAAAAAAAATTCCAATGAACAACTATAACAACAACAACAATAACAACAAAAACTTAAATGTACAACTTAAATTCGATGTTCGTTCGTTTGCTCGTTCTTTCCCACCTACATGCGTTGGTTGGCTGGTTGGCTGGTTTAGACTGTTGCCAGTGTACCACAACGTATTGCCAGTAAAATGACATCAAGGCCAAATGGTATTTCACCGCAAAATCATACATTAAAAACAGGTAAGTGCGCTACCATACCATATCAAAATGAATTAAAAAAAAAAACAAAATTTTTTTAAAATTTTTTATCAAAATATTTCTGCTTGGTTGGCAAGAGAAGAGAGATTTTATTTTTAATTTTGATTGATTGAAGCTTTAAATGGATTTGTTTCTCTTTCTCCGTTTTTCTGGCAATATAAACCATGAGTTTGAAAAAAGTTTTTTTCCGTAGGAATAAATGTTAAATGTTTTACGTGTTGTTGTTTGAGTAAAAAAAAAAATTAATTTGTAACCCCCCCCCCCAGAAAAACAATAAAAAAATTTCATACTTTATACTGACCTCATTGGCAACTCGGGAATTTGACAGCTGTCATATATGTTTATGCCGATTATTAAAAGTGGAACGTTTTATGAATATTAACACACGTTATAATAATGGATACTTCTCACACAAATATTTGCTCATAAATTTCGAAGTCGAATTTCGAATAAGTCGAGATGTGTTAATAATTCTAGGTTAGCCCGCTAATCTAGGTAGGTTGCCGCTCTCAGACAAATTCCATTGCATTACCCAGTGCAAGGTAAGCGCCCTTGTCATGATTCGTTACAGATGGGTTTGAACCAACCCGTGTTCCGAATAAAACCGTTCAGTTTCTTTAGTGGTACGTTCACCACCATGTCGAGATATTCAAATGTTCTGCCACCACAACACCCCATGACGTCTGTCCTAAAGTTTCTTCCACTTTCTCGCAGCTTCTGCAGTAATCCTTATGGGGCAGACCCAGCTTAACAGCGAAACTGCAAATAGTCCAGTGTCTCGTTAGAATTCCTGTTGGAATGCGAACCATTTTCTTATTTCGACAAGAAGTTCTTTAATTCTCCCGCTGCTGGACACAGCAGTTTTGAAATTCCTCAACCAGGTACGTCGAATCATCTACGGGGTTTTGAATTCCATGCTACTTTTTCCCAACTTGCAACAGTATTTCTGTAGAGGCACATATATCCTCTCTATCCACCTCCTCCTCTCGTCCTCAGACATTTCCGATCTCTTTCGTGTCAGTTTGTCCGCCTTTTTGTTTCCGTCTAAGCCACATTGGTCCGGAATCCAGTTGCAGCGGGTGTTATGTTGACATATATGGTGTAAACATACTGACGCCCTTTGAATTGACAAGATGGCGTCCCAAAGCTTTGATGACTGCTTGAGTGTCAACATATACGAACAAGTTCGAAGAAGATAGCTCCCCGATTTCAACCATGCACGCAACAATAACAATTCACTATCGTACATGCATACATAATTGGGCATTACAACATTTCAGTCAGGATTACGGCCTAGCTTCTCACACCTCTTATTTTGTGTGTGTTAATTTTATACATGAGTGGCGGGACCTACAGTTAAAAGTCGGCTCCGAACTACAGACTTTTGAGAAACTTTTCATGGCAATTTTATTTACTCTCAGAGTTTTTGCCAGAAAACTGCTAAGAGGAAGTCGCCTAAGAAATTTTTTTTCTTATTTCGTTTTTGATGTCTGACCGGGAATTCGAACCCTGACCTTTGGTCTAATAAGCCAATACACTACCGACTAGACTACGGCAACTTTATTCACTATCAAGAGGCCTAAAATAGTTCCAGCACGAAAACACGTGTTCTATGCAAACTACGCGCTGTATCTAGTTTATGTTAGTCATCTTGGAAAGAGGTTTTCACCAGTGAGACCATTGAGGTCTGACTACTGCTGCATAGATCTAAGGGGTCGTCCAAAATACCATTTTCTTAAACCAATAAAGGCCTTTTTGATCCAGTTTGAATTGTCTCTAAATCCAAAAACTAGGAATTCTAAGTCCGTTACTATTTCTAATTCCAATTGCTTTTCGATTTCTGAGCGCCTTTAGGTGGTCAGCATACGCAATCTTTGCAAACAAAAATTGATTCGTTTAACCTCCCGCCCCAGCTTGTTGTTAAACACAACAAAAACACTCATCTAGACGTGCTTTTTTGGGTTGCTTAAATGCTAAAGATGCTTGATAACTAACCTTTGCGCTGAATCGTTCTCAAGACGTCTATCCCAAAAACTGAAAATAGGAATATATGTGACGGAAATAAGAATAAATTTTTTTTTAGCCGAAGTCTTTTTTGTCTTAAAAGTTGTCGTTGCAAGAACCTCGAAAAATTTACGACACCTATCCGGCAACGCTTTGCAAGTTATTTTGTTTCATTAAAAAATTAGGATGCAAAGGATAACTAACTCTTCTGTTATTACTTTCACGTTGAAAGCAAACTTATCTTGGCTGCACTTGGTCCTGCTATAAATTCGAAATTAACTTTAGCCACACCTTAATTACTTCTACTTTAAAAGACTTTCCAAGCAGACCTCTTAAGTTCTGTGGTTCTTATGTTCCATGTCCCACTCATAGTCCATCACATCGAAGATTTTTCATTTCGTTCTTGTTTTGTCCTTGAAAGTTTTGTTTCGCATTTTTTCTCTCTCTCTTCTTTTTTCTTTTTATTTTCTTCGAAATCCATTAGTAGTAGTAGTAGTGAGAGGCTTCAGCAATAGTAACTTCGTTGACACTTTATAGTTTTGCTTACAATTCTCGGAATTTTTTTAAATTCATAGTGTTGTCATCGCTGTTCTTCTGTCATTTACGCCATGTGATGAACGTTTACCATATAAAATGTATGTTTTTCTACGAAATTCTTAATGGAAATTCGATGTTCAAAACCAAAAAAGAGAAAAGTTACTGAAATACGGAAATTTGTCTGTTTTCACAGCCCAATTAGTTCATGCGCAAATTATAGTTGATAAGTATGAGCTACGAGATAAGCTTTTATGCCACTTATTTGTTTCGAAATTCGCAACAACAAAATGTAACTTTTTTTTCTTTATTAATTAACAGGAGAATGTGCCCTTAAGGAAGTAAGTTTTAATAAGTTTTGATAAGTAACTTGTAATGGTTGCTGGTCAAATGCTCTACAAACCAATTTACTTGCCGCAACAAAGGCAATTTGTTTAGTAATTAAATTAGCAACGTGTTGCATACATACGCGACATACATAATTGATCATTACAACCCTTCAGTTAGGATTACAACCTAGCTTCTTACACCACTTATGTTGTGCTTGTGTTAATTTCATTCATGAGTGGCTCCAAAACAACACAAACTTTCCATGATAATTTTTATTTAGGCTAGGTTAACGGATAACTTGCCGTTCATAGGCTAATTCACTCGTTGGCCATATGGTCCATTGTGTTACCTAGTCTAAAGCAGGTTCTGATCCGTTAGTGATGAGTTTAAATCTCCCCGACCTCTAGATGAAACCGATCAGTTCCCTCAGTTGCCCGTTCGCCACCATGCCGAAATCTCCAAAGGTTCTATCAACCAATAATCGATAACGTCTGTCTTATAGTGCAGGGCACACGCATAAAAGGCATTGTTACCTTTTCTCCCACTTCCCACTGGCAACTTCTGCAGTAATCTTGGTAGTGAAACTGCAAATTGCGCAGTATCCCATTAGAATTCACATTGGAATGCAATCCGTTTTCTGTTTCTCACTTTGTCCACTGCTGGACACAGCAGTTTTGAAATTCTGGCAACCTGATGTGTCCGACCACCCTCGGCTTATTGAATTCCATGCTGCTTTTTCCAATTTGGGAAATTATTCGTGTGGAGGCGCATATATCCCCTCTAATGTCTCCTCCTCAAGCATCCCGATCCCTTGTATGCCAGTTGGTTTGCCTTTTTAGTTTTCCTTGGCAAATTTTTTGTTTCCTCTCAGAGTGTTCGTCAGGAATGTGCTGGGAATTGGATTGCATTCCTTTCGAATTGTCTGAGCTAGAGTTTTCCACGGATTCTCTCTCATTTACTCATTTACTCTCACTACATGCTTGACTTTACAGTATGGTTTACTTCGTTATCCTATTACTGCTGTTATCGTTATCGTATTCCTCTCGATAATATTTTTCATAGTTTTCCAGCCACTTATGGATAAAATTAACAACACACACTCAACATAAGTGGCGTGAGAGCCTAGGTCGCATCCTGACTGAGGGGTTGTAATGGCCAATTATGTGTGTAGATTTAGTGTCAAAAGAAACTTTACATTAAGAATAGAATTCTAACAATCACCAAACTCAACTTTTACCACTTAAGGAGAGCGCACGACAAAATTTTGAAATTTTTTTTTGTAATTTTTTTTTTTTTAATTTTTTTTTTGCAATTTTTTTTTTCAATTTTAAAAACTGTAACGGTAATTTATTAATTTGTATTTTTTTTTTAATGTACAGTTTCTTTTGACGCTCACTGTATGTGTAAATGAATTCAAGTCGCCGAGTTAAAGCACTTTTAATGCTTATTCAGTACCTTTACCTTCGAAGAAATTAGAATTAACATCCAAATTTATGAGCCATACATACATAATTTGCCATTAGAACCCTTCAGTCAGGATTATGACCTAGCTTCTCACACCACTTATGTTGTGTGTGTTAATTTTATACCAGAGTGGCTAGGGACCTACAGTTTAAAGTCGTCTAGAAAGAACAGATTTTTTTTGAGAAACTTTTCATGGCAATTTTATTTTCTCTCAGAGTTTTTGCCAGTAATCTGCTGAGAGGAAGTCGCCGTAGAAATATTTTCTTCATAATTTCTTCTGTTGGAGATGTCTGATCTGGGGATTCGAATCCTTGCCTTTCGTCTAATAAGCCAACACACTAGCTACTAGACTACGGCGACTATATGCATCATATGGAGATGTTTTAAAAGAAGAAAATATTGTGTAGCGTATTATCTGCTCGAATTACTGTGCCTTCCCGATAATATTAATTGCCCTGTTGATGTGTTGAAAATTAATTACTCAATTGATGCTTTTTTTTTTGTTGTTTTGCTTTTACGACTACCATATAATGAGTATCATAATATGCTTCACAACACGTTACTTTTATTGTAAAAATTTTGTGTAACTGTGTGTGTGTATTTGTAAAGTATTGCTTGCATGTATTTAAACGAATAATATTTTTTTCTTTTCTTTCTTTTCTGATTGTAATTTTTAGGCATGACATCATCCAGTTCACAATGGAATAATGAACGTTCTTCTAGTCCTGAAACTTTACCAAGTGACATGTGAGTAGTTTTTCTGTGTTTTTTTTTTCTTTCTATAAATGCGTACTACACTATTCTTATTATGCCTATTTTATTATTGTTATTATTGTAGTTGTAATTTTTAAAATTACCATTTATTTACAAAAAAATAAAAAAAAAATTCTTATACGCTGTGTGGGTTTCTTTTTTCGTAAGCTATATTGCCATATACATACATACGTACATACATACATCTTACTTTTACTATATACTTCATGTACTTGTATTTATCAGACATACCACGTACCTCTGCTTACCTACAATGCCTACCTATTTATATCAACATGTTGTTTAATTTTCTTTTAAAAATTCGTATGTAAAAACGAAACATAAGAAAACATTTCACCTCCTCCTGTGTACTGTTGCTTAAACTACATACAACAACGTTCAATATGCTACATACGCTACATACCATATGCTATCCATACAATATACAATATTTAAATCGTATTTACATGCAACATGCACTCCATATCATAACGCTTGTTGTTTGTAATTCTTCATGTTCTGTGTGTGTGTGTGTGTGTGTGTGTGTAATTTTTATGCTGCTTTTTAAAGGCGTTTAATCCTTTCATTCAAATTTTAATTCATTTTTCCTTAATTTACGTACGTTTCTCTGTTTTTTTTTCCTTTCTGCATATTTTTTTTTTTTTTTGCTTTCTGGTTCTGCTAGAAAGTCTGGGGCTGGTTACAACAGGGTTTCCTGTATGTAATTAAGATTTCCTGTTTGCATATATTATTTTTCAGCTCTTTGAGGGAAAATATTTTAAAATTTAATTCTTTTCTCTCCTTTTTTTATTTTTTTTAAATGTCTTCTTCTTCTTTTTCTTCTTCTTATTTAAATAATTTAAATTTATTTCTTATAAATTTTCCTTAAAATTTAAAAGACAGACTGTCACTGTGAAAATCTGAAAAGTTTTCTTTTTATTTTTTGGAAAAAAAAAATCGAAATAAAAACACAGGAAATCTACAAAAGTGCGAGAAACACAGAAAATTTTCCAAAAACTCTTGAAATACATTGACGATAAAATCTAGTAGCTCGGAATTATATGTTATCGTTCAGAAGTCTATCACAGTTTCTATGCGCTTCACCGCATTCGAAATGTCCAAATTTCCATGACTTTGGCCCGTAAATCAAGTTGAATTTAACAAATGACATGCCTTCTGCTGGCTTTGTGCATCACTTAGACTTGGGATTTTAGAAAAGCCCACAAGAAAAAGTCTAATCGTGTCCACGATTTCAGTGGCAAATACGGTAGACAATTCAAATCCGCTCTAAGTAAGATAATCATGTCTTGGAAGGCATCTTAAAATTATTTCACGAATGCATACATACACAATTGGTCATTACAACCCTCTAGTCAGGATTTCAACCTAGTTCTTCACACCACCAATGTTCTGTGTATTAATTTTACACATCAGTGGCAGCGGGTCCGTACAGTTTAAAGTCGACTCCGGACAACGGATTTTTGAGAAACTTGCCGGGGCAATTTTTTTTTTACTCTCTGAGTTTTTGCCAGAAATATACTGAGAGAAAGTTACCGAAGAAATATTCAAATATCGTTTTGGTTGGAGATGTCTGACCCTTGGGTTTTGACCCGTGGAATCACGTCTAATAAGCCATTTCTATAGGGTAGCCAATTCACATCACTTCCACGTGAGACGATCATACCCGCAATTTATTCGTTAAAAATGATCAACACGGCTGGAGGTGTGAGGCACGTAGCGCGGGCCTGTGTCCCTATGTCTTGGACAAATCATTAAATTCAGTATGGAAAAAGTTCATAATCATCGACCTTTTGACTTCGTCAAGCCATGTTGTAGAAGGCCTCATAAAATTATGTCACAAAGACTCTCTTCCAATTTCAATACTTTTTGAAAGTATCTCAGAGAAATACTCAAATCTTTTCACTTTCCTACTGCTCCCAAAACCCATTCACCGAAAACACATCGTAGCCTGTGGTTGTAAATGTGGTGGCAAGATAAAACAGACTGAATGAATGACAACTAATTTGACAGATTTGGCTTTCACAAGATGGCCGTTATTAACTGTCAGAGTTCCTTTTGTATAAACCGTTAATTGCCTTCAGTTTCTAACACGAATGGCTGAAATTTTTTTGAGAAAATTTTATACTTTTTCACGGTCTTTCATTCCGCATTGTATTCACCATCCCAATACTCAATTTCACTTCACAATACAAACACAATGTTATTGGGGACTCATGAAAACTTAGAGCTGATAGAAAATGAACTCCATTATGGTATCAGACGGCCTATCCATCACAAGTCTATGTCACCTGTTGATGAAATTTTAAAACAAAAAATGAAATGTTTTGATATTTTTCTAGTCATAAAGGCACATATTGGTTTATATGTCATCATATCATTACGCATACATACATAATTAGTCATTAGGACCCGTGAGTCAGAATTATGACCTAGCTTCCCACATCACTTATGCTGTGCGGGTTACATGACCTACAGTTTAAAGTTGTCTCTGAACAATAGATTTTTGAGAAACTTTACCGCAACAATTTTGTTTACTTTTTTTTTGCTAAGAGGAAGTCGCCTACTGCAGGTAACGATGACTTATCTACTTTCCTCGATAGTGTAGTGTTCAGTCAGTACCGATAGGGAATAGATACGATATTTCGGACTCTCCAAGCACTATAATATTGGTCTATATTGTCCATTAACTACGTTACTTCATAGCTAACATAGAGGCTTAATTTAAATTCTATAGGATTAGACAGACCTCCTCTTTGTCATTCTTCTTCTTGCTTTATTAAGAATACCTAAGTATTTGCTGTGTTCAAAACTCTCATCTTTTTCTCTTAAAATTTAATTACGCTCTCTTTAAAATTGCCTCCTTAAAACTAACATTACATAGCTAAGCTATTAATTTCAATTTAAAAAAAAATCTTTTGCTCAATGCTTTTAATTTCATTCACATCGTCTTCATGCTGTAATATTGTGTGTGTATTATTCAGCGTTCATTATGCACTTCACTTCATTTGCATTTTTTTTCTTTTCATTTTTTCATAAGAATCCTCTTTCTCTCCTTCTAATGAGGAGTAATTGAATTTATTTTCTTCCTTATGTTTTTTCTGTTTTTTTTTCTTTGTTTTTTGTTTTTTCTTCTTCTTTATTTTTTTTATGATTTTATTCTTTTGTTTTTGTTTTTTACTTTTAGTCCTCTATTTAAACAGCAACAAACACAACAATTACAACAAAGAAAACAAAAACTAACGGGAACTTTAATAATGAACATGTCCTTAAGGTCAGAACGCCAAGCAACATTTTTTTGCTCAGCACAGTTCTGTTCTGTTTTAGTTCAGTTCAGTTCGGTTCTTATTTGCATTTCTTATTATATTTTCCCTCTCTCTCTCTCTAGTTTTATTTTATTTTTTTGCTTCTTTTAATATTTTTAATTTTATTTAAATTCTTTATTTATTTATTTGGTCTTTATTATTTTAATTCTTTTATCTTTTGTTTCTTGTTCTTTTTTTTTGTTTGTTTATCTCGCCCCATAACAAAAGTTCTTAAAAGAATTCCAAAGTTCTTATTGTTTTTTTTAACGCCGGCATTTCGTGGCTTGAGTTAAGTTTTTTTTTTTGTTTGGCTTTTAATTTATTTTGTTTTTGTTTTTGTTTTTTTGTTGAATGAAATTAAATGCAAGCAAAAGAAAAAATTGAAGAAGCCTCCATTATATAATGGCCTCTCTTTGGTTTAAGGCGGCAAAAATGAAGTGTAATTTTCAATATTAGCAATCTAGATGGTCTTGTGCCATCCAAGACAAAAACCACGGCATCATTATTAATTAAGAAAAATATCCACACGGAAATGTTTTGTTTATTTCTTTAATATCGTCGTTCATAAGGTGTACATCAAAATCATAAGGTCACCTCAATATTTGCTCAATTCATATTTCGTTTTGTTTGAAATGACTGACCTGAGGTTTAAACCATGCCTCTTCACGTCTAATAAGCCGGCACTCCATCTACTAGACTACGGCGTTTTTACAAAATCTCAAAAAAAAAAAAAAAATTCGGCTGTAAATCGTATGATTTTGGTGACCTGACATTAGAATTTCTAAAGGTAATCTGTTGTGGCAATTATTGCACGCACGGTATAGCAGGTGGCGTTGTCTGGCTGAAACCACATTTCATCCACGCGGTGTAGTTGAGGCCATAACAACTCCGTTATTATCATCCTGCAGCAAATGCCGTTCACAGTCATTGCAATTTCACACTCTTCTTCAAGAAAGTAAGGCTCAATCATGCCGTCTGCTTGTTTCTCTTGGATTGTTTGAGTATTTTCCGAGCAGTTGAGGCCATAAGAACTCCGTTACTATCATCCTGCAGCAACTGTCGTTCACAGTCATTGCAATTTCGGCCTCTTCTTCAAGAAAGTAAGGCTCAATCACGCCGCCTGCTTGTTTCTCATGGGTTGCATGAGTATTTTCGGAGCAGTTGGGGCCATAAGAACTCCGTTACTATCATCCTGCAGCAACTGCCGTTCACAGTCATTGCAATTTCACACTCTTCTTCAAGAAAGTAGGGCTCAATCACGTCGTCTGCTTGTTTCTCATGGGTTGAGGCCATAAGAACTCTGTTATTACCATCCTGCAGCAAATACCGTTCACAGTCATTGCAATTTCAGCCTCTTCTTCAAGAAAGTAAGGCTCAATCACGCCGTCTGCTTGTTTCTCTTGGGTTGCATGAGTATTTTCTGAGCCCCAAAATTAGAGAAGCTGACATTTTTTTTAGAAAATTAACGTTGACTTCACACGAAATAATTGAGCACACGAAATACACTGTGAGCCTCTTTCTTTCTAACTTTTAATTAACATTCTACGAATTATGTTGTTGGCCATGTTTTTTTGATTAAATCCTGTTGCATTTTCCATAGACGACCACACTAGCAAACAAAAGTTTTCCTTTCTCATTGTTTTCCGACTACTTGTGCAGGGGTCTTGTTGCGGTGTGTGCGACACAAATGCATTGCTTTCTCACATTTGATGCGACTCGACACGCATAACAATGAACGAAACAATGAATTGAGGTTGGCAGCTGGCAGCTGGCTGCTGACTGCTGACTTTTAAGTAACAATGTATGTCATGTCAGAAGTCGGTTGCTAACTGATCAAAAGTTCTTTAAAACAACAAATTCTGACAGCGGGTTGTTTAACTTTTTTTTGGGTTTTTGTTGGTTTGGCTTTTATTTTTTTTTTTTTTTATTTTTTTGCAAAGTGTAAGAGGAGAATAAGAAATTATTTTTAAATTCTATTTTCCTATGCAACGCCTCTCTGTCTGCTGTCTTAATATAGTTTTGAGGAGAATTTTTTTTTTTTTTTTTTTTTTTTATTGCCAACCATCATAAATCAATTTCGCATTCTGTTTACTTAATAATGTCTCCAGTCGAGACGTCTTTTTTTGTTTTTTTTTCTCTCTGATGAAGGCACAATCTCAATGTCAGCAAATGTGTCATTCCAAGAAGGAACAAAGAAAGAAAGAATGAAAGAAAGAAAAAAACGCCACTGAAAATATTAAAAAATTTTCGTCTAAAATAAGAAATTTTTGAAAAGATAAGATTTTGAAGTAAAAACTTTGCAGACACATTTCTTAAAAGCAAATACTTTTACGTTGGCAGGCGTCAAACCCCCTGCCTTAAATTCTGTTCTGAGAAGAAAAATTTTCCTTTCCCAAAACGAACGAACCCTTTTTGATTTGCTTTGGAAATGGCATTCGAATGACAAGTATGATGAGGGGGGAAGTCAACTATTTCTTGTGGCAAAATGCCAAAATGAGAAAACTTCTCTTTCCCTTCCCTGTCTTCTTAATACTCCCTTAAGAGTCCCCAATAGGAGAAGAGCCTGTGTTACATAGTTGAAGTACAATTTAAGGAAAATTTATAAAAAAAAAAGAAAATAAAGGAGAGTACATTGTGTTTATGTAACAACCAACTACTCTTACGATTTATTTTCTTCTCTTTTCTTCTCCTCTCTTCTATTTTGAAGTATCATTACGTTATGCATTCAAAGAAAACATCATCATTGCAGTGCATTCTCTATTGCAGAAGGAGAAGGATAGAAGAGTTCCTTCCTTGCTTATATTGGAATTGATTTTTAGTCGTTAGTTTCTTTTGCCAGCATCATTCATATGATTTGTACAGAGTAGAGGAGGGTGGAATAGCTAGCTGCTCATTTATTTTTTTTTTCTTTTAAATTATAATATTTTTCTCTAGCATTTGTTAAGGTCATGCTTTATAAAGAAAGAAAACTTTTCAAGTCATCAAGAAATTGTTTGCTTTTTAATGTCCATTCTGTCCTTTGATTTATGACTTAAGCGTTCTATTTCTACTTTTGATTTAATTAATCACTTTAAATGACATTCAGGGATTTATCAACTACAGGGTAGTAGAAAATGTTTTAATTGTGCATGAAGTCCAAAAGTTAAAATAGTCTCTTTTAGGTTATGTTAGGTTAGGTCGAAGTGGCAGCTTTGATTACCACAGCATAATTGAGCACACATAACGGGTAATATATATTCCGTTAGGTTAAATATATACCGTTTTATATGGATATTTGTTATCATACTCATGTCCTTAATTTATCACAGAAACCCCATTTAGTAAGGACAACAACCTAGCGCAGAACACTACACCAAATTAAACGAAATTCAAACCTATCCTTAGCCATTCTACATAGTTTCGTACTCTTTCTACTGCATATGTCCATAGAGCCATATCCAATGTACCAGACGGTTGAAAGGAATTAGGTACACTGCGAGAAGACATCTCTGGGACTGACTTTAGTCTTTAAAATTGCAGAAATAATTACAAGAAAATTTAGTGAAGAACACAAAGAGGATCTGGAACGAGTTTAAATAAAATACTCGTAGTGAACGCAACAATCTGGCTGTATTTCAGTATTTCAGTATTTCGGTAAAAAATTTCCACACCTTTTCTATTTATATTCTCCTTTCTATTTAAAACACTGGAACGATTAGTTTTGATGACCATATTAGATCCGCCTTTTTCCGGATAAACAATGTCCAACACACTTACACAAGAAAATGGTCCATTAAATCGGTTAAATCGGTCCTTCTCTGCGATACGATATTTTCGTGGAATATCCGACCAATTGTCTTTGTTTTTCAAGAAACAACGTTGCTCAAAAATCGACATTATCGTGCAGTTTCTCGTTGGCCCAATAAATCTCAACGTTTCTCAACAGGAAATCGATTCATTACGTAAAGTGGAGATAAGCTACTGAATTTTGTGACAGAATAGAATGACATAAGTATTGTCAGATTCGAAATACACAAATGCTTCAAATTTAAACCGATAGATGGCACACCTGATAAAAGAGGATTCATTCACTCAGTCTATTAGTTCTCTTCTCAATATGGGATTAATATCAACAACCGCATGGTCATGGTCATTACACTCAAGAATCTCGTTGAAAACAGCTTCAAAGTTGTGATTTATGCTGATACCCTGTTTTCGTAATTTTCTCTAGGATAAGCAGATTCACGGGAAGCTCAACCTCATGCTGTTCATTAGGACATGCAATATTCTGAAACTCTTACGGCATTCAGGTTAAACTTTATAACTTGATTGTTAACCTAAACCATTCCATGAGCACACCAAGATCATAAACCAATATTCCTTGATACTGATTGATTATATGGTTCCCTACAATTATTTGAAGGGGTGAAGGCGCCGTCATTCTATATAAAGATGCGAATTTCCTGATTTTAATTTTAAATTTTGAAGTAAAAAGAAACAAAGAAAGTTAATGCCCGCATACTTTGTTGCATGTCAGTAACATTATGAGAAAATATTATAAATTTTCTAGCATACATTAAGGGTTATAAACATGTTTTCTTTGATTTTTTTTTTTTTTTATTAAATTTGTCTAGTCAGCATTTTATTTTTCTTTGTTTCACTAAATAACTCACTTGCACACACAATACAATAATAATTTAGCAAAAAAAAAAGGATGAATTTATTATAACCGATATCCTGTCTATCTTTACAAATCATTTCTCTTTCTCTCAGAGTTTTCTCTCTCTCTCCCTTTTTTCTTCAACAAACCTATACTCAATGTGTGTTGCCCAGCAGTTATGGGTTTTTAAAACAATGGTTAACCATTTGGTTTGAAAATCCTTTGTTGTCCTGTTTTTATTTCATTTTCAATTTTTGGTTTTTATTTTATTGTCTCCTCTCTCGTATTTTATGACACATGATATTGGTTATGATGACCATTTACTCCCCCTATTTTTTTTTTCTTTGTTTCAATAATTGCCCGATTATTTTTCAATTTCTTGCAACAAAAGGTTGTCCGTTTAAAAAATCATTTATTTGTGTGTGTGTGTTGTGTTTTTGTTTTTGTTTCGTCCTTTTTTTTATTATTTTATTTCAAATATTTCCCTATTTGTCGGTGTGTATGTGTGTAAATTGTTATGAAATTATTAGTTGAGGTTATGTTCTGTTGAAGGTCCTTTAATTGAAAACATATTTGCTCAATGAACTGTAAACATATTTTACATTGGATTTGTTATCCTTTTTTTGTTCTTTTTCGTCCTTTCTTTTTTTTTTGAAATTGTTTGCCTGTATAATTTAGCATTTCCGATCAAATGTCCAGAAATTATGAAATTTTATTCGATATTGGAAATCTAATCAGTATTCAGAGGAGTATGAAATCTTTTGTAATGGAATTTGACAGACAGACACTCAATTTTGTGTGTGGAATGCCAATATCAAGAGCAAAATAAGATTTCTTCATATTCCAGAAAGATCGTAGATTAGAATAAAGTAATCAAAGAAACCGCTTTCTTCTTTCCATAGGTTTAAAACGTGTAAACAGTTACATACGTGTTATATGACGCATATATACGTCATGACCGTATATCTACCGTAGTTCAGTGGGTAGTGTATTTGTTTATTAGATGTGAAGCCACAGTTTAAATTCCAAGTCAGACATCTCCAACAAAACGAAAACTGAAGAAAATATTTCTTTGGTAACTTATTTTAGGTCGTTATCCTGACTAAAGGATTGTAAGGATTAACCAATTATGCATGTATGTATGCCAACATCAAGTGTAAATAACAAAAGATTTTTTGGTTTTCACTTAAGGAATTAAAGAAACTGCTTTCCCCTTGCCTTATCCACACTTTAGATATATGCCGCATCAATAGCTACATAAGATTTGTATGACGCATATATACGTCATGATGTATTGTTCATCTATAAGCATTTATCTTGTATTTGTATTCATATTTTTCACATTTCTCATTATGGCCTGATTAATTGTAATATTTAGGATTGGCTAGCTTGTTTGTATCACCTCTGGATTGGTTACTGCAGTCAATCATTTTCAGGGATAGTTTTCGACCACTTTTTCGCACATTTCAAGCCAACATCAAGTGCAAACTAAATAAGATTTTTCGGTATTTAAGAAAGGAATCAAAGAAACTGATTTTTTGTTGCTGCGTTAATACCAATTATATGCCTGAATTTACATAAGATTTATATGACGCATATATACGTCATGACGACTTGTTCATCTACACGTATTTATAATGTATTGGCTAGCTTTTAATGCTGCAGTCAGTCCTTTTCAATTAGTTTTCGACCACTATTTCATACATTTCGACATTTAATCGCCTGATTTTGATGGCCAACTGATGTTGCCAAAGCATGAAATTATTCTTTCGGGGCACTTCTCATGCAATAAAGTCATAAAGTGTTTTGTGGCTCGTAATATCGTATTGTTTATAGCACATACCGTCCAATGTATAATAACAGCTACAGACGTAGCATAGCCTTCGTTTTCCTTGAGCTCTATTGTCCTGTCCTCTAAATCAGTATTGAAATTCTGTTGCTCTAGCACGCAATCAATTTATTTGCGGCCTGATTTCTAGTCAAATTACTTAACAACAGTAGTGAATGTATTCGAAACCCTGGGGAAAACTCGAGAACATTTTCCAAACAGAAACTTATGCCAACGAATGCGCAGCTTAATTCAACTTGAACAGAACATGCTGAAAATTGGTTTTGACGATACCTAACATTTAGCTCCTAAAAGGTTTGTTCGAGATTAGAATGTCCGGTTTCTAGTCACAGTAGTAGTGAATGTGTTCGAAATCCATAAACGCCGGGATTCCATACAGAAGCTTATCCTAAAGAAGGAAGAGCTCCTCAAGGTACTGAAAATGATATTTGACGATACCTAACACTTCACTTCTATGAAGTTCACTCCAAATTAAAATGCTGTTGTGTGCACAATTTGATTCTGGTAAACAAAAGTCACCCTTTTTAGATCATATGAGCTTTCGCAGTATTATGACGGATATACTCGTCAAAAGGCAAAAAAGTGTGTGGTGAAGACCCACCCTTCTTGTGTTAAATCGGTTTAAGACAGTGGAAAGGAGATTTAATTCCTGGTTTTACAAGGAAACTACCGAATAGGCCTTTTGAAAATAGTTTATACCAACCAGAAAACATCATTCAACTACTCATTGAAGAATCCATATCACGCTACAAAATCGGTTATTAAGTGTTTTCAGTACAGTTGTACGTTAGAAAGGGACTATCTACTACCCGATTGTTGAAGCCCTAATCAGGCTAGAATAAAGTGTAAAGTGTAGTAAAGTAGCCTAGACAATGTACACCACATTTAAGATGTTTTTCGGTAGTTACCCACCCTCCAATGGGACTGTATTTAGTTCAGTTCACCTATTTGGTGTCTTTGTAGTAGAACAGCCTCCAAACATTGCTTAAAATTATCATTTCGTTGTTGTTTTTATTCGATTGGAAGCTCACGCGAGAGCTTTCTTTCACTTGCTCAAATATTCATGCACGATATATTTAACACGTTCCTTTGATGGCTTTAAAACAATCTTGGTCATTCAAAATTATTTTGCGGACTTTTCTAATGTTTTTGGGTGGTAATAGAATACTAGGAGACGTCCCCATCGTTTTTTATGTTGCCTAGTTTAAACGTTTGATTTTTCTGGTGTAAATCATTAATTTTACGGTTAGGGTTTAATAGAGCATGGTTTTAATACTAAAAACGCCATCTGCGTGCTAGCCTAGAACCTTGTATTTTCTAATGCTATAATATCTCTGACTGTATAGGTTACATAAAATGTAAAAATTCAATGAAAATTGGGGGTGAAGCATGATTTGTTTTCCCCTTGTATTTCCGCTTATCTCTGCATAAAACTTTTGAATTTATTTTCTATCCTTAAGAGCATTGTTGTTACAAGTACTATTACAACGTAAAAGAAAATAAACTTTTTGAAATGTTGCCAATAATAATAACAAAAAAAAAACTGAAAAAAAAATTAAAAATAATGCTGTATTGTTGTTAGTAATTTAATGGAAAAGCTTTTTTAAAAATCCTCCTTCCATATTTGATGACTATCTAGCAAATCTCTAGTAGTAAAGCTTCTTTAAAAAAAAGAGCTCGTTTTCCTATCTTTTCCTGTAATAATTTTAATCGTATTATTTTTTATTCTAGTTTGAAATTGTTTTACTACTCTTACTACTATTATTACTACTAGTATTACTATTACTACTATTACTACTACTATTATTACTATTTCTACTACTATTACTATTTAATTAATTAATTGTTGTTTTTTTTTTTACTTTTAATGGATTTTGAAATTAGTTTTTTCTTTTTATGTTTTTGTTTTTGTTTTTGTTTTATTTTTAATACACGTTTTTTTGCTATCAATTATTATTATTATCATATATCTTTATATACATACGTTTTTTTTACTATTTATATTATTTTGTAGGAGTCTCTTACAATATATTGATGAGGAACTAAAATTAAGGTAACTACTACTACTACAAATACAACTACAACAACAAACATGTACAAATACATAGAAAACTTGTTACTACTGCAACAACAAATACTATTTTTTTGTTTAAAAAATACAAAAACAATCAATCAATCAATCAATTACATTCCCATGTTTACACTTTCCCCCAAAAATACGTATACAACACTATACGTATACTTTTGTACTTTTAATACAAACCCCGTACTAATATCGAACAGAACAACATAATGTTTCTAACACACATACCTTGTAACTTGCCTTACAAAGTATACAATTTTTTTGTTGTTTAACACTCTTAAATGTAGTTTGCCACACCTCCTTCCTTCCTCCCCCCATAGATATAGTGTTCTCTGTACCCTTCTTTTGGTTTAGTTGGCTTAGATTTTTTAAAAACCCTGCTTCCTTTTTAAAAAATAGTACGAAATAAATTTAAAAAAGTATTCTTATCAGGCTTAATTGGTATGCTATTACTTTCCCCGCCCCCCTGTTTCTTCCCCTTTTTCCAATCATTATAGCATTTAGTTTCAGTACATCGCCTAACATAGCATATGTAACAAAAATTCATGCACAGAGTCGTAATATTTTTTGAGACATACTAACCATAATTAAATCTGTCACTTCAAACCATCAAACCGTCACTACGTCCGCATTCGACTGACCCTACCGTAGGAATAATGACCTTTATAGCTGTTCTATAAGTCAACATTGAAATTCTATTGCTCTGGCTCGCAATTAGTATAGTTACGGCATTTTTAATGCCTCGATTCCTAGTCAATCACTTAACCTCGGTAGAAAATGTGTTCGAAATCCATTGGGAAACTGTCTTATGCCTGTTTTCTAATCAATCAGTTACCCGTTCAGTTTATAATGCCACCTATCGACCATAATAAACACCAAACCGGCATTTCTTTCACATGCAACGAACTCTTCTTTTTGCTTGTTGTTGTAATTATCGAATGAAAAATGATGAGTTTATCGCTGCTGTACTATAAATCAACATTGAAATTTTCTTGCTCTAGCTCGCTCAGGCTTTTTTTTTTGATGCCTGGATTGACTAGGATCCATTAACGATAGCAGTGGATGTGTAGAAGCTTATGCCTAGTTTTTAGGCAATCTACTGCAGTTAAGTAGTAATGGATGTGTTCAGAAACTCATGAGAAAACTCGGGAACATTTTCCAAACAAAAGCTTATGCCTGGTCCCTAGTCAGCGCACTTAACCACAGTACTGGATGTCTTCAGAATCAATGAGAAAACTCGCCAGAATTTTCGAAACATAAGCTTGTATTTGGTATCTAGGCAATTATTTAACCACAGTAGTAGATGTGTTCAAAACCCATGGAATACTCGCAGCCTCTTTCCAAACAGAAGCCTATGCCAGCGAAGGATGACCTCCTCCTCAATGCAACTTGAACAAAAGATACTGAAAATGGTACTTAACAATACCTAACCCATAGCTCCAACTGAGGTTCACTCGAGGTTAGAATGGCTGGTTTCTAGTTAATTACTTAACCACAGTACTGGATTTGTTCGAAATCCATGCACGCCGGCATTCCATACAGAAGCTTATGCGAACGAAAGGTGAGCTCCTCACTTCAACTTGAACAAAAGATACTGAAAATGGGGTTTTAAGATACCTAATACTTAGCTCCTATGGGGTTCACTCGGCATTTGAATACAGTTCTGTGGACAATTTGAATCTATCCACAACATCAGAACCTTTCTATGAAGGGTAAAGAGGAGTTTGTAACGGTATACTCGTCAAAAGGCAAAATAGTGTAAGGTGAAGACTTTTCTCATGTAAAGAGGTTTTAAGAAGAAAAGAAATGTTCCTCCCGGTTTTATAAAGAAAATGCCAAGTATGGGTTATATACAGCTTTTATAGATTGAAGACAGTACTCTTAACACTTCTAAAATCATTATACAGTGAGCGTCAAAAGAAACTGCACATTGTGGATAAAATTCTAACAATCACCAAACTCAACTTTTACCATTTAAGGAAGGTGCACGAAAAAATTTGACAATATTTTTGAAATGTTTTTTTTTTTTCTTTTTCAATTTTAAAAACTGGCATTGAAATAATTTCAAAATCAAAATAACGGTAATTGATTATGTATATATTTTTTAATGTACAGTTTCTTTTGACGCTCACTGTATACAGAATTTTATAAAAATTATCAGACTGATCCTAGCCTGATTATCTTAGAATCTTCCTCGCCCAATCTATTTCCTATAAACTATGGAACGTGGTACGTTCCAGATATTTGGAACGATTTTCTACACGGACTTCATTTACTATTTTTTTACATTGAAATTGAAAGACCTAATCTTTCCTATGTAACTGATCCAGCTTTATTATGCCAAGATCTTAAAGACACTTAAGATGAACTTACATTAACAGAAATTCCTGAAAGGAATTTCATGATGTAAAGTTAGTCTATTTAGCCAAGCAACGTGTATTTCGTCCGAACAATTTTATTACTCAGTGTATGAATTTATATTTCATTCACTTATTCATTCATAATTCATTTTGCATATATTTTCCTAAAAATCATTTTCCAGCAGCTTTCCACCAGATTTCATATCATTTTTTAAAACCATGCCTAATATTTCTCTAAGTGTATGGATTTCAAAATTTTGTTTTGTTTGTTTTTGGGCAAAAAAAAAAAAGAAATTAAAAACTTGGTGTTAAAGCCTGGTATTATTTTTAAAATTTAATAAACAAATTAGTGTTTATATGTTGGGTATTTTTAAAGCTTTTTTTGGGATACAGTGTGTTTAAAAAGTATACTAACTTAGTTGATTAAAACAATATTTGTTTAAAATACAAAATAAAATGAAATTAATAATTTGCGTGTGCTACATATTTATTAAGGAATTTTAATTGGGATTTGTGCATTTTCTTTTGGCTCATACTGTTTGTAAAATGTTTTTTTTTTTATTAAATTAATTGGAATATTTAATTTTGTTTAGTTTTAAATAAAATTTTTTTCTGGTGGTGGTTTAATAAATAAAATCAATTAATGGTGTTTGCAAATCATGAATAAACAAATTTTCCAGCAGCTTTTTTTTACTGATTTTTTTAATACTTTTTTATTCCAAATTTCTTTTTTTTTTTTTCTTAAATTTTTCCTAAATTTTTATCACAGTTTTCTTTATTCATTTAAAATCCGTGTGGGTCATTTAAATGTTATTTAAAATAAGTGGCATCTCATTTAATTGTTTCATATCTCTGTTGCATTCATTTCCAGTTCCAGTAGGCCTCCAATTCATAATAGGTGGATGGTAATTTATAGTCATACACGTCGCCTATTTGTATTGTACTGTGATCCACTCTCCAGAAGTCACTCTGGTCTAGTAGGTAGACGTGAGACCTCCGTTCGAAACCCCATGCCAGCAGATTTCTGGCAAAATCTTTGAGAGTAAATTAGAAATTGCCATTAAAAAGCTTCTCAAAAAATCTGTCATTCGGCATCGACTTCAAACTCTGGATCCCGCCATTCATGTATAAAAATTAAAGCACACAACATAAGTGGTGTGAGAAACTAGATCGTAATCTTGATTTACTGTCCCTTGCCCATTCGATTTATTTTGAAAAAACAAAGTTTCGCATTTTTTAAAGTATGAAATACAATCTCCTTTCAAATGATCCATCCACGATTCCCGGTAAATACCAGACAGCGCCATCTCTTAATTTGTATCTATGGGTGGAGTAGGATCTACAGATTTGAGAAGCTTTTCATGGCAATTTTATTTACTCTCAGATTTTTTACCAGACCACTGGCTGAGAGGAAATGTTTGGGACAGGGGTTGAACCTCGGCCTTTCGTCTAATAAAGCAACTCACTACCTACAAGTGTACGGTGACTTTAACCTCACACTTCTGCGCCTAATAAAACTATCGTTTTTTTCTAGGTAAAGGGGGATAATATAGTAAGCCAACCACCTGCAAAGCTGAAAAATCTTGATTAATGATATTTAAATAAAGCCTAGGAGCTAATGTCTTCTACCTAACTTACTAACGCCTACTTTTCATTTGACCATGAGGTTCCCAAGTTACTTACACGAAATCTAGTCGATTAATGGCAAGCCTTTAAAAAATAACAAATTTAGACAATCAATTCTCAGGGGATTGACCCTAGTTATGCAGTTTGTTGTG
Source organism: Sarcophaga bullata (assembly GCA_005959815.1). Classification (NCBI taxonomy): domain Eukaryota; kingdom Metazoa; phylum Arthropoda; class Insecta; order Diptera; family Sarcophagidae; genus Sarcophaga; species Sarcophaga bullata. The sequence continues at coordinate 427,487 of QOCX01000050.1, read as the reverse complement.
TTTTAACTGATAAAAAGTTTTCTAGATACTGTATAATAAAAATATACTTACTCCAGTCAAGTTCATCTATTAACTCACTGACAGCATGACCTGGGATCGAGTAAACGGCGAATCCTCATTTGATCCAGCTTATCCAGACAGTTTCTTGCTAATTTCGCAATTAACACAATTTACTCAAGTCAACATTATAAGAGCAAAGTGCCCGAACGTCGGTGTAATTGGCAGATTTATTGCTATCGAGTTGCCCAGAATGTATTGAACACATCCTTCGATGACATCAACCCCATGAGTTCTGAGTATTTCATTCTAGACTCGAATATCCCCGCTCATGTACCACTAACAGTTCTTAATCTATACGTATATCATAGAATGGTCCCTCTCTTAGGAATGCTCACCTCAGTCAGACGCTACAGAAAATCCTCAGACTCATTAGAGTATGAGACAAAAAGCGATCATCATACGAATGTCAGGCAGTGCCATCTCTTCAGTAAGGGTATGCCTTAATCAGCAGAGGTGCAGGACAATATACCCAATACGACAACCTAGAAGTATGCTTCTAAAGGGATTATTTATCAGAATTCCAAATTGCATCTTTAAAAATTATTTGTTTCCAGCTAAATTCGAAATTGGTTTCCTACCAATTATAGAATTTGCTTGCTGCTGAGGTTGAAAAAATTCTGCTTGAGAGTGGCTACCGGGCTCTTATAGTGCACTGCGAGGTTAGAGATCGCTGAAAAGGATCTGTAATGGACCCCTGCGGAATTGTGTCAGCGTACATTCTAACGAGGGTAGAAACTATAGAACAACTTCTATGTAACTATCCGGTCATTGGTAGAACTGTTCGGTAGGTTTCACTGTTCGAGGCTTTGTATTGTTTTTCGAGAGCATGCTCTCCTAAACTTTGCAATGAGATTGAGCTGCCTTAGGCATGCACGCTTGTCTTCGGGCATCTGATCCCTTCCTTTAGTTGTTTAGTTGTTATCTTGCATTAACTATTCTCTTTACTTTCATCTCTTGCCTCTTTTCATAGTTTTTTTTTTTGTCTTCCATAGCAATAACAAATATGGTCGTAGTCTAGTAGCTAGTGTGTTGGCTTATTAGACGTGAGGTCACCGTTCAAACCCCAGATCAGACATCTCCAATAAAACGAACTAAAAAAAAAAAGAACATTTTTTCGGCGACTTCCTCTCCGAAGATTTCTAGTAAAAACTCGGAGAGCAAAATAAAATTGCCAAGAAAAGTTTCTCGCAAATCTGCCATTCGGAGTCGACTTTAAACTGAGGGTCCCTAGCCGCTCGTGTAGAAAATTAACATACACAACCTAAGTGGTCAGAGAAGTAAGGTCGTATTACTGAGTGAAGGGTTGTAATGACCAATTAAGTTCGATTGCATGCATATGTAATGCATTTCTTTTGACTACACCCAATAATTGCTTCTTTTTTTTTTCTTTTTGTTCGCGGAAAAGTTTTATAGAAAATCTGTGTAGAAAACTGACTTCATTTGTAATGTTTACAGCACCCCCCTATAGTAGTTTATGGGTCAATAAACTTTTAATTTATTTTTTTGTTGTTGTTGTTTCTATAATTATTGCAAAAACATTATTTCTCTCCCCCTGACATTTTACAAGCGCTGAGCTGCAAATGCTGTTAATCATGGAAATCATGGCAACACCATCACCCGGTTGTTGTCACTCTCTATTGCCATGTATTTGCAACCTCAAGATGACTCATAAGAATATTTACAAACGAAATGACATAAAAAAAATAAAAAAAAACAAAGAATAGAACAGAATAGAGAGGAGAAATAAAAGGAAATGAAAAAAAATCTCAATTTAAAGTGGAAGAAACGTTTTTTTTTTTTTTTTTTTTTTTTTTTTTTTTTTTTTTTTTAAGCAAAAATTGGATTCAAACTCTAGAAACAAAAACAACAACAAAAAGCAAAACTTTATTACAATTTTTCTACATTCTTACAGTTTTATGTGGCACTGTTCTTTAGCGTTTTACATTTGCACAGAAAACTTTTGCATAATTATGCTGGGGAAAGCAAAAAAAAAAAACGAATACACCCGGCCACTACAGACAAACAGACAGACAAACTGTAACAAGAATTCTTAGAACAGAAAAATGAAAATAACAACGAAGGAACGAACGAAAATTAATTGTGTGAGAAAATAGAATTCAAAAATATTTTCAAAAAAAAAAATACGAAAAAAAAAAGCGAAGGAAAAAATGTTGCAAACAAAATGTAGAACAACAGAAGGAAAAGGGAAAAACAAAATGCATTGTTGCAACACATATTCATACACTTGCACAGTTAAAATACAAATAAAAAATTCTGTTTCTTCTTTAAAACAAACTGAGAGAGAGAAAGAGATTATAAGATAGAACGAGCCAGGTAGAGAGGAAGAGAAAAACAAAAAAATAACGAATGAAGAATCCTTTGTTACATGCAAATGGACTTTAAATAATGTTGAATGCAACAAAAAAAATAAAAAAAAAACCAAACCAAAGAAAAGAAGAAAAATCTACTCAAGAGCATAGAAAATAATAAGAAGTGTATAGAGGGGGGTAAGCAACCTAAAAGTATACTATAAAATCTACTTGAAGTCATTATACTGCTGCAAACGTAGTTTATAAACAAATATTCTCTCCAGATTTAACTTAATATTGCATAACCACTCTCAGCATATAATGTCTATAAAAACTGTTTGAAGATACTCAAGAAAAGAGAAAAATCTTTCGAAAATAAATTAAATTTCTCTGCCATTAGATTAGATTTCATTCATACTTGCTAATATAAATCAAAATATGTTTTACGTTGAACTCAATTATTAGCCTGATGTTATGCTTTAAGATTTTTTCATTTAGTTTCCTTTCTAACATAAAGTTGAAAGGTCAGGGTATAAGATGAAGTTTGACGATGTGTACTTAGTGTCTTGATGGCATGTAGAATTTAACTAGGAGGCTATTGTATTCATTGTTATCGTTTGCATACGTAATTTGTCATTACAACCCTTTAGCCAGGATTACAACCTAACTTCTCACATCACTTCTGTTCTGTGTGTTAATTTTATACATGAAGGGCTAGTTCTACAGTTTAAAGTGGCTGAATTTTGATTAACTTTTCATGGCAATTTGATTTTACTCTCAGAGTTTTTTTTTTTTACTTGCCTTTTGCCGAGTATATCCGTCATAACATTGTGGAAGTTCATCATTTCATTTTCAGTATCTTTTTTCCAAATTGAATTAAGGAGCTCTTCCTTCTTTAAGATAAGCTTCCGCATGGATTTCGAACACATCCACTACTACTATGGTTAAGTGTTTAACTAGACACTAGGCATTCTAATCTCAAACAAACCTCTTAGGAGCTAAATGTTAGGTATTGTCAAAACCCATTTTCAGCATTTTCTATTCAACTTGAATTGAACTCAGCATTCGTTGGCATAAGTTTCTGTTTGAAAAATGTTCTCGAGTTGGCCCAAGGGTTTCGAATACATTCACCACACTGTTGTTTAAGTAAAAAAAAAAAACCAGAAATCTGCTGAAAGAAAGTCACGAAGAAATATTTTCTTCATAATTTGTTCTGTTGGAGATGTCTGTCCATGGGGTTCGATTCGTGGCCTCACATCTAATAAGCCAACACAGAACCTACTAGACTACGACAAGTCTACGAGTCACATGTACAACCATTTTTCGTATTAAATTCAACGTGGATGAAAATTTTGTTTAAAAAATCAATAGCGACTGTTGCTTTAGCACCCAATCTTCCAAAATTCAGATCCCCGATGCCGGTAATGGTAAGCCAAACAGCTTTAATTACAAGACATACTGTACACATAGCTGAAGAAATTTCTAGTCGCCTCCTTACATTTTCGGATAGTTTTTGAGCTTGTATCCCACAAAGCTAACAATGAAAAAATTCAAACCCCCCCTCTTTTTTTATCAAGTTTTTGTCAAATTTCCTCTGGCCCAGTTCATATACTATCTGATTGTACATAGTACCGCTTGGATTATCGCATAATGGGCCAGTAACTGGAGGTCAGACCCATTCTTGCTGCACCAACATGCAACAAAGGCGTATTTGTGGCCATGGTTTCGTTTGATCAATAAGTCCATCGAGTATTAGAGTGATACAATTGCTTGAGATTAATGTTTTAAGGCATTCTGTCAAAGCCAAGTATGGGTTAAGTGTCTCAAAAATATTTTGATGATACGATTTGTGGTTCTGGTTAATCTATTCCCACATAGCATGGTGACAATATGCTGTAAATGCCATTTAATCATACTCATAATTGAATTGATCGAGAAGAGTGTTGTTTTCAATATCCTTTTAGAAGCTCGCCTCTATTTACTTGAATTTATACGTTACACAGCACTGCCAATTTTATTGATCCTATCTACAAGAAACAAACTTTAAACTTTACAGCACTGTTGCAATGTCCAATTTACTTACTACAATTCCTGTCTAAGTTAACTTTTGCTCCTCCACTTATACTTCATTTCGTTTTCAGGCTGCCAACTTCCAGACTTTTTTCTTGGTTTGTTATTGTTATTATTTCCTTTACTATGTGGTTTTGTTATTGTAATTTGTTCTACTCTTGCCTCTATTCTCATAATTTCTTTGTTTGTTGTTAGTATTTGATTTGATTTGTTCTCTTTTTTTAAGATAAATAATCCGGCGAAAATTATTTTTTTAAGAATTTTAACATACTTTTGGTAGGTTTTGAATCAACAACTAAAATTATGACAATATATGACCTTTAGCTAGGCTTTAAACCCTTGTTAGGCTTATCTAACTATTAAAGTATCAAAGAGATTGGATTTTATTTTATCGTACTCCATTTATTTTAGAATATTGCCATACAAAACAAATAAAAAAAATTTAAAGCCTATCCTATAGGGCTAAGCCTTTTATTTCTATAAAACTAACATACTTTTAGGCGCACAATTATCATTTTTTTTTTTCTTTCTTATATTTTTTCATTTCATTTCAATTTATGTTTAATAGTTTACGATTCCCTTTTTAATATCATATGTTATGTAGACTTTGTATTAAATGTGTTAACAATTTATGGTAACTTGTATAAATAAGCAACAAATTACTAACGACAACAACAACAACAACCATAATTTTTGCATAAAAATCATACAAATTGTGTCTACTAACAACAACAACACATTATTGCTGCATAGAAAATATTGTAACAACATTATCGCCATCATTATCATTATAGTTACAGTTATCGTTATCGTTATCGTTATCGTTAACATTGTAAATGGTAAATTTGTAAAATTAAGTAATAAACTACATACACTTATACATGCATACATATATACAATTTACTATTATTACCACTATTCCTACTCCAACAACAACAAAAACAACAACAACAACTACTACTACTACATCCTACCTACCACTACTAACAAAAACACAGCCTGTGTGTATGCTCAGAGAAATTCATAAATAGTTGCCATACCAATACATGCATACAACAATATTAAAATCTGTTGCCTTTTAAAATTAACAGGACTTTATGAGAGAATGAAAATATATGTACGTGTGTTGTGTATATCATTTATGATATTTGAAATTACTTCTCGAAAACAACAAAAAAAATATCATAATTTACGAGGGTTGTATATACATTTTTAAGCAAATGATAGGAACAAGTATTCACAAAGACTTGTCCGGGCCTTCCTTATTTAAATTGCACTCCAAACGTGTCACCCACCTTCAGTCCTGCTTTCTTCTGCACCTAGTTACATGCCCCAGCTGCCCCAGTTATTGATATATACAACACCCTAGGATGTCATCTAAATAATCGAGTCTTACTGAGGACTGTTTCACAAAAAAGTTTCAATCGAAGACCCCTAGGCGTCAAACACTGGCTTCATGCGTTATCTATCTTATTTTTCTTATATGTCTTCCAAATCTAATTTTATTGACGATCGTTTGATCAAAAAAAGTTTTAAGCGGAGACCACTAGGCGTCAAACACTGGCTACATGTCTTATCTATCTTATCTTCCACACTCGTTACTCGGCAACTGCCCTTGCTATTCATATATACGACATTCTAAGATGTCTTGCAAAATAATCGAGTTTTATTGATGACCGTTTGATCAAAGAGTTTTAAACGAAGGCCACTAAATGTCAAACACTGGCCCCAAGCCTTATCTATCTTATCTCTCTTCCACACTTAGTTACATGGCAACTGCCATTCATATATGATGCATCCTTATTGGACGATATCTTAGTCCAAATAAACGAGTTTTATAAACGACCCTTCAGCTAAAAACTTGATTGAAAACCATTAGGCGTTAAACACTGGTTCCAAGCCTTATCTTTACAATTTTTAAACCAAATACCTTATTCGCAGTTGCCGTAATCTAGTAGGTAGTGTCTTGGTCAGACATCCACAGCAAATGAAGACAATTTTCTTCAGCTACTTCCTCTCAGCAGACTGCTGGCAAAACTCTAGGAGTGAATAAAAATTGACATGAAAAGTCAAGAAAAAAAATCTGTGATTCGCAGTCGATTTTAAACTATTGGTCCCGCCACTTATGGATACAATTAGCACATACAACATAAGTGATGTGAGAAGCTAGGTCGTAATCCTGACTAAAGACTTGTAATGACAAATTATGTTACATATGTGTACCATATTCTTGGTCTCTTTAATATTAGAAACATAGACCTTGAAGAGCCTAACTTACTTGGATCCTATAGAGTCCTGTTGTAACAACAGTACTACCCATACCGGCATACATTTGTAACAGACAATGCACAGTTATTCCGATGGCTTATGAAAGTGTGGATTCCATTAAAATTATCTTTGGCATCTAAGTTGCTGTTGTTTCAGGATCTTAGTCAATCAACCATGTGGGTCTTCTCTTATTCAGAGCCCAGTGTACCGTATCAACTGTTATAAGTTTTGAAAAAATTTAGTTTCGCATTTACTGTGTGAGAAGCTAGGTCGTAATGCTGACTGAAGGGTATGTATAGACCCCACCAGATCTGTCTGATCTCTTTACTATTGGATTCACCATGCCCTCTTTATTTTGCAAACAAGCGAAATTTATTTGTCCATCATTAGTTTGCTAATCTACAAAGGAATGCATATTTCACGTATGAATTCAATTCCGTTGTTGTAGCGTTTGCAAGTGCATTAGCTTTGTTGTTAGCTTCAATGTAATCCAATTCGCAAAATCCATATAAGCGTAGACATCGATTGTGTCCGCCCACAACACTGAGTATTATTGGATAGTCATCGAAATGTGGTGTATATAGGCGTATATCTCTCGTATATATCGATAGATTTACTCGGATAACATTTATAGTCATTATTTCACCCTTGAATAGTACTACAGAGACCATCGAGGAATCGAAAGGATTTCATACTCGACTTTCTCACATGACCTGAAACCGTTAGCAGATATTTGTTTGAATTCCAATAACTTTTCTAGGAACCCTCGCATATTACTCTTGCATTCTTTTTTTTTTATTTTGTTATACTGGCCTTGTGGTCTTTGATGAAAATCTTTTTAAATTGTCACTAACAGATGCTAACAAAGTAAATTAAAATTACACCCCACCCACACACATACATATGTACGTACGTACGTACGTACTTCCTTCCTACACGACAACGAAATAATATACAAACATCCTCCACATACACAAACACTCTTCGCTCTCTCTCTCTCTCTCTCTCTCTACCTCTCCCTGTCTCATGCTTGCCCTATTGCTCTCTGTGTCTGTCATCTTTTAACCCAAAACAAAGTAGCCAATTCAAATTGTGTGTGTCTGCATGTGTGTGAGTGCTTTCCTTTGTATGCACGTGCGTATGAGTAAACGTTAGTCTATGTGTGGAGAGGGTGTGCATACGTGTTAGTTTTAGTAACTGTACACATGTGTGTACTTGTTTATGTGTAAGTCTTGTGTTTGAGAGAGTGTTTGCCGTCTAACTGAACGTATCCTTTCGACTATGATATGTTTGTTGTTCTGGCCTTTTTATTTGAAATGTTATTCACATGCATTGTACGTTGATTGTAAGCAGAGATTCTCAAAGTGTGTAAGTGAGTGTTACAAAATCCTTTAACCTCCCTGTAGGAAATTTAAAAAAAAGAAAATCTTATGAAATCGTATTCGATGTTGTTTATCACTTCCCTACACTCTTTTAAAACATTTTGGGAATCTCTGCATCTTTTTATTGTGACTCTTTATACATACATTTACATGGTGTTCTTCTTCTTTTTTTGTTGCAACGTTTTTTTGTTTTTTTCTCTCTCTCTCTTTCTCTTTTTTTGTTTTTTTGTTTGTTTTATTTCCCGTTGCTTTTGCAGAGCCACTTTGCCATTAATTGATACCAAAGATTTACTAAGCACTGAATGCAATTGTAGCCATAATGGTGGTGGAGGAAATAATAGTAACCATAACAACACATCATCATCATCATCAATAGCCGCATCATCAGCAGCAATAACAACTACATCGGCAATAACATCATCGACAACATCATTATTATCATTGACGACAAGTAACAATGGTTGTGCAAGTGATAACATTAAAGCAACAGCAGCAACAGCATCAATGACCAACAACAGCAACAGCAACAGCAACAGCAACAATGCGATGCAAGACAATGGCAGTGGCAGTGGCAGTGGCAATGGCATGACCACAAATGGTTGCACTTCTACAGCGACACAACATGCTTATGGTTTATCGAATATACGCACCACAGCCTTGGATCATGTTGATAATCATTCGGCTTTATTTGCTCACTTTGATATGTTAAGACATGGCGGCATCGTTGGTGGTCATCATCACAACAATTACAACAATGGCTCTACTAGTTATAGCCGGCCAATATCAACACCGGCTTCAGCGCTTGCGGGCACAACAAACGGCCAATTGTCATCGTCCACATCCATGTACAGTCATCATATTTTGGATAATTCAAGTTCAGATTTAAGGTGTGGCGGTGGTGGTGGTGTAGACATATATCATGGCGGTGGTAGTAGTGCTGGTGTTGGTGGTAGTGGTGGTGGTGGTGGTGGCGGTGGCGGTGGTGTTGGCGTTGGCATTAGTAATAGTAGTGGTGGTGGTGGTAGTGGTAGTGTTGGTGGGGGTAGCGGTCATCATCACAGTGGTGCAAGCGGCAGTCATTATCATCATCACCATCATCATCATCATCGCCATCATAGCCAAGATAATAATAGTTATACAACAACAACAACAACAACATCAACAGCAACAACAAATTCACCCTCTTCATCATCTTCAGCGGCATTCTTATCATCCTATCTGCATAATACTAACAACCATTCTAGCGGTAGTAGTAGTGTTGTTGTTGGTGGTGGTGGTGGTAGTAGTGGCGCTAATAGTAATAGTGGTGGTGTTGGTGTTCATTTACATTCCTCCTCCTCATCATCATCCATCATCAAACTATTCTCCTCCTCCTCCTCCTCCTCCCCATCTTCTAATGCTAATGCGATCACAAATAATATTTCTTCTTCTTCCTCATCAAATTTTAATTCAAATTTAAATTCAAATTCAATTATAATTCCTTCATCGTCCTTATCCCTTTCCACACGTACTAACAACCATAATAATATCATCATGTCCAATGTTATGTCTGCGTCCATGTGTTCGAATTCGGATTCTCCCCCATCCTCTTATAATTCAACAACAACTGCATCGCATTTTTATAATAATTTACTACGTAATAACGGTTCCAATTATTTAAACAGCAATACGGCCAGTGATGTCGTGGCCTCAACATCTGCCAACTCCTCCTCCTCCAATTATTCCTCCACGAACTCTGCGTTAACGAATGAACCGCATGCGTCAACAGTAGCAACGGCGGCGTCAGCGGCAGCGGCAGCAACAACTACTAATAATATTACAAATAACAGTCATCATAACTGTGATTATCGTCATGAAAGTAATCAGGTTAGTAGTTAACCGTTATGTTTTTTGTAAAATGGAGAAACAAGCATGAAAATAATTGCCAACTCCATGTAATTAAAGAGGGGGTTCCCTACTATACACTTAAAAATTAAAATTTTTCCTTTTTTTTTTTGTTTCAAAATGGTTTTGTAGAATGGCTTAGAGGACTCACCCAGACGCCATAGTTCAATGGATCAACTATTGGGTTTACTCAATGACATGGGCAAATCATCACGTACACGAAGTCTCAGCGATGGTGGTACACAAGAAGATGACGATGAACGTAAGTAAATCAAACGTTTTCATGTATATTTTTCTATAAGAATTTTTTAAGTGAGGTTATGTTGTTTAAGTGAGGTTATGTTCCAAACAGACTTCGTTTTAGAAAAGAAGTGAAAAGTCATATTAGGTTGGTGGTACACAAGAAGATGACGATGAACGTAAGTAAATCAAACGCTTTTAAGAATTGTTTAAGTGAGGTTATGTTGTTTATGTGAGGTTATGTTATTTAAGTGAGGTTATGTTCCAATCAGACTTCGTTTTAGAATAGAAGTGTAAAGTCATGTTAGGTTGGTGGTACACAAGAAGATGACGATGAACGTAAGTAAAGCAATCGCTTTGAAGAATTGTTTAAGTGAGGTTATGTTATTGAAGTGAGGTTATGTTGCAATCAGAAATAGAAAAGAAATGAATATTGTCTTCCTATAAGAACTTTAACTATTTGGTTTTTCAATAATCATTTTTGTTTTTGTATATTTCCAGTTGACAAAGAAGCCCAACCTGATTTATTAAATAATACACCTCCTGTGCCTCCTAAACGTTCCCACAGACGACGTCATACACCACCTCGACCCATATCGAATGGCCTGCCACCAACACCCAAAGTTCACATGGGTGCTTGTTTTTCCAAAATCTTCAATGGCTGTCCTCTGCGTGTACACTGCACTGCCTCGTGGATACATCCCGAGACAAGAGATCAACATCTATTGATCGGTGCCGAAGAGGGTATATTCAATTTGAATATGAACGAACTACATGATGCTGCCATAGATCAATTATTTCCCAGACGTACAACATGGCTGTACGTTATTAAGGATGTCCTAATGAGTCTGTCGGGTAAATCGTGTCAATTGTATCGTCACGATCTCATTGCACTGCATTCGAAGCAAACGCATCGTTTCTCATTGCACATGAATAAAATACCGGAACGTTTGGTGCCGCGTAAATTTGCGCTCACCACCAAAGTACCCGATACCAAAGGTTGTACCCAGTGTTGTGTGACACGTAATCCCTATAATGGCTACAAATATTTATGCGGGGCCACACCAAATGGTATTTTCCTAATGCAATGGTATGACCCGTTAAATAAATTCATGCTGTTGAAACAATGCGAATGGCCGGCCACTAGTATATTGGGCGGCGGTCATGGTTGTGTACAGAACGGTCATACGCCTGTCTTTGAGATGATTATAACACCCGAACTGGAATACCCCATTGTGTGTACGGGAGTGCGTAAAGCGGCCAATGGCTGTCTTAAGCTGGAGCTCATCAATATGAACAGTGGTATTGATTTCATTTTATAATATGGAACATTTATTTAATAAGTTTATTTCTTTCTCTTCTCTCTCTCTCTCTCTCTCTCTCTTACGCTCTTTAATGCGTTTTATGTGCGTGTGCCACCGCTTTTCGAAAAACTGCAATTCCTCATCCATTCATCGTTCATCCCATCCATTCGTGTCGTAACTTTTTTCGAAATTATTTTTCGTTTTTTAATTTGTTTTTCTTTTATTTTCGGTTTCTTAACTACCCCATACTGTCCTGCACTATTCCCCTTTCCTTCCATTTTCTCTGTTATTGTTTAACTATTGAAAAAAAAAATGATCAGGCGCCAGTTGGTTCCACTCGGATGATTTGGAATATGATGCCATGGCTACTATGGTACCCAGACGAGACTTACTAAAGGTCGTTAAGGTGCATCAAGTGGAAAAGGATGCGATTATTGTCTGCTACAGTAATATCATTCAAGTGGTAACATTACAGGGTAATCCAAAACAACATAAAAAATTGGTCTCACAATTGAATTTCGATTTTAATGTCGATAGCATAGGTAAATTACACTCTCTGGTATTCATAACGAAAGTATTTTTAATTCAATTTTTTATTTTTATTTTATTTAGTATGTCTGCCAGACAGCGTTTTAGCATTCCATAAGCACGGCATGCAGGGCAAGTCGCTGCGTAACGGTGAAATAACCCAAGAAATTAAAGATATGAGTCGTACATATCGTTTGCTGGGCAGTGATAAGTAAGTATAGACACCCTTTAATTTCGCTTAAATAACATGAAATGTTAGGTTAAGTATTCGATAACTTATCGTCAATTTCTATGATCGGTTTTTAAAAATTTTCGGGGCTATAAGAAGGGCGTATAGAACCTGACGTCCACGCTCACATAGTAATACGTGGTCATCATGAAGGTGTCCTAATGGATATGAGAATCGAACCCACGGCCCCGGTACGTGAAGTTAAGCACTCTACTAACTCGATTATAGGGACACTCAACCTTGTCTGATGTGTAGCACAGGATATTAGAGGATAAAATAGTCGAATCCGAACTAGAAGACGCTTGATTTCCACAGATTCCATCTGCCCCATTATAATAAAAATAAAAAGAATTATTCAGAAAACTGTTCAGTTATGCGATCTTACTTAGGACTCAATGGGTACTGATGTTCTTTTTGAAATTGTATTGTAATCGCACCTTGTCTGACCTCATAAATTATCTCAGAAGTGCTAGCCGAATTGTCGCCGGCTGTAGATTGGAAATGTAGACTGAAGGGTTGATCATTTTAAATGCTAAAGGCCAGCTAATAAACCAGCTGTTAAGCAAATGGTTTCGAATTATTTTGCTTTGCTCAGTTAAGCTTATAAAGCGTGATTCTGCTTTGACTTTCAGATTCCTTTTGTCAATAACGAGAATATAAACATATTCAGGCCATGCATTGCCCATTGTGAATTCACAGTATTTTACCTAGTACCCTTCCTCGAAAGTTCAGTGAGACTCTGTACATTGGAAAAGCCCACGTACTTCCTTCTTCTACAACATAACGCTTACCCTGCACCGAAATAGTTGAAGAGCAATTTTCTCATATTCTTCGCCTCAGAAGATACTGTAAAAGTCATTAATCACACGATCAAAACCAATACGGCTCGTTTGAGACAACAGTTGAAGAGCATTTTTCTAATCTTTGTTTCAGCAGTTTTTGCAGAAGTTATTGATCATACGGTCAAGATCAAAGCGTTTCGATTGTGTACCTAGAATACAATGCCCTAATGACTTAGCCAACTATGTTGAGCATGTTCATTTGGAGTTTTGGCAGACTTTCCGCGATTCCTCTAAATAGCCTGATCAGATTTACTTCTCTATTCTGTCCGTATATAAATAGCTCACGTAGTGTTGGCTCACGTAGTGGTAATAGCTCACGTAGTCTATCACTGCATTGTCCATCCGAAAGGTAACAGGTTCTTAATTAAAATCAAAATGCAGAGACAATTCATTTAAAAATCGGATGATTGTGCCCCATCTGGCCAATTCAGTCGCTCTGCAGTTTCTCGGAATGCCAGAATGTCCCGGTACGTATATGATCGTCGTTACGTTATTCGCAGCTGTCTTAAAACGTCCTAGAGGTTATTGTTCTAAAAGTCAGTGCCCTGTCTAACAGCTTCTCCTGACGTATGGTCCGTAATAAGGATTATATTGGCCCTACAATTGGCCCTAGAAGACACTGCAATCATACGGCAACCTGATTGTGTAAGCTATGCAGATACCGATATATCTACACTTACAGTTTCATCTAGTTTCGAACAGTCCGTGAGAATCGGTCTTTCTCTATCCAGAATAAACGTTCTAAACTTTCTCGAGAAGTCATGGTATGGCATTATGGTATCAGTATCCTTGAATTCCAAGTATTCATTCCGCTATATTGTATTCTACAACCACTGTTCCTTCCAGACTTCAAATAATCCGTGAGGATCTATAAACAGTCGTCCTCTATCTAGAATAAGAGATCTGAACTTTCTCGAGAATTCATGGCATGATATCATGGCCTCAACATCCCTGAATTCCGAATATTCATTCCGCTGTATTGTAGTCTACACTCACAGTTCCTTCCAGATTTTGAATAATTCTTAAGAATCTGTCAGGGGTCCTTCTCTATCTAGAATAAACGTTCTAAACTTTCTCAAAAAGTCATGGTATGGTATCATGGCATCAGTTCGCCCTTCTTGTGTATTCAGTTCGCCCGTACAAGTTGACTAATATTAGGTTATGGGCCATTACAATAAAAATGCAGCGGGAATGAATATTGATATTTTATACCCGGATTTCTTTTTAAAACATTTTCACCATTTTGTAATCGTATTATTAAAAAATAATTTATTTTGGAATTTTAATTTTATTTTCCTTACAGAGTTGTAGCATTAGAAAGTCAATTGTTACGTACTGGTTCCTTAGGTAGTGAAGAAGGTCACGATCTTTATATATTGGCTGGTCATGAGGCCAGCTATTAAAAAACTTTAACTTTAATGACGAAAACAATTATAAAAACAAAAAACTAAAATTCAAAACTGCTTAAAACTAGTATTACAAAAACAAAAACAAAAACAAAAACAAAAAACAATTTAAAACTAAATTTGTTTTTGAAAAAAAAAGTCAAAAGATTAAAAAAATTTAAAAAAATAATAAAAAAAAAATACAAAAAAAAATTAAAAGAAAATGTTTTAAACTTAAAATCAAATCCCGAGATTGTAAAAAAAAACAAAAACAAAAACTAACTTAGAATATAATTAAAAAAATCTTAGAGAGGCAAAGTTTATTTTTTAAAAACGAGCAAAGAAAAAAAACGGGAGTTAAAATTTTGCAGAACATAAAGGCTCCTTAAAATAAAAAATTTATAAAAAAAAAAACAAAACAAACAACAACAATAATAATAAAAAGATAATTATTATTATGGCAAATTTATGTAAATTATAAACCTCAATTATTATTATTATTATTATTTTTTAATTATTATTTAATAAACAAAAGAAACAAAAGAAAAAAAGAAAAACAAAAAAAAAATAATTTCAAAGGCTCTGGTTTTTTCTAAAAGAAACTGAGTCTACAGAATGAAGAAAGACTATAACAAATTTTTCACTTATGAAAAATTTAATTAAATATAGAAATTAATTTTAAATTCAATAATTCAACCAATAACCAATAATTATTTTTTAATTATATTGTAAAAACAAAAAAAAAAAAACAAAAAAATATTGAAAAACAAAAAAAATTGTATTTAAAAAAAATTCTTATTTTTTTACACACACACACAAATGTATTTAAAGAAAATAAACAAAAAAAAAACAATTATTAATTAATTTGTTTTGTTAGTTTTTTTTCTTTTATCATTCATTTGTTAAACAAAAAAGAAAAACAAAAAAAATTAAAACAAAAAATTAATTTAAAAATATTTTTTTTTCTTTTTTTTAGTGCTTAAGTTATTAAATAAAAAAAAATAGTATTTAGTGTTACACAAAAACAAAGTGATTTATTGATTAATTTAAAACAAAAAATAAACCATTAAAGCTAAGACACAAAAAACAAAATTAAATAATATTGTGAGCAAAAAACAAAAAAAAAACAAAAAAAAATAAACAACAAACAAATATAAAAATATCTTTAGATTTGATAACTTTGTTTAATACAACACACAACTAGACCACACCAATCCAAACCAAACCCCTAACCCTACCCTCCACCCTCTAGCTTTTTAAATAATTCATAAAAAAAAAACGGACTCACAATTTAAAGTATGCTAAACAAAATAAAAACAACAACAACAACAAAAAAGGAAATTAAATTAATTTATAAATAATAAATTAAAATTAATTTTTTTTTTTAATTTAAAAACGTTTTTTAGATTGTAGTATTATTGTACGTATTAAAATTAAATTTTAAAAGAAAACAAAATAAATAAACAAACAACCTTTAGTAATTAAATAAAAAAAAATTAAATTGCAACACAATACAAAAACAAAATCTATTGTCATATTTAATATTCATTAGTTAATAACATAAAAACCCTTTAGATTGTTTATTTATATGTTGATCTCTACTTCCCTCACTTTTGTTTGCGGCCCCCTACACATTCTGGATTAGTTGTACAACAAGTTGCATCTACAGTTTCTCTTTTTCAATCAAATTTACTTACAAGTTGTTATTCGTAACATCGTATTTATTGTCGGTTAATTGGAAATCAAAATTTTTTGCCCAGGAATTCAACATAAGAATTGTTTGTATACACAAGTATAAAGTTGTACAACCAGTCGCAACGAGTAGGGGCCTCATTATTATTATTTTTTTTTCTTTATCTATCTACTTAAGTAGCAGCTTCATTCCCAGAACAGAAATTCCGTCTCAACAAACAGTATTCCGGTTGAAACAGCTTTAGCTGGGTTGAAAATCCTTGGCCGATTTGTGGTCAGGTCGTTCCGGAGCGTAGATCCGATTGTCGTTTGAATGACAAACAGTATTAGAAAGATGTGCCTTCCTTTTACCTAGCTTCTAGGTTTCTGGCCGTCACTCATCACATACATTATGCAACGTGCGGAATATACGCATCATACATCATTCTAGAATGTTTTCTGTCTAGATTCCAAGAGAGCCTTTTTACATTTATGCAATGCAAAAGAGTATAAAACAAAATAATACGTCTTGTTATAGTACTAGACACATAAAGGCATCATATGACGTATACGGCATCAACAGTACGTATAGGAAATGGGAAAATGCGACATGGTTACATACTCTTCTTACTTTTCTTCAACATTGTCTTCGATGCCTTGATGTTGCAAAGCGTATACGATATGAACAGCACCCCAATGGCATACGACATGGTTTCGACCTCTCCAACATTGTCCCCGATGCCTTGATGTTACAAAGCGAATGCGATATGATCAGCATCTCAGCGGACAAATACGTGTAGAGGTTGGAATGCGACTTGGTTACGTACTCTTCTCACTTTTATTCAACATTGTCCTCGATGCCTTGATGTTTTATGTAGTATACCACATGGGCGCCACCTCAATGGGGAACTATTTGTAGAATACGATATAGAAACCACCTCAATGGACAAATACGCGTAGAGAATGGCATGCGACATGGTTGCTTACTCCTCTCACCTTTATTCAATATTGTCTTCGATGCTTTGATGTTGCATGGCCCATACGACATGGACAGCAATTCATTGGATAAATACGCTTAACGAATAGCATGCGATATGGTTGTGTACTCTTCTCACTTTTTTTTTCAACATTGTCTTCGATGCCTTGATGTTGCATGTCGTATGCAATAAGGGTACCTCCTCAATGAACAAAATACGTGTATAGGATGTCACTTGTCACTTTAATTCATCATTGTCCTCGGTTTCTTGATGTTGCAAGTGTACGAACATAGCAGAGAAATGAACACACGCATAAATTGCAAATTTAACGACCTTAATAACGCTGACAAAATCTGGCGCAATGCTGATAATTATGCAGACATAGCTGGAAGGCTTATCCACTGACATTTCGTATTATTCGTTACAATCGATTACTACAATTATGCTTATCAATCTGATTACTGTAAGTGATACATTTTATACAAGATAATTATGCGAGATTGATTCTCCTATCTTGGTGAAGTATCATTACAATTGCAGGTAATACTGCTGAATACATACAGGCTTGTACAGGTAAAGGTCGCCACAGCACTTAGTTCGTTCGAGGAAGTATGAAGATCGCTATGCATACATTTCAAGGAACATGAAAATTAGATAAAATAACGCAAGTCATCACAGTCGTATTTGACAAGAATCCGTGGTTCAAAACCCAGCTCAGACATTGTGACAAACTCCAATCAAAAGTCTATAATCCGATAAATTTGACGTTGCAAATGAAAGTGAATTTAATAGACATTGTAAAAGCCACAGTACCAAAAAGGAGCCGTAAATACGTGGATTCGAATAGTAAGTGCAAAACTCTTACAGAAAATCGAATTAAAAAGCTTAATGGGGAATGTCATTATGATTAATTAAAGACTATGAAGGTCATGGCGGTTTACCGTTTTACGATTCGATGATTTGTTTCAAGATAGCTTTCATATCTCAAGAGCAATACTGATGTTGGTTTTCTTTTCAATCTTTTAGATTATGTTGTTCTTATGTTTTTTTAATTGTGGATTATATTTCTTTAATTATATATTTAGTGATGCCAATTTGTTTTAAAATTAAACTTAACTTTTTAATAGTTTTTATTGCATTGGAAGCCAAACCTTTTTTAAATTAAATATTATTAGTATGGGTCGTTTTTTTATTATTATTTTTTCCTGCTTTTTATTTATTTTTACGTTTTTATATTTTATTTCTTTCAACGTTTTTTTTTAAAAAATTTTGACTGGTTTTTTTATTTTTATAATCTTTTCAATTTCTTGAATATTTTTTTTTCACAATATTTTTAATTTTTTTTTTAATTTTTTTTTTAATTTTTATACTAGGATTAGAGTCTTAACTTTTTCTTAATGTTATAATTTTTTTTTTATTTATTTGCAATTTCTTGAATTTTTTTTTATAATTTCTTTATTTTTTTTTAATAGTTTTAATAATTTTTTACTTTGATTAATTTTTTTTAATTATTTTTATTTGATTTTGAACTTCTTTTATTTTTAATGTTTTTTTTTTACTATGATTAGAGTCTTTACTTTCCTTTAATGTTTGCAATTTATTTTTAAAAATTGTTTTGTTTATTTTTTTTATAATTTTTTACTTTGATTATAGCCTTTATTTTTTAATGTTTTCTTTATTTATTTTCAATAATATTAATTTATTATCATTTTTTTTGTCTCACTTTTTATTAATTTTTAATATTTGTATTTATTTTGTGTTTAGTTTTTATATAATTTTTTGTTCTTTTTTTTTAATTTTTTATTATTTTTTTTTTTAATTTAAAGGAATATTTTTTTCTTTTTTTTGGATTTTCTAATTTATATTAGAAATATGGCAATACGGCAATACTATTTTATTTATAAGGAATGTATTTTCAAAATTTCACAAGTAATAGACAAGACATACAAAGGATAAAAATATATTTTTCTTATTCGAAAAAATAAAAAAAACGAAATAAATTTAAAAAAACTTTCTTAACACCACCTTAATAAGTAAAACAAAATAAAGACACAAAAAAAAATTTAAAAATAAAATTTTAGTAAAAATAAATACCAAATCCTGCAACAAAATAAAAACTAAAAATTAAAAAAAAAATAAATAAAACATAGATAAATTATTTCTTCAACGTTTTTTTTTAAAAAATTTTTGACTGGTTTTTTTATTTTTATAATCTTTTCAATTTCTTGAATATTTTTTTTTCACAATATTTTTAATTTTTTTTTTAATTTTTTTTTAATTTTTATACTAGGATTAGAGTCTAAACTTTTTCTTAATGTTAATAATTTTTTTTTTATTTATTTGCAAGTTCTTGAATTTTTTTTTTATAATTTCTTTATTTGTTTTTTAATAGTTTTTTAATAATTTTTTACTTTGATTAATTTTTTTTAATTATTTTTATTTGATTTGAACTTCTTTTATTTTTAATGTATTTTTTTTTACTATGATTAGAGTCTTTACTTTCCTTTAATGTTTGCAATTTATTTTTAAAAATTGTTTTGTTTATTTTTTTTATAATTTTTTACTTTGATTATAGCCTTTATTTTTTAATGTTTTCTTTATTTATTTTCAATAATATTAATTTATTATCATTTTTTTTGTCTCACTTTTTATTAATTTTTAATATTTGTATTTATTTTGTGTTTAGTTTTTATATAATTTTTTTGTTCTTTTTTTTATATTTTATTATTATTTTTTTTTTTAATTTTAAAGGAATATTTTTTTCTTTTTTTTTGGATTTTCTAATTTATATTAAAATATGGCAATACGGCAATACTATTTTATATTATAAGGAATGTATTTTCAAAATTTCACAAGTAATAGACAAGACATACAAAGGATAAAAATATATTTTTCTTATTCGAAAAAATAAAAAAAACGAAATAAATTTAAAAAAACTTTCTTAACACCACCTTAATAAGTAAAACAAAATAAAGACACAAAAAAAAATTTAAAAATAAAATTTTAGTAAAAATAAATACCAAATCCTGCAACAAAATAAAAACTAAAAATTAAAAAAAAAATAAATAAAACATAAGATAAATTAAACTTTAAATAATTGTTAAACAAAAAAAAAAGAAAGCAAATAAAATCAAATGATTTTTTATTATAAATAAAAAAAGAAAGAAAGAAAGAAAAAAAATCAAAATTAAAGAAATTAATTCCTCTATAAAACCGTTATTATAAATGAAAAATAAAAAAAAAAATATTTAAAAAAAAAACAAATCAAACGTATACACAAACAAAATCATTGTAATTTAGTTGGATCAACAAAAAAAAAAAATCTGAAAAATGCACATTTTATGAAATTGTTGCAACAAATTAAAAATTCTATGAATAAAACAAAAACAAAAAAAAAATAAAATAAATAAAACAAGGATCACTATTACCACAACAACAAAAAAAAGGATTAAAAATTAATTCAAGTAAACATATTCTAATTAGGACAGGCAGACGTTAGTTTAAGTAACAAAAAAAAAAAAAAAAATTGAAAAATAAATTTAAAAACCCAAAAAAAAACAAATTTTTTTGGTGAAAAAAATTATAATTTAGTAAGAGATTATTATAATAATAAATGTGTTGTTAAAATTTCTATTATTAAAAAAAAAACAAATAAAAAATCAAATTTAATTAACAAAATGCAGCATATTACAGCCAACAAATTCAAAAAAAAACAACAAACAATTTTATTGCTCATTTTGTGTAGTATTAAATAAATAAAATAAAAACATAAGAATAATTATTATTAACAATTAATAATTAATTAATAATTATTATTTCAATAATTTAAAACAAAACCAACAAACAAACACAACAAAAAAAAACGAAAACTAAAATTTGAAAAAATTACAAAAAAAAATGAACACAAAACAAAAACAAAAACAGAAACAGAAAAGAAATTAATTATTTTAAGTATGATGAACAAAAACAAAAAATAAATTGAAAATTTAAAAAAAAATTAAATATTCAAACATGGTTTTATTTACTCTCTTTAGGCTGCATCAGATCAGGTATTGGAGTAAAGAAACTGGATAACTTAAGCAAAACAACACTAAACTCTATAAGTTAGAGCTGTTGGTGGCATTAAAAAAAAGCTAAGGCTTTTAAGTGTATTTTTAATTCATATACAGTGAGCGTCAAACGAAACTGTACACTATGGATAAGGTTCTAACAATCACAAAAGTCAACTTTTACCACTTAAGGAGAGTGCCCGAAAGAAATTTTAAAATATTTCGATTTTTTTTTTCAATTTTAAAAGCTGCCAATGAAAGAATGTGAAAAGAAAAATAACGGTAATTTTTTATATTTTTTTTAATATACAGTTTCTTTTGGCGCTCACTGTATATGAATTCTGTTCTCTAGCTTTTGTAATACACGTATACAGCTCGTACTTACCAGTGCATTAAAAAAAAAATTAATTCTACAAACAGAGTTTTATTTACTCTTTAGACTGCATCAGATCAGGTATTGAGGTAAAGAAACTGGATAACTTAAGCAATACAATACTAAACTCTATAAGTTATAGCTTTTGGTGTTTAAAGCTAAGATCTTAAATCTAACACCGAATTCATATACATTTCTTGCACCTACAGCAAAGTGGTACTTAAATTTGGTGTATCGTTCTGAGGTATCCTCTTTCTTTTGTGACACACTTATACGGCTCGTACTTACCAATATAGTCTGGGATGTCCTCTAGCTATTGTGACAAACTTATAGGACTCGTGCTTTCTAATACAGTCTGAGCTGTCCTCTGGCTTTGGTGACACCCTTAGCCGGCTCGTACTTACCAATACAATTTATGTTCGACTGTTGTGCTGTTTATCCGATCTGGACAACATATTCCCATCGTAAATGTTACGTGTCAATATTTTTCTTCTTTCATTATTATCTTCACCACGTTTTAATATTTCTACCACGAAGTTTTGATTCTGCAGGTACCCCTATACACTTCGCATGTGTTATCGTAAATGCTAAAGAAAACAGTGGTTTCTGTAAAGCTAGAAGTAAAATATCCAAGTCCTTAAGCAAATATAAAACGGCACTCAAAATAATACTGTATGGTGGTATAACGTTTGGGAAACACTGTTAAAAAATCACATTTCTTTACAACAAACCTTTAATCGTTTATATAACTTAACAAATCCTGTCGAATGCTTAAAAAACGTCTAATTTCATCCTATCTTCATGTATAGCTGCTGCCAGTTGCTTTTATTTCTTTCCTGATTAAATAATTGCAGTTTTAACATTACATTACAACGCATCGCATTCTGCTAAAAACCTCTTCGAAACATACTCGTGCTGCCATCTAGTGGATTTCAATTGTATTAGTATGCTTATACCCCATTAGGTTCATATCTCCACTAGAGAGCAAACAAGTTTCAATTAGCCATTTTGGTGTCATAAACTACGTGTGCTGCCATCTAGTGGGAAGTAAAAACACTATTTTATACAAACTACTAGGATCATAACTTTGCTAAACTGTATGGAATTTTTGAACATGCAATATGAAGTTAATTAAAACACTTGTGGTGCCATCTAGTGGAATGTAATTACAGATTTTTACAATTCCTAAGTAGTATGCCAATACTAATGTGACATATAGAGTGCGCCACGTGTTATATTTTTACCAAAACGCCATACACTGTTTCCATGCTATTTTCGATTGAAATTTTAATTAATTTTGGTTTATTTGTGTACAATTTTATTTTATTTTTATTTATTAATTTTTGTTTTTAATTATTTTGCATTTAAATTTTTATAATTTGTTTAATTTAACGATTTTTTTTTTTAATTAATTTTATTTTTATTTTTGTTTGTTTTAATGGGTGTGTGTGAGTTGTGAGTGTGTGTTTTCTTAATATAGAGATAATATTAAATTAAAGGTAAATTTTTTCTTAATTTTAATTTAATTTAATTTAATTATTTTTTGTTGTTAATTTTTTTTGTTTTTTTTTTTTTTTTTTTTGTTAATTTTAAATACATTTTATATGCTACATTATTAGAATACAATGTACATGAATTTGTTTTTAATTTTCATTTGTTTATATATAACTATTTATATACATATTATGTATATATATATATATATATACGAATGTATGTATGTATATAATATAAATACAAGTGACATTTAAAATATTAAAACAAAAAAATTTATACACAATATTTCTTTAAATTTTTTTTTAATTTCTTTAAATTTTCTTTTACGATTTATAAAATTATTGCATCTTCTTAGTATTTAACTATATTACAAGGTTTGTTAGTAAACAAATTATTGCTTACAATTATTTTTAATTTTTTTTTTAATTTTGCAATGTTTTAGAGAAGTGAAAAAAATTGTTTTGAAATAATTTGTTAATTAAAAAAATTAAAAATTTAAAAAAAAATTTTTAGGATATTTTTATACAAAAATGTTTAAATATATAAAAAACAAAATTGAGTTTTGTTTTCTCAATTTTAAATTCGAAAATTAATTATAATACAAATTATAATTATTTATTTTTTTTAAAGAATATTCGCCAATAAAAACTATTTTAAATTATATCATGCTTTAATTCGTTTATAAAATATTTTGTAAAATTATACAACAAACAAATTGTTATATCTTGGAAAATTTATTTTTAAATTTTATTTTAAAATCTAAATTAAAAAATAAAAAAATAATTTTTTTTTTAATTTAAAAAATTGCTTTCGATTTTTTTTTTATTAATTACAACTCTCATTAGAGATATCAGGATTCAATAAAAGAATTTTTTAACTTCAGATTTTTTTTACAAAAATTTATAAAAAAAATAAAAAATAAAAAAAAAAAACAAAAGAATATCTTGCCATACAATTTCGTTTAGTTGGACCAAGGTATTTAGTAAGCACAAAAAAAAAAACTGAATAATAAATGAATAATAAAAAAAATAAATAGCTAGAGCTGACTTAGGCCGAATATGACTTCCATTGATATCGAAGAAATGCTAGATAGACTGTACAGAGGTTTGGTTAAATTGTCAAACATTCAGCAATGTAGTATGGGTTTAAATTCTACATACAGCAATCGCCTTTTTAATTCTACAACATGACATATGTATGTATATTAAATGATAGATTATGTTCATAAAATAAAAAAAATTAAATTCTTTATACATTAAATTCTATAAAAAAAAGTTATTCAATAACAAAAAAAATATCGTGTAAGACATGTAAAATTAAAAAATAAAAACTAAAAAAAATTTTAAGCTTGAAAGAATTTTTTTTTTTTTATAAAAGACAAGTTTTGTCGACTGGGTATTATAATATAAAATTAAAAAACAAGAATTAAAAATATTTTAAACTTCCAAATAAATATTTTTTAAATTTAAATAATTTTTTTAAATAAAATTTTTATAAAAAAGATTTAAACGTTATGTAACACAATGTAAAATTAAAAAAAAAAATAAAACTAAAAAAAAAATTAACAAAATATTTAGTGATTCTAAATGCATATTTTTAAAATTAAATAATTTTTTTATAGAAAATTTTTGTAAAAAAAAGTTTTTAATTTTTTTAAATTTACAAAAAAAATTTTAAATTTAAAATAAAAAAAGAAAGATATTTTTTTTTTCATAAAAGACAAGTTTCGTCGACTGTGTATTATAATGTAAAATTAAAAAATTCAATAACTTAAAATAATAAAATTAAATAAAAAAAAACAATAATATTTTAAGCTTCCAAATAAATAGTTTTTGAATTAAATAATTTTTTTATATATAAAACTATTGTAAAAAAAGTCATGTTTTGGTTTTGAATTTAAATTTAAAATTTAAAAAAAGCAATTGTGTACACATAAAATTGTTGAATTAAAAAAAAAAATTTCTAAACTTAAAACAAAAAATTTTCAAGCTTGAAAGTAAGACATGTAGAGTCAACTATGTATTATAATGTACAATTACAAAAAAAAAAAAAAAAAAAAAAAATAAGCTTAATAAATATTTATAAATTAAATTTTTTTTTTATAAATTTTGTAAAAATTATTCGTCAAATAAAAAAAAATTATTTTAAGTTTCTAAATAAATATTTGTAGATTAAATATTTTTCTTTTATAAAATTTTTGTAAAAAATATTCATGTCAATTAAAAACATAATTATTTTAAACGTCTAAATGAATATTTTTAAATTTAAATATTTTTTTTTTTATAAAATTTATGTAAAAATATTCGTCATTTAAAACAAATATTTTAAGCTTGTAAATGATTTTTTTTTATATAAAAGCAACTGAGTTCATATAAAATTTATTTAATTTTACATAACATTTTCTAAATTCGAAACAAAAAAAAATTAAGCTTGAAAGTCAATAATTTTTTAAGGCAAGTTTGTAAAATTAAATAAAAAAAAATTAAAAATAATTTTAAAAAATAAAACAAAACCAAAAACAATATTTTAAGCTTCTAAATGAATATTTTTAAATTTAAATAATTTTTTTTTTGTATAAATCTTTTATAAAATATCCAAAATCGATTTAGAATTTAAATGTAAATTTAAAAAAAAATTGTTTAATTTTACAAAATATTTTCTAAATTCGAAATACAAAAATTTTAAGCTTGAAAATCAATAATTTTTTTAAGGCAAGTTTGTAAAATTAAATAAAAAAAAATTAAAAATAATTTTAAAAAATAAAACAAAACAAAAAAACAGTATTTTAAGCTTGTAAATAAATATTTTTAAAATTTAATAATTTTTTTATATAAAATTTTTGTAAAAAAAATAGTCAAAATAAAAAAAAAATAAAACAAAAATATTTTAAGCTGCTAAATAAATATTTTTAATTATTTTTTTTTTATAAAAATTTTTGTAAAAAAAGTAAAATTTTGTTTTTAAATTTAAATGTAAAATTTAAAAAAAATTGTTTAACTTTACAAAATATTTTCTAAATTCGAAATACAAAAATTTTAAGCTTGAAAATCAATAATTTTTTTTAAGGCAAGTTAGTAAAATTAAATAAAAAAATTAAAAATAATTTTAAAAATTAAAACAAAACAAAAAAACAGTATTTTAAGCTTGTAAATAAATATTTTTAAAATTTAATAATTTTTTTATATACAATTTTTGTAAAAAAAATATTCAAAATAAAAAAAAAATAAAACAAAAATATTTTAAGCTGCTAAATAAATATTTTTAATTATTTTTTTTTATAAAATTTTTGTAAAAAAAGTAAAATTTTGTTTTTAAATTTAAACGTAAAATTTAAAAAAAATTGTTTAATTTTACAAAATATTTTCCAAATTCGAAATACAAAAATTTTAAGCTTGAAAATCAATAATTTTTTTTAAGGCAAGTTAGTAAAATTAAATAAAAAAATTAAAACAAAAAAAAAAAACAATATTTTAAGCTTGTAAATAAACATTTTTAAAATTTAATAATTTTTTTATATAAAATTTTTGTAAAAAAAATAGTCAAAATAAAAAAAAATAAAACAAAAATATTTTAAGATGCTAAATAAATATTTTTAATTATTTTTTTTTTATAAAAATTTTTGTAAAAAAAAATGTCAATCTTGGTTTTAAATTTAAATATAAAATCTAAAAAACAATGTAATGTTCATATAAAATTTGTTTAATTTTACAAAATATTTTCTAAATTCTTAAAATTAAAATTAAAATTATAAAAAAAGAAAAATTAAAAGTTTCGTTCATTTTTTTTCGTTTTTGTTTTGATTGTTAATGTGTTATTAAAGTTAAACAATATAATTAAATTAAAATTAAATTACAATTAGATTTCGTTTGTTTTTTTCTTTAGGTATAGAACGTTTTTTTTTTCTTGATTTTCTTTCTTTAAATAAATTTTTTTTAATGACTATACTACTATCAGTCCATGTTTGTTTGTTGCGCTTTGTTTTTTTTTTGTTTTTTTGTTTAACAAACATCATATTTTGTTTGTTTAACAAGAAATGCTTTAATTTCATTTGATAATTGAGTTTTAAATTGTTTTTGTTTTTTCTTACAAAATCTTTAAATAAGGAGGTGGGATTTAAGGAGTATTTTTTTTTTTGTTTTCGTTTGTTTTTGTTTTAATTTACAAGTTTTCGTTTTTATTTTAAAGGTATGGTTGGTTGGTTGGTGTTAGGAATTAAAGGTGGAAAGGAGGGAAAGTGAATATAATGTGATGTTTTTATGTGTTTTCTTAGTTATTTTTTGTTTTTTTTTTTTGTTTTTGTTCGTTTGTTTTTCGAGCCTTAAATATCTAAAATGACTATAATTAAATGGCATAAATTCATTTCATTTTAATTTTAATTAAATTTTGTTTTGTTTTTTTCATATTTTTCAACAAATTTCATGTGATGTTAATCATCAGAGAATATCAGGCGTACTGTTATCATCGTGTGAGTGCTGTAATAGGCCTTTTCTTTCATCCGGTGCCGTACTTAAATTGTTTTCCGGCACCACTGCTGGCTCAACAATGGCATCGGCATACATTGATTCATAGACAGGATTGGCAAAATTGCCCTGAAGTGAAAGAATTGTGAAAAATTGAATTTACCAACAACAACAACAACGTTTATAGGATTTAAAAAAAAAAAAAGACAACGTCGTAATACTTACTTTATCATCTTCGTGTACAAATGCTGGTGTTTCATCAGCATCTCCTCGATACATGGGATTCGTTAGCATTATTTCAACATTTTCGGTAAGACGGGCATGTGAGAAGGGTTGTGATATGCGATGTTTTCTAAAAAAAAAAATAAAAACGACATCGTTAGTAAAAGTATTCACTCCAAGCAGTTGCAGACTACGCCGAGATTTTTTATCGAACGTTAGTTTTTTCTTGCCTAGGGGTCGCTAATAATTGTTTATCTTGATTCTACTTTTTCTATTAGCTTATTATACACAAGGCCATGGGTCAAACCCATGTCAATTATCTCCAACAAAACCGAAATATGAAGGAAATATTTCTGCGAGTAAAATAAAATTGCCATGAAAAGTTTCTGTCTTTCGAAGTTGATTTTAAACTGTAAGTGCAGCCACTCATTTACAAAATTAACACACAAAACATAATAAAAATAATAGTAGATGAGGCCCAAGGATTCCTATTGCATTCTGATCCTAATCTGCCAGGATATATGTGTCTAGTAGCCTGTAGCTCTTGGTTTCCATTGCTAAACAGCTGGTGATCCATTCCTCCAACGATTTACTTACGAAAGTGTTCTCAAATCGTTTTCATTCAGCTGCAGAACGAAGTACGCTCGCCTGGTAAAGCAGAAACCTATACTCATACTGGGGAATACACTATGATACCTCCAGCATTTCTGGCTTACATGCGTCCCTGGTATACCAAACGATTTACTTACGAAAATGTTCTCAAATCGTCTTCATCCAGCTGCTGAACAAAATCCACTAACAGAAACTCAGACTTATACTGGGTAATGCACTATAGCAACTCCATCTGTACCGGCTTCCTTGCATCCTTGGTATATTAAACAAGTATTTTGAAATGAGACTACGCTAGACTACCGACCACTGTTAAACAGGTAGAGAGAATAGCGCTTTTCTTACCTCCGAAAGGCAAAGTAGGCGTTTAAATATGTTGCATCGTGTAGGTACATTAGTCCAGGACTTAACGTGAGTATCGTAATGTTGGCACATGGGTGGAAACAATTCGCCTACCAATGCTCCCACGTACAATGATACAGTCTTGTGATAAGACTGCCATAGGTTGCATTGCCGTACATGAGTACCAATTTGAAGCCATGCATTTGCACATGACTTCCCTCTTGGTTAGTTGTCGGAGACCATGTCGACTCCATTTTGATAATGGTTTAGAACGTAACATCACTTTGAGCTTGAGCTCTTCCTGCGCTTTGGGTACAAAGCACAACCACAGACGGGCAGAGACGAATCTCTGGGGCTCCCCACACTCGTGGCACCAAACATAAGCCTCTTGTAAGACTTCGCACTCCAGTCAGCTACTAGTTGAGCCCAAACAGTTCGGGACTGGTAAGCCAACGTATTGAGGTACTAAAGCATTGCCACCAAGCAATCTATAAAGGGTTTATCTGTAATGCCTTTCCTAACTCTGGTGCTTTGATGAACTTCAGGATGATCTCCTCATCAAGAAATGTACCTTTTAAGCTTGAAGTAATTCCTATTCCTTACAAATATTTCTTGAATCCATAATGTCAGACCAGAAGGCAGGTTACATTCTCAATTTATTTCTATAAACTGAAGTGTAAGACTCGAGTGTCTTCCCAGTAAAATAGCAAAAGTTAAGGTGGAGAATCAACTTCCGCCAAGTATGCTCCTTCAAACTGCTTTTTCCATTCCACAGAAATGTTCTCTCTCCAACAGAGGTATGGAAATTCGAGACAAGCTGATATATAGCCAACGGATAGAAGTCTGACTGACAGATAGATCCTGTGTTATGAACTCGACAGTGTCTTGAGGTAGAACTCCAGATTCAGAAAGTATACATGGAAGCTTGTGAAGATAAGTAAGCGGGGTTTTTAGTTGTTAAACTATGTCATGAAAATAAGCCTGACATATCAAAATACCGAATCTGTACTTTTAAATCGAAAATAAAGTAGAAAAGTTCTAAAATTTCATAATAAGGTTGCCATACTTACTTCAAAAAATATAAACCACCACCGAATAGTGCCAACACTAGTATGGCTACAGCTAATATAATGGCTAATATGGACATTATATTATTGGAATGTTCCGTGTCACTTCTTAAAGCATTGGCACTATCAGCCAAACAGGTGGTAACTCTACCATCATCACATCTGAAAAAGAATTTAAAAAGAAAAATTACTTTGCAAAACTTTCAAATACCATGCAACCTAACTTACTTGCACTCATTTATGGAACTGCCGGTTTGGCAAACACCACAGTCGCCAACACAAGAGGGCGGTATATCACAGGCATCACCCTGCCATTCGCCAATACAGGAGCAATGCGGTATGGCATATGCATCCAAATGGCAAACACCATTATTGCGACAATAATGGATACAAGGATTATCTTCGTCGACGGGTCTCTCACAAAAATCACCATTCCACTGGTCAGTGCAATTGCACATGGCAATGCCCTTAATGACATGACAATTGCCATTGTTTTGGCATATAATGCCGGTACAAGGATTACGTAAAGGTATCTCAGAGGCATCGCAAACTATTTACACAGAAAAAACAAAGAAGGTTTCAGTTTGCTAATCATATTCAAAACACTGTTTGACTTACATTCAGGCGGATTGGTGGTTTTACACAAATCGGTTTCACAACGTTCACCCACATAACGTTCTGAGCAGGTACACAAAAGTTTCTGTTGTTTTTCTGTACATAGGCCACCATTGAGACAATAGTTGGCACATGAATCAGATTCACATTGTTCACCATAGAAGCCGGGCAGGCATTGGCATTGGGGTCCACCTTTAGTGCCTATATGACAGCGGCCACCATTTTTACAAAAGCCAGCACAAACATCCACTTCGCAACGTTTGCCCGTAAATCTAAAGGAGGATAATAGAAAACCAGTATTACCAAGAATCACTTAGGTATTGTTGCATAGAATTTACCCATCAGGACATTCACATTGTGTAGTGCCAGTTAGAGTCTCGCGGCATATGCCACCATTAGCACAGGTTAGATTAACACAATGCTCACACTGTTCGCCTATGTACATGGGCGGACAGGCACATTTCATATGCTCATCTGCTATGAGACAAGAGCCACCATTATGGCATCTGGATTGGCATTCAGGTACCGAAGTTTCACAACGTGGTCCTGACCATCCCGGTGTACAACTACATTTGAGTGGAGGCGGCTCCAAAGAACCCGGTATTTGGGCATCTATTATGCAAAGACCGTAATTTTTGCAATAATTCGAGCATCTATAATGTTCACAGAATTCTCCCTCGAACTGGGGCTGGCACACACACTTGGGTATGTGATTGATGAGTTTACAAGTGCCCAAATTACATTTCAGGGGACAATAGTCTGGCATTGTGACATGATCGCCAACACATTTGCCATTCGATTCGTGATAATCCTTATGGCATTTACATCTGTAACCGGTATCGGTTTCTGTGCTTAAAATGCACAGGGAACCCATTTGTTTGCAAGGTTCACGGGCACAGGGATTAGTTACTATGATGAAGAAAAAAGATTTAAAACAAATAAGTTAGGTTATGTGAGGTTAGGTTAGGTGAGGTTAGGTTGAAGTGGCAGCTTTGTTACCAAAGCTATCTTGAGCACACATAGCGGCCCTGTACCGACCAATTTCCACTGAACTCATAGCAGAAGTTGGTCAGCACAGAGACTGCACTGCGTAAGAACTTACTATTGCGATTTTGTTTAAGCGGATGTAGAATGCCAATATCCGAGGAACGATAGCCGTTAATCAAGAACGTGCCATTACCATTGCCAAACTTATTCATTTTGATAATGCTTTGATCATAAAGTTTTATGTATAAATAGTCTTCGAAAACATCAATCTTTTGGGGTTTTTCTAGGAGAAAAAACAAAGAAAACTAAACTTAACAGCCCTGAACACCAAACAGCCAAACCTTCTTACCTTTATTTGAAAATCTGCGTACCACATTACGTTCTTTGCCATTCAGGCGACACGTTTCTATAGTGCCTTTACGATAATCAGCCCAATACAAGCGACCGGTGGGATAATCAATTGCCAAACTAATAGGCCAGCCGACATCACGTTCCACTAGGCTTCTTTTATTTTGACCGTCCAATGAAGCCATTAGTATGCCATTTTCTAAGGTAGACCAGATCATAATACGTGATTCGGGTTCCACGACAATATCGGTGGGGTTTAAGCCGGTCGATACCAATGAGGCATATTTCTTGCCGTATATATCGGTTACAATGATCTCATTATGGCGTGAATCGATTATGTACACCAACTGGGTAACCCATTCAATGGCCAAGGATTTGGGATCATCTAAGCCGGGTATCTAATCGGGGAAACCAAAAAACAAATTTAATCTTTTGATTTCTTGCTCTGCTAATAACTTACATCGAAAGCTTTTAATTCTTTAAGATCACGCCGTAGCCTTATGGCGGTTAGTTCTTTCTGGGATGTGCCGATCTTCATAATATGAACCTTGCCATGATGTGAATCAATCCAGAACAGTAGGGTATCCTTGGGCCTGATCAATATATCAAAAACATCGATTTTCATACTGTCCGTTTGGAATATGCTCACAACGGGCGTTTGAAAGACACCCAATACGGGTGTACCCTCTTGTTTGGCGGGCAATATAAAACGGAATTCTTTTTCCGAAGCCAACAACAAAATCTGATCGGGACCTAAAAACACAAACACTTCAGAATTAATACAATGCCCTCCTTTGACTATCAATCGCATATAAATACCAGAAGCCAAGCAAGTATCATTTTTCAATTGCCCTTTGTAGTAACCTTCAGTGCATTTACAGTTATAATGACCCGCTTTTTTCTCTATGCATATTTGGGAACATGTGCCAAAGCCACATACCGGAGGTTGGCAATTCATTTCATCCGAGCCATCAATACAATTGTATTGGCCATCACAACGGAATATTTTCGATATGCAGTCCTCATTCTCACACTGGAATTGATCATGACGGCATTTGGGTAAGGCAGCACATACCTCATCGGCTTCATCTTCATTGTTGCGACAATCATTGACACCATCACACAAAGCCGATTTCCGAATGCATTTCAGATTGGAGCACTTAAAGGCATTGGCATGACAGCGTACATGGGCACAAGTTTCAAAACTTTCATCACTGCCATCCGTGCAATCATCCCAACCATCACATTTCCAACGTGCCATAATACATTTGCCATTGGCACAAGTGAAATGATCCTGTGGACAAATGCAATTCACCTCATCACTGCCATCGGGGCAATCATCATCGCCATCACACTGGTATTGCCTGCAAGAAAATGTTAAAATTTAGTAACAAGCCAGGATCAAGCCAAGCCAATTGAAACAAAACTCACTCATTAATGCACGTATTAAAACTGGCACACTTGAATTGGTGCTCTTTACAGGTTATGTTGCAATTAATCTCATCACTGCTATCTTCACAATGGATTTCGCCATCACATCTGTGGTCGTGTTTAATACACTTGCCGGAACCACACCTAAATTCACTTTCAGAGCAATTACGCATTTGACAGTTGAACTCATCACTGCCATCACCACAATCATTTTCATAATCACAGCGCCACCGACCAGGTATGCATTTCGAATTGTTGCATTTAAAGTACGTAGGATCGCACTCCTCTTTGGAGGAATGACATGAAGGCGGTTCGTCTTCGCCATTGGGGCAGTCATCTTCACCATCACAACGCCAAGACATGGGTATACAACGTCCCGAACTGCATTGAAAATCACTGGGACCACAGGATACACGCTCGCAATTCTGTTCATCCGATTTGTCCGGGCAATCTATATCACCATCACACACCCATATGAAGGGCATGCAACGATTGTTGCCACATTGGAACTGATTTTTCGTGCAATTCAAAGGTGTACAACCACTTTCATCCTTGCCATTGGGACAATCCCTTACCCCATCACATTTCTTAATGTTATCGATGCAAAAAGCGGTTGTATTTTCCGTGGCCTCGCATTTTATGTGATTCTCGAAACAGGTGAACTTATCACAATTTTGCTCATCGGAATTATCACCACATTGATTCGTGCCATCGCATATGGCCGAAGGGTGTATGCATTTCTTATTGTTGCACTGATACTGGCCCGGTTCACAGTTGAAGGGCGGACAATTTTCCGGTTCATCACTGCCATCGCCACAATCGTCTTGGGTATCGCATTTCCAATAGAAGGGAATACATTTGTAGGTTTGCGAGCATTGGAAATGTGCCGCTGTACAGTTGGCCACACAGGACCTCTTGTCATCGGCCAAGACAAAATTATTAGGGCAGGCACACTTGTAATAGGGCGGCTCGGGTGATAGCAAACATAACGTAGAACAAATGGCAGCAGCACAGGGATTGCCTTTATGAGGCTGTTGTTGACGATAAGGATGATAGACCCGTAAGTCCATGGGTCGATGTATGGTGGTAATTAAAGTTGAACAATTCTGACCTGAAAATTTATTGCAATACTCAATGGACTTGGTTTCCCAATCCGACCAGAAAACCTTATCCTCCCATACGGCCATGGCAAAAATGTGATGCAGATTTAATTGTGGATTTAGCTTGCGGGACATAAGTACTCTCACATTATTGCCATCTAAATCGGACACCGAAATGGTATCCTCTCGAGCATCACCCCAGAACAATTGATTGCTTTCGAAGGACAATGTCAAAGCGTTTGGCCAGCCCATATTTTCTCGTATGATGATATGAGGATTTGAACCATCCATACCGGCTTTGCCAATATGAGGATTGTCACCCCAATCCGACCAGTATAAATAGCTATTAAATGGATCCAATGCTACACCTCTGGGTTCTCGTAGGTTTTTATTGATCAATACCTTGCGGTAACGGCCATCCAATTTTGATACTTCAATGGTGTCAAGACCCTTATCACACCAGTACAGATTTTTGGCCACCCAATCCACGGCTAAGCCATCCGGATTCTTTAACATGGCCTGATGCAACGTAGTTGTCTTATTCTCCACTGGGCAATAGCGTTTGATCATGCCCACCGTTGAGGTT
Source organism: Sarcophaga bullata (assembly GCA_005959815.1). NCBI lineage: Eukaryota > Metazoa > Arthropoda > Insecta > Diptera > Sarcophagidae > Sarcophaga > Sarcophaga bullata. The sequence goes on along the minus strand of QOCX01000050.1, from coordinate 392,652 downwards.
ACATCGGACCAGAATAAACATTTCGAATCCCAGTCAAAGTCCAAAGCAACAGCATTCGATAACTGGTGTATAAGTATGGAACCATTGCCACGCATATCAACTTGTCGAATATAATAACGATTGGAGAATATAAGTTTTGCGGTCTCATTACTGGTGGCCTTACAGGTATGCTGATCATCCTTCAGTTCATAGCCTTTCATACACAAACACTTGTAGGAGCCATAGGTATTGGCACAAATCTGTGAACAGTGATGCAGGCCACTACACTCATCGATATCATCACACAAATGATGATTGTTGGCATGTAGTTTATAGCCGGGATCACATAGGCATTCATAGCCAATTTTCTTATCAATACACACATGCTCACAGATATCCGGCGTAAGACATTCGTTGACATTGCACAAGGACTCATCGGAGAAATCGCCACAATCATTGCGGCCATCACACAATAATTCCTCTAGAACACAGGCACCATTCTTGCAGCGATATTGGCCATGGCCACATGACATTGTAGACTCACCACACAGTTCCTCCGATTCGTCGGTGGCATCTGAACAATCCGCGCGACCATTACAAGTTAGATTCTTGGCTATGCACTCCAGATTATTGCACTGGAACTCTGTGTCATCGGCACATATTTGAGTGTAATTGAAATGAACACAATCCTCATACTCATCCTCCCCGTTAGGGCAATCTTGATTACCATCGCACACCAAGCGACGGTCTAAACAAATGCCATTCGAACACAAAAATGAGGGAGCCACACAATCGGGTATATGAGGTACTGAAGCCACCTCACAATGTTCACTTTCATCTTCAAAACCGGGAGCAGGACAGTCACGCTCACCATCACATACCCATTTCTGTGGTATACAACGGCCTGATGCTTTACATTGGAACAGATGAGGCCTGCATACACGATTCGGACATTGAGCACCCTCATCGGAACCATCATCACAGTCGGGTTTGCCATCACATTGCCAACTGGCGGCAATGCACATGTTATCACAACGGAACTCATTAGGTTTGCACTGTAATTTGCAACCCACCTCGTCTGAACTCAAATTACCATTTACGCCATCGTTGCAATCATCTTCACCATCACATCGCCATTTTTCATTAATACAACGGCCATTCACACATTGGAATTGACCAGGAGCACATGCTAATTTTACTGCTTGATCACAGTCCTCTTCATCACTGCCGTCTGGACAATCGTTATCACCATCACAGCGCCACAAGGGCATAATACAGGCCGTGGAATTCGGGCAATGCTCGTAGATAGCATCACCAGCTGGACACTCTGTGGCCGGGCAATGTTTCTCATCACTGAAATCTTTGCAGTCACGCAATTGATCGCACACAAATTGCCGCGATATACACTCGCCACTGCCGCAGCGAAACTTTTCCGCTTCACATTTGCAAATGAGTTCCGATTCATCGGAGCCATCACCACACTGATGTACGCCATCGCACGTTTCATTTTGGGGTATACAGCGATGATTGTTACACATGAAGAAATCATTGGGACACACGCGTATAATACAATAGCTTCGTGATTCATCAGAACCATCCAAGCAGTGGGATATGCTGTCGCATGTCAAGTGCAAGGGTATACATTCACCTGAACGACAAGGGAATTGATTCTTTTCGCACTTCGTATTCAACTGTTGTATACACCTACGGCCATCTGGTGCCAATATACCACGCGTACATTGGCATGAGGCCGTGCCATTTTTATTTAGAATGCAAACATCTTCACAACCGCCATTTAAGATTTTACACTGATTCGAATCACAATTAACGGTAGTATTTTGTATGGCCACCACGCCCATAGGGCGTTCAATGTGTTCCCTTAATAGGACCATATCCGCGCCTGTGTATTTATTTGCTCTGACCAAGGCGCCCAATACCCAATCCGACCAAAATAGCAGGTCACCATAAACAGCAATCGCAAACGGATGTTTGGGTGTTGAATGGGCCAATACAACACGATGCGTGCCATCATAATTTGCCCGTTCAATTTTATCTATGCGAGCATCGGCCCAATAAAGTTTCTGATCATCCAAATCCAAAGTGATGGCATTTGGCATTTTTATATCCTTTTTGATGATCGATTCCAAGCCAAAACCTGTGACATAAGCTCTTTGTATAGACGGAGCATCCTCATTCCAATTGGTCCAATAGATCATGCCCAAGCATGGTTCTACTGCAATACCTCTAGGCTTGTCCTTAGAGTTTAACACCCGTATGCGGCTAACCAACTGGGTATTATTATCGGGATTATCGTGTATATGATGCAAATCCAAACTGCATATGGAGGCATCGTTATTGGAGGTCCAAAACAACATGCTGTTAACGATATCAAAAGCTAAGCCTTCCACACGGCCTTGATGACTAACCAGAACCCGATTATTGCTGCCATTAAAGTTGACGGCATTTATAGTGCTCAGAACCACATCTGAGTAGTACAAAATGCTGTTCTCGTAATCATATGTCAAGGCAATTACATTCACCATTAGGGTGGTATTGCGTATGCTGCGCACAGGACCATTTTTATTTGTATGATCGGTAAGATGTACACTCTCTATGGTACTGCGATGAGAGAATAACAGAAAACTATCATAGGGTTCACATGAAAAGCCATCACTGGCCACACGGCTATGGGAACAGGCACAAATGGCCGAAGTGCCATTAAATAAACACAATTCCTGACAGCCACCATTATTTTCAGCACACAAATTGGTGCCTTTTTGTAATCGTTTTGAAAATATTTTCATATCCTTAATCGAATAGCCTTCAAATCGTTTTAGTTCTTTGAAATCCGTTAAGTTACCCATATTGGCCACCTTAAAGGTGCCTTTATTGTAATTGTTATCGGCCCAATAAATGAAATCATCTAACTTGCCAACTGCTGTTGGATATTCCGAGCTGTGATTGAGTAAAACCTCCTTGACATTGCCATCATAGTCTACTTTCATAATGGCCGGTTGGACAATGGCATTCTTGGGTGTTTCACACCAGTAGACTTTCGTGGCCTCGATATCCAATACCAAACTGGTAACAATTTTCTGATGATTAACGAGTATAAAAGGCTGTGAACCATCTAAGCCGGTGCGGCCTATTATGCCATCAGCAACATAGAACAATAGACCTTGAACAGGATCCACAGCCAAGGCACTAGGCTTAAAGACATTGGAAATGATTACATGGCGATAGGAACCATTTAGGCGTGCAACCTCTATAACATTGCGTTTTATGTCACTGATGTAGATATTTTCCGCAATCCAATCGATAGCTATGCCACCTAACCAATCCAATTGTTTGTTATCCATCCATTCGGGTGATTGTATGATGACTTCACGCTGTGTGCCATCACGTTTAATGCGGGAAATAGTGCCGCTGTCATTGTCACCCCAATATAGAAAGTCCTTGGCCGCATGATAGTCTATATAAGAGGCCAAGGAGATGCGTGAAATGGGTCCAAGGGCCTGAAGTATAAAAAAAATAAAGAAATTTCAATTAGGATTTTCTGAATTCATAAACAAGGCTTCGATTGCCAACCACTATGGGCCTAATACCGTGTACATTTAACTTTAGTGAAAAACTTACCATTTTCTGCCCTTGATCATCCAGAGTCTTCGAAGGGTCATATACCTCAATGCCCTTTAATTCATGGTTCGAATAGAATAAAAACTCTTCATAGCCTATACACTGCGTTGGATTATTTGGATCCCTTCGATAGCCAATTGAACAGCCACAGACATGATCTTTGGCAGAAGTTGCCAAACACAAATGAGCACAACCACCTTTAAAGGGGCCCGCACATGTATTGGAACCCTGTTGGGCCTCAGCATAAAACATTTTCAAGTATTGTATGGATTTGGTATTCTTACGCAAGAGAAAATATTGAGGACATGAATCCTTATCACAATGCAAAATGTTACTTTGTATGTTCTCGGGGAAGTACAGGGTGCCATTGTAAACGGTAACTGAACTTATGGTCATAACAGCACTAGAAGCCAAAACTATTTGGATTTTTTTCATTTGTATGTCATAATAGGAAATGCCAGAGTTATCGTAGACGTAATATAAACGTCCCGAATCAAAGTCCATGGTTAGCGAAGACAAAGTCTTGTTGTGTTCGAATATACTTTGCCGCTCACTGCCATCCATATTACTTTGCTCGATTTGCCAGACCTGAGAGTTACGGGCCGAGGAAATCCAATACATTTTGCCGCTGTACAAAGAAAAGGTTTTTAAAAAATTAAAATGCGACTTCAATTGAACACACGTTGTATTCCAACTTACTTAACCGGATCCAAGGCAATGCTTTCCACCATATTGAGATCGGCAAGAATTTCGGTAACATATTCGCCTTTTAAATTGCTCGCCCATATATCGCTTTTCACTTTGCCCGTGGAGAAATACATATTCTTGGCTATCCAGTCAATGGCAAAACCAAATGGATTTTGGATATCCGTATTGATAATCGTATCAATTAGGCCATTAGCAATTCCGGCTGTCTTGATTTCATTCAGCTGTACATCGGACCAATACAGGCGGCTATCCTCTACGGTAAAATCTATACGTTGGGGAGCCAAGACCTGTGGCGATTGACGTATGGTGGGTATGGTATGATGATGGGGTTGCATTAAATCCACGCCACGTATTTCATCGCCCATTATGAAAAGCAAAACCTGTTCATTGGCCACACAAGTACGATTATCTGCCGGGTCCAAGCGCATAACATGAGGACAGGCACACTGATAGGTTTTCTTAACACTGTTAAACAAAAATAAAGAGAAAAAATTACTAAAGTTCTCTTACTACCTCCAAGAAGAATGCAAAAACTTACTCCAACAAACACAGATGTGAGCAGCCACCATTATTGTTGCCGCATGGATTTTCCGCTTGCGGCTGGCGACTAGAGTGTAGCACCTGTATGCCAAACGGTTGCGTTTGGGTACGTTGTATCACCTGTATATCAGTACCATTCCATTTATTTGCCCGTATCACCGAGGTTGTTCGCCAATCGGTCCAATAAACATAATTTTCAAACACTGTTATTGCGAAAGGATGTGACAATATTTCCCTGTCCCGAAGCACCAAATGTATATCGGAACCATCATACTTAACCGTATAAATTGAATCGGATTTAGCATCTACCCAGTAAACCCGTTTCTGTGTGTAATCCAATGATAGACCATTAGGCCATCCCGCTGAAACCATAGAGGGCGTGGTAATAGCCTGTCTATGTTTGCCCGCCATAGAACATCGTTCTATACGCGGATAGTTATCATCCCAATCCGTCCAGAATAGTAAACCTTCACGTGGATCTAAGGCTATGGCTCTAGGGCTTTCCATATCACCTGCTATTAGAGTCCTTCTAAAGCTGCCATTTAGTTTGGCCACTTCAATTTGATCCAAGTTCGAGTCTATCCAATATAGATTCATGCCAATCCAATCGACAGCCAAGCCCTCTGTTGTTGACAAACCCGAATGCACAACAGCCTCGGCTTTATGCAAGGCCTCACCCACCAGCTGGCCTCTATAGATTTTGTCATCGATAACATCAGTCCAAAATATTTGACTGGTTTGATTGCTGTAAAGGAAATCCAAGGCTATGGTGTTTCTAAGCGATGTATAAAAGTTGCTTATGGTGCCCTTTTTCAAGTTCAGGCCACGTATTTCCTGGCGATTGGTAAATATAACGTATGGATGATCTTCGGCAATACTTTTGCAGGTAAAACGGTCATACTGTAAATCATAGCCTTCCAAACATTTACACTCAAAACCTTTGCCCACAGTGGCACATATTTGTGAGCAAGAATCCCAATGCTCGCAGGCATGTTGCATGCTACACTTTTTACCATTGGGCAGCAAATACATGTGACTGGGGCAAGAGCAAATAAAACCCTCGGGAGCATTATCACAATAGTGTGAGCATTCATTGGCACTTTCACATAATCGATCATCGCAAAGAAATCCCTCATCGGTGCCATCCTCACAGTCCATAACATTATCGCACAGCTGTTTTACCGCAATACACTTATTGGATGGTGTGCAAAGGCGTTCAGGCGGCTCACATATAACGGTTTCATTGAATTCCATGGGATTTGTTTTAATTTGTGTGCAATTCAGTTCATCGGATTTATCGTAACAGTGTTCAATGCCATCACATCTCAGCAGGAGTGGTATGCACTCGAAAGGATCTGAACAGGCAAACTCAATGGGGCCACAGTAATGTGCCTCACCCAGATCGACAACATGGTGATCGGATTTGGTTTCATTGCAGTGGGCTTCATCGCTGAAATCCAAACAATCGTTAATGCCATCACACAAACGGCTGTCCTCATAACAGCCTATGGGCATGCAATAATGTTCTCCAGGGCCACAGTCTAATTCACAAGATAGTTCATCGGAATTGTCTCTAAAATAGATCAAAGGAGGGGGTGGGGGGTAAGGCGTATATTAGAAATAGAGGTAAAGAGTTTAATATGGCTGTCTGTGTTACTCACCCACACTGATCGACACCATCGCATACCGCAGAAAATGGCCTACATACGCCATTGTGGCATTCGAATTCAGCACATTTCTCTTCCAAAAAATCTTCACCTTCTTCATCGGACGAATCATCAGGACCACAATCGGCCATGCCATCATTAACCCAAGACAGTTGGATACATTTGCCACTTTTGGCACAGGTAAACTCATTGGAATTACACGTATGCGTGTCACAGTTCTGATGATCTGTACCATCCAGGCAATAGCCTATGGGACTGCACAGCAAAGAACGCTGATAACAACGTTCATTACATACAAAATGTAAATTGAGATCACATTTCTTCGGATTACAGGGACCATTACTGGCATTGCTCTCATCACTGCCATCATCACAATCATCGAAACCATCGCACAAGTCCTTGACATCGACACACTGCTGGGATTTTACACACTGAAAGCCAGTTGTGCAGTTTTTGCTTTTTTTCTGCTCAACATCCTTGGCCAAGGGTATACATTGGCTACCACTATCACTTAAAATGAACTTATCCGGACAACGACAGATAGAGGTATTGGGTGTATTAAAACATAAGCCAGGACATTTGGTTTTGGCACAGACATTACTTAAACTGGAGGGTTGGCTACTGACATCGAATATTTTGAGATTAGAAGTACGGCCACGTTCATAGGAAAACAACTGGGAATGGGAATTATTGCGAAACGAGCCATTCATATGGTGTATGGAAAATGTTTTCACCGTGCCATTCTTATTGTCCACCCAATAGATGGTGCCCTTGTGAAAGGCAATCGAAATCGGATTGTATTGAGCATCTTGGAAAATAATTTCACGATCTGTGCCATCCAGATTCATGCGTTCGATGGTGTTTTCCTTGACATCGCACCTGGCAAAAACAAAGGAAAAAAAGTTATCGATAATGTTATCGAAAACCTAAGGAAGTGATAGTAACTCACCAGTAGAGCTTCTTGTGCTGGACATCAGCCACCAAACTTAAAGGCCACTTCATGGGTCTTTCATTTGTCGACTCAATTAGCAGTTCGCGATGAGAACCATCCAACCAGGCACGATAGATGCAGGCTTTCTTATTGCCTGCCAGCCAATGCGACCAAAACATATAACCGTCTATGGGATTCAAGGCCAAGCTCCTGGAAATCCATAAAAAAAAATGTGAATTATTTGGTCTTAGTTTTCCACAACTTAACTTACATGGCTTCAGTTTTCAAAGGCAATGTTATTATCTTGGACATATTGGCCACCGGTGCCACATAGAAACTCTCAACACCGCCCCAATACATGTTAGCCGATAGCCAATCGTAGGCTAAAACGGATACGCCTTCTGTGCCATTTGTTAGCATTTTACGCTGTTGACCATCAGTGGATTGACTGAATATGATGTAACCAGTTCTAAGGTGAATGGAAGAGGAGAGCGAAAGCGAATGATGAAATTGTTGCCAATCACTGAATAACCACTAAAAAATAATGATTTCCATTGCCATAACGGTATAAGCAATAACTTACTTTTGCTGTTGCACATAATAAACCAATTTATGATGAACATTAATGTCGGCCGGCATTATCCATGTAACATTATAAATGGGCACCATGGCATCGTCTGCAATGAGGCTGCTACTGCTGCCGCTGCTACTGCTGCCACCAGTATGTCGGTCGAGTTGATTTAGTGGTATACCCGCAATGTTGGCCAAACGTTGCCGAGCCAACATTAGAAATTTATCGTAGTTATGGAAGACGCATTCGGTATTGTTGTGCAATTTATAGCCATGCGAACACATGCAGGTTGCACGGGCAAATCCTTTTGTCCACATTGGTACACAAATCTGATTGCACTGGCCATTGTTATCGCGACAGGGATGAGCAACTGTATATTGTATTGTGTATTTAAATTAATGAGAAAGCGGAGAGAGAGAGGGAGAGAAAGAGAGAGAGAGAGAGTGGTTAAAAATAATTTCAAATAAAATGTATAGGCAAAGAATGAAACAAAAATAGGTCACACACACGTGAATTAGAAGCGAAATAATACTACGCTGTCCCGTACTATATAAAGGAGAACAAAAGGATTTCTTTTTTGCTATTAAAGTGACCATTTTTAAGCCTGGGATGTTACTAAAAATTATTTTTACCCCTGACCCCTGACCCCTGACCCCTTTCATTGTATTGTATTATATTGTCTTGACTTTAATTTTTATTTGCTTGCCGTTTACGCTCTTTTTTCAACATCTTTTTTCCCATTTGTTGCATTTATACGTTCATACATACATATGCCACAAGGATTTCATTTCCATCTACTTGTACTCGTGCAAGGCTGACATTATACAAACGGGCGGGTGACAACACAATAGAACACAACTTACCTTCTGGCTGTTTTTGACGATGAAATATTCTGAAGTCATATGCACGATTAACATCTTTTGCTATTTGTTTGGCTGCCATCGTAAACTTGTCCATGGAAACGATACCGGAATCACTCCATGGTGCTAAATAAACGGTATTTTCAAAGACCTCAATGGCATGCAACGTTTTCAAAGGTATATGAACCTGAAAGTTTAAAAGAAGAAGAGAAAATTTAAAATCGTTTCAATTAATAAACAAATAAAATAAAAGAATCTTCAAAGACGTATAAACTCGTCAGAATGTTTAGGACGTATTTATACGTCATGGAAAGTTTTAAACATGCTACTCCATATTCCGAATGTTTAAATGACTTCGGAATTATTTTTCGTATTTCAAATTGAGTTGAAAAAGTTGAAAATTTTCTCTTCCGATACCACTTAGCAGAGCATTGAGCTTTATTGGAACGTCAGATGTCATAAGAACATTATTTTCAGCCTTGAACTGACGTATTGCTCAGTCAGTGCCTTCAAAGTAGCGTAAATAGTGACCCTATTGACTGGTGTGATCTTTTCCGCTGCCTTGGTAATCGCAAACACCTCCGGCTGGAAGATATTACAATCATCAGGGAGAAAAATAAGTCGCCTCACTAGTGCCAGCCCCCTCACTAGTGTCAGCCTCTTTTCTCGAGTCGTTTGTAAAGATCACAAACTACGTACACCTCACCATTGTTCTCTATTCGAAAATACCACTAAGCTTAGCTTGTTGGCAACACATACTCTGTATGCCTAAATTGATTGGCTAGCCTCAAACGTTCTATTAACAATTTCGCGACGGGTGACGTGTTATACGGCAGTCACGTGGTGCATTACAGCGGCTAAGCTAGTGTAAATACGGCAATTCCTTATTGGTCCATTGAGGCTGTTGCCAGATACACACGACAGTCATTTACTTGCTCACTTGAGTTTTCAAAATTTGCAAATGCGCTTTCGCAAAAGTTTTAAAGCAGATGACTGAGCTAGTGCAGTAAGGTTCAATGCCTGGACTAATCTCAATCTAGACACATCTAACGTTCTGAATAGGATATTTGATTTTATAATTTCAACTAAGAATTTCTGCTGTGAAGATCTGAAAGTTCGCAATAGAATCTATAAGGCCGCACGATGCTGAACAAAGTGTGTTAGGCTGCCCCTGACACACTGCTGCGATCGTAACTATTTTGAAAACACTGCAATTCTTATTGGGTAAAGGGATTTGACTTTAAAATTTTTTGAATTTACGCGAGCAGCCAGACTGCGATTAAGTTCCTAATGGAGTACGTTGTCATTCTCGTCAAGGCGACTTTTATATGGGTTCCGGAGCAGTTGGACTATAAATAGTTGATACGGAGTTTACAACCGCCGATATGTTGTAGGGCATAGATGTTACGATTACCAAAGTTACACTAGATATTCTATACCCATTTTACGATGATACTCAAATTCGGGGTACTTGTTAAACTATGCTGGACTTGTATGGGTAAGAAGGGGACTTTTTATTGGTACATTCGTATTGAGAACATGCCGATAGACTAGGTATTCATTCGGGTGACTTTTACAGAAGCTGTGGATCCTACTGTCTTTCATCTCATGTGTTAGCATCCTGCGTTTGGTCAGAAATAGGCAGATATTTTTCGCTTCCAATGCTGCAATAGCAAGATTCCGGAGTTGGTTTTCCTCGTGAGATATTAATCATGGTATTATAATGGGTCTAAATGCTGGTCTAAGTAGAATCTGTTCTTCCACATGGATCAGCCCTAATGTCTACATTTTCTTAAGCAATTGCATGTCTAAACTAGCTAAAGGTTATCCAGATCTGGCAACACTATTTACAGAACAGGGCTAGTAATTGTTTCATTGTAAGAAAGTTTACAAACAGAGAGCTCAAGAGTGGATTGAGGACTGACTGGTCCATTACTCGTAAAGTTTATTTTTTTTAGTATTCGTTTCAATTACGTATGATGGCCCATTGCTTTTTGGATGCAGCCAAGACTGTTAATTAAAGTTCATGGAATTTATTGGTTATGTGGAGTTGACATTGATGGCAAATGGAAAATCGCAAAAAAACTCAATCAATCTCTCAGTTAAATACTGTCAAGTATACGATTATAATCGTCATGTACGTATACACGTACTTTTATGTACAGTGAGCGTCAAAAGAAACTGTACACCATGGATAAAACTTGACCACTTAAGGAGAGTGCCCGAAAAAAATTTGATAAAATTTCGAAATTTTTTTGGTTTCAATTTTAAAAACTGACAATGAAACAATAAAAATAACGGTAATTTATTAATGTATAGTTTTTTTTAAGGTACAGTTTCTTTTGACGCTCACTGTATGTATAAATATATGCTGCGTAACTGTAACACATTTATGCTGAAATTTTTCCATTTTTTTTTTCAAGGGGAAAAATGAGCAGTCAGTCAAACTATCAGACGTTTAATCATCAAACCATTAAAATTCATCATATATTGGTAATATTTACACAAATAATATACAACATATACATACATACATACATATGTATGTCTGTGTGTATTCATTGTACATAGTATTTGAAACATACGTAATGAAAAGAAACTGTAGCTACTCTGCAACTGTTCTCCGCCATTCACTTTATGCATAGTCGGGAGTGGAGGAGTCGTCTGGAGTAGTGATGAAGTGTATACTTACATCGGGTGTTTTTTTCATGGCCCAACGATTGCGTCCCTCATAATCGACACGTTCAACAAAGTCCTTATAAATATCAATCCAATAGACATTTTCATTCGGTAAATCCAATGTCAAACGGCTGGGATAAAAAATCTCTGTGGATACCAATATGGTGCGATTTGTACCATCAAGATTGGCGCGTGATAAGCTGGGACTCCATTCCGTGAAAAAGATGAAACTGTAATAAATAAATACGAGGAAGAAAACAAAATGAAAAAATTGTAAACAAATGAACAAAAAAGAGAGAGAGTAAATGAAACGCATTAAATAGAATCCTTTACGTTGGAAAACACTGTGAAACCAAAATTATGACTGGAAAGGATATGCAAATACTGGAATCAGTTTCAAATTAAAAAAGTTATCGGCAATGAAAAACAAAAAGAAGAAAAAAAACAAAACGAATTTATGCAGACAGAGAATGGATAAATAATTTATAAAACAATCATGAATAAATACTATAAGCATAGTAGGTACAGTGGGCTTATTTACTTACTAATAAGCAAACAATTCAATAAAAATTCATTAAATTGATGAAGAAAAATAAAGAAATTTTACTCCCCCACAATTATTTGCACATTTTTTTCTTAATGTTACAGTGGGCCAGAAACATATTTTTGGAATTTATTACCTAGACCATATAGGAGAACGAAAAGGCGGATAAACTGGTACAGAAGAGTTTGCCGAATTTCAAAACTGCTATGTGTCCAGCTGCCGCAAAAGCCGCCGTAGCCTAGTAGATAGTGTGTTGGCCTATTAGACGTGAGAGGCCACGATTCAAATGCCAGCTTAGACATCCACAACGCAGCGATATATGAAAAAATATTTCTACGGCGCATGCCTCTTAGCAGATTTCTGACAAAAACTCTCTCTCTGAGAAGTGAAAAAATTACCATGAAAGGTTGGTTTCTCAAAAATCTGTCGTCTGGAGTCGCTTTAAACTGTAGGTCCCACCGCTTATGGATAACTAGTATTTGTGGTATTTTGGTGAGAGAACATTTGAAGATGTGGCGCATGGTGACGAACGTGCGCCACTTAGACAACGTGACGATTTCATCTGAAGCTAGCGGGATGTTTAAACTCAAGCTCTAATGGATCATGACAAGGGGGTCATCGAGTGAACTTGCCTGTGAACGGCCAGCTAATCGCTAACCTAACTTAATTGATACGATTATACGGTCAACATAATCGATCGTTTTGGCACTTTCGATAGAAAACTATCAACAAGAAATTGTCGTTTAGAAGACAACAACTACAGAAGTGGAAATGTATAGTCCTGTCTACTTCCAATTACATTTTGTTTAGCCCCAGTACATGCTTGCATGGTGATTATAAAGCAGCGACTACTCTGTCTGAAACTCGAAAAGCAAGTTTGTAACTGTAATCGAAGGAGTATTTGTAAAGTGTAGTGTTTGTGTGTTAGTAAGCAATACATACCCTTTGGTGGGATCCAAAACCATCGATGAGGGATTTCGTACATCCTGCAATATAATACTACAATGTTGCATTGTATTGGTGCACATGAATATTAAACCAGGCTCATTACTCAAAAAATACCAATTGCCAGTTATCCAATCGAGACGTAATTTATCGATTGCTAAAGTGGAGAAAAAGAGAAACAAACAATGAAAAAACAAAAAACAATATATGAAGAGGGAGAAACAAAAGGAAAAGTATAAAAGTAATAAGAGGAGCTGAAAACAAAAAAAAAAAAAAAATGTTGAATAATGTCGACGTTGTTGATGGAACAAACAATGTCATTGCCTGTTGGTTGCCACCATCACCACCATGCCCACCATCACTTTATAAATGCAACATCACATCACGAACAGCATCATTATTATAGACAAAGATTTACTCTTGCAACTCTTTTCTCTTTTTTTTCAATTTTCCGTTGAAGAGCTTAAAGTTGCAACCAAACAATAGCCGAACAAATAAAGCCAAACAAGCTTAACAGTGAGTGCGATATAAGCGAATGTTGTTGCTCCCTTTTATCCCTTGTCCAAGACATAATACTTACAGTGTATACTGGTAATTAGTTCCGGCAATGGCATCGACCATGTTACATTGAAATTATCGATACGATAACATTTCATATCCACCGCTTCCCAGCGACTTGAGTACATTGCACACAGTGTACGATTACGATGCCAAATCTCAATGGCTGATATATCGATGGCATTTAATTGATCTAAAAGTTTGCCATTGTATGGATTAATGCGACGTACATCCGTTGTTGTCAGGAATACTAAAGATGCCTGTTCATCTTTGGGCACTGCAAATGATAAACAAAACAAAATAGAAAGAAAAAGGAAAATAATTTAATTGAAATCGTATAAGCAAAGACTTTAAAAATGCAGTAAAGAGGAGGGAAGCGAAAGTTGGTTGTAAATTAATTGAATTGAAATGCATATAATGATTTAACAACTTAATTTTGTCTGTTTACTCCCTAAACTAGACTTTATTTTTCACATTGAATGTATAAGCCTAAAAGTATGCGATTAAAATAAGAAAAAAATATTTCAAAAAACCTTATAAAAGTAGGAGAGTTCATAACAAATGGATTTTTGTATCTTATTAATAATGTTTCGAATTAACTGTTGACCCAGAAGGACTTGGAATATTAGAAACAAGGTCCTTGTTAGACAGAGCTATCACAGAGTAGTTTGCTTAGCCCCTTATCGTTACTTTATATCATTTTATGATTCATCTACTATCGCCCGTTCTTAATATGATAAGCTTATCGCCTATCGTTGCTTAGAATTTGCGCGCTCTTAGTGAAAATGTATTAGGTGTAGTGATGTAATCTATTAGGCAGTGTACTGTATTTCTTTAGACGTCCTTAGTTCAGTAGATTTCTGGCAAAGATTCTGAGTGTAAGTAAACTGCCATGAAAAGTTTCTCAAATATGTTGTTGAGAGTCGACTTTAAACTGCATGTCCTGCCACCCATGGAAAATATGGGTGTGATACTAGTTCGTAATCCTGACTGAAGCATTGCAATAACCAATTAATAAATAAGTAATAAGGCTGTCGAAATGGGAAAGTGTCGGCAATATAGGCCGCAGTAAAAATGATAAAGTACGCAAATATTTATAGCCTGGCGGCTATCAAAGTTCCAACAGAATAAACTCCAAGACTGTGCATAGCTGTCACAGTTATCTTAATAAGACAGCAGAACAATATGATGTCCATGTCATATGGTTGCCAGGCAGGGCACAATTCTCGAATTCTTCGATGAATTCTCGATTTTGGGAATCCCTTTAAGAACCAACTAACTTGTAAGTGACAGTTTCAGCTTCTTTAGAGGTTGTGGAGGGGTTTTCCAGCGTCTAGGCACAAAAAACTACATTTTCGAAGCAAAAAAAAAAGCTCTGTTTACACTATGACTGAACAATTTAAACAGAGTCAGAGTAAATGTCAGCTTCTTTAGAGGTCTTGGTGAGGTTTTCCAGCATCTGGGCATAAAAAACTACGTTTTCGACGTAAAAACAAAAACTCTACACTACGACTAACCTATGCTTAGCACAATATACATACATACATAATTGGCCATTACAACCCTTCAGTCAGGATTACGGCCATTAGTTCTCACATCACTTATGTTGTGTGTGTTAATTTTATACATGAGTGGCGGGACCTACAGTTTAAAGTCGACTCCGAACGACAGATTTTTGAGAAACTTTACATGGCAATTTTATTTACTCTCAGAGTTTTTGCCAGAAAACAACTGCTGAGAGGAAGCCGCCGAAGAAATATTTTTTTTTTTTTTCATATTTCGTTTTTGTGTCTGACGGGGATTCGAACCCTGGCCTTTCGTCTAATAAGCCAACACACTACCCACTAGACTACGGCGACTAGCACAATATAGGTACACGTAATACTGAGTTATGCCAGAAGTTCACGTCTCGCCACACAGTAATTACAGTTAATTCTGCCTTTAAAAGCATGATAGCCTATAATATTTACTGTTTTGCATCTGCTATCTAAAGGTGATGCCAAATCTCCATCAACTACATTTTCTTTTGTATTTCTTTGCTTTATTTCCGTTTCAGTAGGTTTTCCATCTAAGTTTAGTTTTACTACTAAGCATCTGAGAGTTTATGGTAAAACATCCTGTGATAATAGGCTTGCCATATGCCTGTTACTATAAACAAAATTTTTCTGTATAAAATTTACTGCCTGAGAATAATTGATTATTGATTTTTTAGATAAAAATTGGGGCATACTTTTGGGTTGAAAATTTAAATTTAAATTTAGAAAAACTATTGCATACTTTGGGGATAAAAAAAAAATATTACTTAAATGAAATGCAATTTAAAAATTAGTTTCAGTTTCATTAGTTTGCTGACATTTTCCACCTGAGCTTAGTTTTCTAGTTAAGCACCTGAGAGATTATTGATTATTATAGATTCAATGTTAATAAGGTTGCCATCTACCTGTTTCTATACACAAAATCCTTTTGTAAAAATGTAGTTGCTAAGATCATTGATCATTGATTTGTATCATTTAAAAAAATCAGGGCATACTTCTAGGATGAAAAACATTTTTAAATTTAGAAAAACTATTGCATACTTTTAGGATAAAGAAAAGATATATTACTTAAATGAAACAGAATTTAAAATGAATTTAATGAATTGCCATAATATAACACACTCTCATAAAATATTTTTCTATTTAATTTGCATTTTATTCATGATTAATTCTTTCCATATCGTTAAAGCTTTTAAACTTTTTTCTTCCTCTTTTTTTTTTTTTTTTTTTTTTTTGTTTATAAAATAAAAAACTACCAGAGTTTTCCAATAACTACAGTTTTATCGAGAAAAAAATATAAAGGAAAAAAGGAAAATCATATTGCATGCAATATAATTTGCAACAGGGAAAAAATGGCAAAAAGGAGAAAACATGCATAAAAAAAGGGAAAAAGTTTATAAAAAAAAAATAAAAAAAAACTTACCATTGATGGCGTAACAGCGATTCTTTTGCTTCACGTAACCTGAGACACAGGAACATTCATAGGAACCGGGCGTATTGCGACACAGCTGATCGCACATGCCTTCAATGGAACATTCATCGAAGTCCATACATTGTGTTACATTGACGGGCACCTGTCCGGGTGCACAATAACATTTGGGACCCTGGGGTGTTAACTTGCAGTTGAATGAACAATTTAAGGTGGCACACTGAGTTTCTTGGTTATCTACAGCAACAATAAAAACCAGAAGAAAAGAAAAAAACAAACAAAAACGAATGAAATATTGTCATCAGCATAATCAACAGCCATCATCAGCATCATTTTTCGAGAGGAGTAGCTCAAATAAAAGTTAAAGAAGAAAGAAGAAAGAAAACGAAAATAAAATAAAATGCCTGGGAATGCAGTAGCAATAGCAATACGTATACGAGTATAATGCGTTTCAAATAACGCATTAAAAATTATTTTTATTTCTCTATCAACGAGTCTTCTTCTTCTATTTTTCTTTTTTTGTTTTAAAATAAAATAAAAAAAAAACAAAAAAATGAAGGAAATCTCATATCCTTTTATCCTGAATCTATAATTTTAATATTTTATGAGCTGTTTGTTGCTGGAATATACATCAGACTACATACCACATTTGACTTCATCGTCACTGCAATCCCAAGTGCCATCACAAAATCTCGAAATATCTAGACAGACACCATTACTGCATTCACTCTGATATGAACGGCACTTTAGTGTATCCGAATGACCTGTAAAACAAATAAAAAAAAAAAGTAATGAGCATTTGTAGTAGTAGCAGCAGCGGTGTACGAGTAGTGGTAGCTGGAAAAAATTATTGAGGGGAAACTTTTCGAAAAGTTTCTCGTTTAATGTTAAACGTAATAAGGATGTTGCTTTGGTGGGTCAAGGTGCATAGAACATTCCATTACAATACCGTTTAAGGAGTTAGAATCACCTTATCAGCAGGATATGAACATCTAAGTGAGGATACCTTTACAAGAGGAATTGCCACTAGATGGCATCTCAGTCATGAACAGATTTTTTGGCTCTTGGATATGGTGGCTTCGCAAGGAGATACATTGGCTCAATGCACTACCCCTAGTAGGTCCACTCTATGAATACATACGTGCAAACATAATTTGTCGTTACAACCCTTTAGTCAGGATTACGATCTAGTTTCTTACACCACTTATGTGGTGTGTGTTAATTTTATACCAGAGTGGCCTAACTTCTCAATGTTGTGTGTGTCAATTCGTATTACATAAGTGGCGAGACTTACAGTTCAAAGTCGACTCCAAATGACAGATTTTTTTTTTTTTTTTTTTTTGAGAAGCTTTTCGTGACAATCTTTTATTTATTCTTAGAGTTTTTGCCAGAAATCTGACGAGAGAAGTCGCCAAAGAAATATTTTTTCATATTTCGTTGTATTTGAGATGTCTGCCCTAGGGTTTGAACCGAAGAGCTCACATCTAATAAGTCAACACACTACTACTAGACTACGGCAACTACATGCAATAACTCACTCCTTGCAAAAACGTTAAATATCTTGGAATCAATGGGAAAAGTTAAATATGAAATCTTTTCGGAACAGCTGAGTCTTAAACTTGTCTCTTGCACTCCCTAATTACTGTTGTTGTTGGCTAATAATGGCAATAAAGTCTGTCTGGAATGAAGACTTACTTATTCACCGACCGTATGCGGCTATTTGATACCTAAAGAGTGTCTACATCGCACCAAAGATTATCCAAGAATGCCGGTTCTCTTTAGAAGAGATTACGAGACTTTTGACTGCTATACTCATATGAGTTGTTAGATATGAAGACATTGAGGGTAATAATAAAGCCAAGACACTTGCAAAGCCCAGTACACCCTAGAAACAAAATTAAATTCCTCTGCAGAGTAGTAAACAAATGATCGCTGACAAAGCGCACTCACTTCAAGCAAAGGAATGAGATGGCAAAATGAACACACCAGGCTAATGTACTTCGCTGTGGGTATAGGCCGATCATTAAACCTTGACAGAGTCCATCTTAAGAAACTCATAGAAAACGGGAAACTGGCCTCAATAAGCACACTACCGGAGACTGGCAATACCTCACAACATCTTCTGCAAAGGCAGCAATAACGAGGAGAAAAATAAGACAACAGAACAATTACTCTGTCATTAGCAGGCATTTGGGTATTTCAGACTAAGAATCCTTAGTCTTCTTGTTGACCAACTTTGTCTAGTTAAAAGTCTTGTGGATAGAATCCAAGTCTTAATAAAACCTCTTGGATGATAAGCGAGGCCAGCCAAGAGTTTTATTGCTTAATGGAACAGCTAGCGACTAACACATATGTGTGATATGAAAGGGCTGTATTGACCATTTAGAGAGACCTGACTGACTATGTCTAGTTAAAGGTGTCTTCGATAGAACTTCGGCCTTCATAAAACTGCTGGCATGATAACAGATGCCAGGCCAGAATTATAATTGCTTGACAATTCTTAACTTGAGAATATGATAGGCTATGGAATTCTCTTCGAAGGGCTTGTTATTAGGATATTGCAGCAGCTATCTGACTACTATTCAGCATGAGTTCGTGGTAATGATTTTGAATTTTGGTCTACGGAGACAATCCTAATTAAGAGATCCTTCAGCAATAAAATTTCTGTATATTCTGGTAGACACGAGGGAATCAAATCGCTTTTGATAGCAACCCAGCATACGTATGAACATACATAATTGGTCATTACAACCCTAGCTTCTCACCAGCACACTTATGTTGTGTGTGTTAATTTCGTATATGAATGGCGGAATCTGCAGTTTAAAATCGACTACGAACGACAGTTTCTTTTGAGAACTTTTCATGGCAATTTTTTTTATTAACCCCCAGAGTTTTTAGCAGAAATTTGCTGAACTGAAGACACCAAAAGAAATACTACACACTGCCTAATACACTACGCAAGTATACCTAACAGATTTTCACTAAGGGCGCCCACTTATGTTGTGTGTGTTATTTTATACATGTGCTCCGGCTCCTGCAGTTTAAAGTCGACTCCGAACGACAGTTTTTTTGGGAGAAACTTTCAGAAGTTTTTGCCAGAAATCTGTTGGGAGGAAGCCATATTTTTCATACATTTCCTTTGGTTGGAAATGTCTGAGCCTGGGTTTTGAACTGTGGCCTCACATCTAATAAGCCAATATACTACCTACCTGACTAAGGAGACTACCAGTATTATTTACAATTTATTTACAACTTACTTGCATACTTACAATTTAATTCATCAGATTCATCGTTTTCAAAACAATCATACTCGCCATCACACACCCAATTCTTGGGTATACATTTCTTGGTAACACTGCATTGAAACTGGCCCTCATTACATTTCGAGGCATCAGCTATAAAGAGTGAAAAAAATTAATTAAAAAACAGTTCTTTATAATTATAACAGTAAATAACAACAACAAAAAAATATAGAAAAAAACATCCTACTCTTATGAATATGTTTGCTGGGTTGCCTATGCAATTGCCATAATACAGGTTTTATGTGAGAAAAAAAAAAAATTCTTTGTTTCTCCACTTTTTAAATTTCGCATGACATTGTTGTTGTTTGTTGTCTGTTGTGTTGCTAAATAGCTAATATCCTTAATCTCTAATTATCTAATTGACTTTTAAATGTATTTTTAACATTAAATAAGCAAAAATATGTACACACACACACACACACTCTCTCTCTCTCTCTCTCTCACTCTGCTTTGCTCTGCTCTCTGCTACACATCCGTGCTTGCAACCACTAAAAGGACACAAAATAAAATAACGTGGCCAAGTTACGATGGCAGGAAGGAAACCAACAAAAATAATAACAAAATAGAGACAGAAAAACAATGAAAAACAACAACAACAACAACAACAACAACAAAAAATAATTTAAACAATTTGCAAATGACGTTTAATGTGTATTCGAAATAAATGTAAAAAAAAAAACTAACATTGTGTGTGTGTCTAAGAGAGAAAGACAGACAGAGAGAGAGAGAGTGTGTGTTCGTTTGGTTATGTTAGAGACTTGGCTGTTGGATGTGTTGTGCGGAGAGCATGGGTATGAAAAATTTTGTTTAGACTACGGGAGATAAAAAAAACTGTTTTTTCTTCTTCTATCTTGCACAGACTGACCAGATGTCGGAAATTTGTTTTCATATTTAAATTGAAACGAGAAGGATTTTAATGCTCGCGAAGAACAAGCAGAGAAGATCACATGATTTGCAAAAAACGAATCAAACAAATGTTTTTAAGACAGCTACTATCAGTTTGTCAGTCGCCGTAGTCTAGTAAGTTGTAAGTTGGCTTATTAGACGTAAAGCCACGGTTTAAACCCCAGGTCAGACTACAACAAAAACCGACTTCCTTCTTCAGCCGACTTCCTTTCAGCAGTTTTCTGGCAAAAACTCTGAGACAAAAAATAATAAATTGCCATGAAAAGTTTCTCAAAAAATGAGTCATTCGGAGTCGACTTTAAACTGTTGGTTCCACCGCTCATATTTAAAATTAACACACACACACACAACATAAGTGATGTGAGAAAAACGATGTTGCCATCCTGGCTGAAGTATTGTAATGACCAATTATGTATGTATGTATGCATGTGGTCACTTGTGTATTATTAAGCAGAATCTATTAGATCCCATCAAATGGTCATTACAACCCTTTCCCATCAATGCCTTTACATCTGCGTTAGATTTACAGATGCTTTGATTAATTGGCAGTCGCTACCAGTTCCATTAAGCAATTAAAATCGTTGTCTGGCATTTGTCAGCATCCAATAAGTTTAAAACATTTCCTCGATCTGAAGCTGTACAGTACAGTCAAGGAGGTGCAGCAGAACTCCACAGCCTACCTTATTCTGAAGCTTAGAATTGTCGGCATAGACTCAAAGAATTGGAGTTCTTGGCTGGCATCTGTAAGCATCCGAGGAGTTTTTTGAAGGCTTAAATTCTATTCAAGTCACCTTAGACTAGACACAGTCAGTCAACAAGAAGCTTAAGGATCCTTCGTTTGAGGTGCCCAAGTACACTGGCTATCAGTACATATAGAAACTATAAATAGTTGTTGAGGATCTCTTTCTCAGGTTTAACTCCGAAGAATAATTCTATCTGTTGTTACATGTTGGGTGTTCTAAGAGCATTTGTTATTATAATTACAGCCATTCTTGTAATACGGTTTGGATGCCTCCAAGCTATTGTGGCGCTTACTGTTGTTAACGCATTTGTAGCCAACATGTCTGGAGTTCTAATGGACATGTTTGTGTTACAATAATCAAAACTATCCTTGTAGTACACTTTTGGGTTTGATGATTCCTGTACTTAAAAGATATTGTGGCGTTTACTGTTATTAACGCATTTGTAGCCAACATGTCTGATGTTCTAAGGGACATGTTTGTCCTTGTAGTACACTTTTGGGTTTGATGATTCCTTTTTCGCCAAAGACAACCACCAAACAAAAGTCGTGTAGAATGGAGTTGATGGATTACAAAATCGTACAGAGCTCAGTAGATATTTTTGGGATTGTTATCAACCCGTGTTTAGCAATATTGATCTCTTGCAACAATAAGGAGAACTTGCTGTCTGTGTAGTTCTGGATTGTGTTGTCATGTTCTAGATTAGTTTGCTGTCCCTTATGATTCCAAAATATTTAACGTTGTTGGATCCAGTATGAGCTACTGGCTTGATGCTAGGGGTAGTAAACTAAGATTGGAATACCGGGTACCCACTGTCTTATTAAGCAGAAAATAATAAATGAAAAGCAAGTAAATTATATGCAAAGAAAAATACAAATAAAAACAAACGAAAGAAGAAAATAATTTTTATGTCTCCTCAGTGTATTGTAGTGAGTACGGATAGTGAGCAGTCCACATAATAACCATTTAGATTATGGTAATGGAACAGGCAATATTAGTTGCTTACAACGGTTGGAAACAACGCCAGCCAACATAATTTACAAACAACTTTTCTATGCCCGTCCATATGCCAGCTCTTAGGGTACTTCTCTAAGCTTATTATACGATGTAGGCAGACACAGACACACTTTAAACAACAATCTCACTTACTAAAGCAAATACAAAATATAATAGAAGTGGAACTAGACAGTACAGACATGGAATATTAAACCGAAAGACAAAAGGAAAATAAAAAAAAAAAAAATTAAAATTAAGAAAAAAAAAAAAGGTTGTGGTCTGCTCATTTGAAATTCAAATTTGGCCAAAAGAAACCAAAGGAATAAAATGAGCGATATTTCCCTCATTCTCTTATTTTTTTGTTTTGTTTTTGTAAAACAAACCCTACAAACAACACACTGTCATATGCAGATGAGCAATAATCTGAGCATAAGCAAAGCAACTGTGGCAGTTGATCAATTTCCATGGCGAAATGAGTGTGAATTAGAAATCCTTTTTAAATTTTTCCTTTATTGCATGAAAAAAAATGAACAATTCCAGATGCATACACCCCAAGCCATAATGCATACAAATGCATTCATGCATGCATGAATCTGAGGCATTTTTTAAGGTTATGTTGTTCACCTTGAATCTACCACACAGAAGTGAATTTGCGAAAAGAGGCTTAATTTTCGTATTATAAACACGATATTTATAAGCATGGATTATGTTAACCTTGAAGACCTCTGCAGTATGTGACTTAATCGCATACATAAGAAAAAAGTCTAGCGTGGTCAAATCGCACGCTCACGGTGGCCAGTTCACATCACTCATACGCGAGGTTACTACATCCTCAAGCTGTTCGTTGAGTATAATGAATGCGGCATGAACTGTGGGGCACTAAGAGGCGTCATAGCCAGAAGAAAAAGTTCAATGGGAACAAACCTTACGATCGTGCTCACCAGTTAACATCGCACCTCTATGCTCTCCAATCTCTCGTGCATAATATCCAATGTGGTATGAGCTGTGTAGTCGCCGTAGTCTAGTAGGTAGTGTGTTGGCTTATTAGACGAAAGGCCAGGGTTCGAAACACCGGTTAGACATCAAAAACGAAATATGAAAAAAAATTTCATTGGCGACTTCCCCTCAGTAGATTTCTGGCAAAAATCTTGGGAGAGAGGAAAATAAAATTGCCATGAAAGTTCTCAAAAAAAAAAAAAAAAAAAAAAAAAAAAAAAAAAAAAAAAAAAAAAAGAAAAAAAAAAAAAAAAAAAAAACCAGAGAAAAAACAAAAAAACAAAAAAAAAAAAAAAAAAAAAAAAAAAAAAAAAAAAAAAAAAAAAAAAAAAAAAAAAAATCTGTCGTTCGGAGTCGACTTTAAACTGTAGGTCCCCCGCCACTCATGTATAAAATTAACACACACAACATAAGTGGTGTGAGAAGCTAGGCCGTAATCCTGACTGAAGGGTTGTAATGGCCAATTACATTACGTATGGTATGAACTGTGTGACAAGTAGCGTAGTCTTGTTAAAATCACAGATCATGTCCAGATCTGTGATGCTAGTCGTTGATAGTGATGGCCTGGCCAACGTTGTTCTCTAAGAAATATGGAACAGAGCCGCTGTCTGTTCACACCAATCTTAGACCTCATGTTGACTGTCATTGTTCCAGATGTTGTAAAATTTTTAATTCTTTTATTCAAAAAAAGGGCTCATCTGATGAAGATGATTTTTGAATGACAATTAAAGTCAATTGCTAACTGCTTCACAGCGCCTGTGGACGCATCAAAAAGGTTGGGCGTTATTAACTACCAAAGTTAGGAACTCCATATATATTTGAAAAAGGTTTCGCCACCTAACTTAATTTCCAAGAATTAAGTAACGCCACGTACCTATGTTCATTGCTATTGGAAAATATCGCCTCGGAAAATTCACTTCTTTTTATAAGTTATCAACCTAAAAATTCGGCGTTCCCTACATTTCAAGCGATCTGAATTCCCAAGGTTTCAAGCCACAAAACTATGTTCATTGCTATTAAGAATATCGCCACATCTCCAGTTGACCTCAATAGGCCTATTAAAGGTTTATTTAGCTGTTATTACTCAATATAGCTAACAAAACAAGCATAGGCACAAGTCTGGGCTTAGAACACCAAACATGTTGGCTACAAATGCGTTAATAACAGTAAGCGCCACAATAGCTTGGAGGCATCCAAAACGTATTACAAGGATGTCTGTGACTATGAAAACAAGTGCTCTTAGGACACCCAACATGTTGGCTGCATTTGCATTCTTTGCATTCAATTTTGAACCACCCTAATATTCAATGGAAAAAAGTTATGCAGGGCATTTCATTATTATGATTATTTGGATTATGAAACTCCATAATTTTGTTCTTCTATTTGTTGTTTTTGTAACTATTTGTGTTTGAACATTTTTTAAAAGTGGAAACTTTAGCAATAAAATGTTGAATTTATGATTGTGACTTTTCAGATATTCTTGCATTGACTAGTGTAGTGTAAACAGTTTGCACCTTTCAAATAATAAAAAAAAGTGGTGTTCACTCTACAGTAGCAAATAATATTGAAGAGAAAATTGCAAAAAAGGAAATTGAATAAAAGCAAAAAAGAGGCAAAAAGAATACCTAAAAAGGGGGGCAAAAAAAAAACGAAAGAAAATTTTAAAAAATTTAATTTGTTTGTGAGAATACTTTTAAAGACCTTTAAGTAGGTAAAGAGAAGCTAGGTTGTAGTCCTGACTAAAGGGTTGTAAAGACCAGTTATGTTATGTATGTAACTTGTGAAGTTGTGAATTAAAGTTTAATGGTGGAACATTGGTCCTTCAGACACAGGTCATATAAAGTAGCAGAAGAAACATTGCAGCTACGCTGGCCGAAATGACTAGGTTGACAGATTTCTGCCAAGCTTTGATTGGTAGACCATAATAAGTATTGTAAGCGAGATTCACTGGCTACGGAGGTATATATGGTGTATCTCCTTGGAATATTATGTGGCATTGTGCATTTTGTTTGGCAGTCATCTTTTTTTTCTTTCCTCATCGATCTTCCTCTTTCCCTTCTTACTTATCTCTCTCTCTCTCTTGGCTGTCAATATCTGATGCTATATTTTTTTTATTATTTTAGAAAGATTTGCCAAGACCGCTCACAAAATTTAGGACCCAAAAAACCCCCATGCAATCCATGAGAAACAAATGCAACGACAACAAGTAACAGTTTGGTGTGAATTTTTAAGTAAGGCGTTGTGATGGGACTTTACTTTACTCAGAAATGAGAACGAAATTCCAAAGACTGTGGAATATATGTATGTGTGTGAAGATAAATTCGA
This sequence comes from Sarcophaga bullata, assembly GCA_005959815.1. Classification (NCBI taxonomy): domain Eukaryota; kingdom Metazoa; phylum Arthropoda; class Insecta; order Diptera; family Sarcophagidae; genus Sarcophaga; species Sarcophaga bullata. The sequence goes on along the minus strand of QOCX01000050.1, from coordinate 366,805 downwards.
ATTTGAAAATCCAAGACGCAATCCATAAATTTTAGCCGCGACACATTTAGCGTTAACAGAGCAAAATTTGCTCTTAACAGAACAAAATTTGCCCTGAACAGAGCACTGTTAACTGTTTAACAGTATCAATCTGAAAATGCCCACTTGTTGAGAAGATAATTTTAGAATAAATACTAGGCCTTTGAGTACCATATCATACTCAAAGGCACGTTCTAAGGCCTCTTAATGTAATCAAAAAAATTGTCCCATTTTTTTCATTGAAAATTTTCTAGAAGATCAGTGGCCATTTTGGAAGATATAAGAAATTGTACACCATACAAATGGTAGTCCAGAGTGTCCTCTTTCCAACCGTGGTAGTGGGATAGTTTATCGATTTTCGACCAAAAATGTATGAAAATTCTCTAGAACATCAGTGGCCATTTTGGAAGATATAAGAAATAGTACACCATACAGACTATATGTACGTAGTAATACCGTCCTCCATCCGCACCAGCCATCCTTTTCATTTCAACATTAATGTTTACAAATAATAATGATGATCATAATGAGAATTAAACTTCATGACAATAGTCTTCAATAATTGCAAATTGGAAGATTAATCTACTTATTGTCACTGTTAAACAGTTAACAGTGCTCTGTTAACGTCAGATGTGGTGCTGCTAAAATTTATGGTTTGCGTCTTGGATTTTAAATTCAAATTTATCTACACACACATGTGGAATATTCGTCACAAAAGCATGATAATGAAATTCCAGTGGCCTCAACTGCAACTCATTGCAACTTTATTGTAGCAATTATTTTCAGAATAAATTAAATGCAGGACATAACTGGTCATAGTCAAGATTAAAACCTAGTTTCTCACACCACTTATGTTGAGTGTGTTCGTTCCTATACATAAGTGACAGGACCTACAGTTTAAAATCGACTCTGAACGACTGATTTTTGAGAAAATTTTTCATGACAGTTTTTTTTATTAAATCTTCAGAGTTTTTGATAAAAATCTGCTGAGAAGCAGTTGCCGAAGAAATATGTCTTACATTTCATGACCTCTCTCATCTAACAAGTCAACATACTTTCTACTAGACTATGGCGACTACAAATTATCTCAAGAAATTCATATGCAAACTGGTCATGAAGTTTTTTCTTAAGGCTTTTGAGAAGTCTTGGAATTTCCTAAGCTGAGGTTAGGAAAAAGTACGTTTTTTTCTCGTTGGGCTTTTGAGAAGTTTTAGAATTTCCTAAGCTGAGGTTCGGAAAAAGTACGTTTTTTTTGGACAACAACCAGCTATTGTTACATTTCATTAACATTTGAAGTTTTTGTTTTTGTTTTTATTATTATTTTTTTTTTTACTACACTTACCACAGCCAATGGTCTCATCAGAACCATCATCACAATCAGGTTTCGAATCACATTTCCAGCGCATTGGTATGCATTTGCCGTCGTTGCATGTGAAATAAGATGGAGAACATGTTTCTGTAATAAAAAAACAAATACACACACCCACCCCCACGATCGAATTAAATTGTATTTAAAATAGATTTACAAAATTACGAAAAAATAATAACAAAAAAAAAAAAAATTAAAAGAAATATAGGGTGGGTCATCCATCGGTTTAAATATGAACAATTGGTTCAAATATTTCAAATCTGGCAATACTTATCGTCATTCTATTCTGTAACAAAATTCAGTATGTTTGCTCCACTGAACGTAAAATGAATCGATTTACGCTTGAGCAGGCGTAATCGATGATATCGATTTTACCACAAAAAAAACATCTTTTCGAATGAAACTCATTTTCATCTTGGTAGCTACGTTTTAACAAGCAAAATTGCCGTATTTGAGGCTCAGACAGCCCACAACGGGGTCTTGTAGGAGTCAATGCCCGCATTACGAGTGACTGTTTGGTGAGGCTTGGGAAGCGGTGACATCATTGGCCCATATTTCTTTGAAAATGAGGACTATGCAACCATTATAGTCACTGAACACACTTATTGCACCTTGATAAGAGAATTTTTTGTACCCACTATTCATAGAATTGATGTGAACGATGTTTGATTTCAACAGGCAATTCAACTTGCCCCATATCTCATACCACAATCGATTAATGGTGATGTCAATTGGCCGCCAAGAAGCTGCGATTTGACCATCTCATGCCACAATCGTTTTATTGCATCAAACATTTGATGGCCCTTTAATTAGCTGCAATGGTGATGTCAATTGGCTGCAAAGATGTTGCAATTTAACGCCATCTCATGCCACAATCGATTTATTGCGTCAAACATTTGATGGCCGTTTAATTAGCCGCAATGGTGGTGTTAATTGACTGCCAAGATGTTGCAATTTGACACCATCTCACGCCACCAACGATTTATTGCATCAACAGTTTGATGGCCATTTAATTAGCCAAAATGGTGATGTCAATTTGCCGCCAAGAAGCTGCGATTTGACAATCTCATGCCACGATCGATTTATTGCATCAAACGTTTGATAGTCGTTTAGTTAGCCGCAATGTTGATGTCAATTCGCCGCCAAGAAGTTGCGATTTAACGCCATCTCAAGCCACCAACGATTTATTGCATCAAACGTTTGCTGGCCGTTTAATTAGCGGACATGGTGATGTCAATAGGCCGCCTAGAAGCTGTGATTTGACAAAGCTAGACTATTTTCTGTGAGGCGCCGATAAAGAAAAGTCTTCTGTTGACAAACCACAGAGAATTTCGCATATGAAGACCAATATTCGTGATACCATTGCCGAGATACGACCCCGAGATAAACTCGAAAAAGTGCCCAAAAAAATTGTTCCGATTGGATGAGGTATTGTGAGGCGCTGTTAAAGGAAAGTGTTATGCCGACAAACCACAGACAATTGAGCATTTGAAGACCAACATTCGTGATGTTATTGCCGAGATACGACCCCCCCAATACACTCGAAAAAGTACATTAAAATTGGTCCGATCGAATAAGGTACTGTAAGGCCCAGCTGAGGCAGCCATATTAATGAATTATACTGCACAACAACAGCAACAAAATTTTTAGCAAAGTTTCAAACCGTTTTGTTTCTTAGTTTTTTTTTTAAGTTGAAACTCTTAAGGGGAACCACCCTATATTATTGCTATACACAGGGGTTTAATTACACTACCACACATAGACACAAATATGCTGCTATCTCTCTCTCTTGCACTCTCAAAAAAAAAAAAAAATGATGTTGCATATGCACTGGCAATTTAAATTGTAATTTAATTAGCATGGAAATTAGAACACACACAACAAATACCAATCAAACGGTATGTATGTTCGGCACATACATGTTCGTTTTCACATTTTGTAAGTATGTATGTATACGTGTAATTATAATGCAACATACCATGGACAAGGGATACAGATACAGCTACAGCTACAGATACAATTACTGGTGGCTGTACAGTGCAGAACAAAACTAAAGAAATTTTATTGTTCCATCCTTTGATTTCTTACAACTGCTATTATTTGATGCACCACTGTACCGCCATATTTATGATTCATTATTTACATTTTGTCGGCTTGTGTTTTATTACAATTTTTTGTTTTGTTTTTGTTTTTGTTTTTTGTTGCAATTGTTTCCATATTTTTTCTTCTTTTTTTTTAAATTTTAATAGACGTGCCTTCATTTTGTATGCCAACATATCAAATCAACAGAAAAGTTTGTTGTGAAATTATTATTACAAACATACATACGTACGTACATATGTATGTATGTGTGTACACTGAGAAATACAAAAAAAAATCTCGTTAAATACTGTTAATGTTGCCGATTGTTGCTCATTTTCGTTTCTGTTAAACTATTCTGTTAAGTCCATGCATTTTGTTGAAACTTTTTATTGGAAATTAAATTTGGAATTTTACAACAACTAACTGCCACATTTAATTAATTTAACAATACTTTGTTATTTACTTAACAAATAAAAATCAATTTAAAAACGTATTTAAATTTGTAAATTATTGTTTAAAAAAATCTTGAAGACTGACTGTAAGCCTTTTAAAAGCGAAATGTTATGCTAATCTGGTTAAGGGTTTGGAGATTCGATTTCTATCACAGACACGTTTAGCTGTAAAACTTAAGTTCCAATGGTGGACTATTGTTATATAAAAATGGCAAAAACAGGTATTTCAAGAAGACCTTTCTATCATAACATAATTGGCCATTACAACACTTCAGAGAGGATTACGGCCTAGCCTCTCACACCATTTATGTTGAGTGGCGGGACCTACAGTTTAAAGTCGACTCCGAACGACAGATTTTTTTTTGGGAAACTTTTCATGACAATTTTTATTTACTCTCAGAGTTTTTGCCAGAAATCTGCTGAGAGGAAGTCGCCTTAGAAATATTTTTTTCATATTTCGTTTTTGATGTCTGACCGGGGATTCGAACCATGCTCTTTCGTCTAATAAGCCAACACATTACCCACTAGACTGCGACGACTACTAAGTGCTTTCTATCTTTAAATTTAAAACCAAGGATGTACGCAATATGAACAAAAACTTGAAGTTTGAAAGACCTATTGATGCCGTCACAACTTCTCTGAACGGATTCGAAGTGTTCAATTTTCAATGAATCTCGGGAATAAATCAGACTCAATTTGACCAATGCCATGAGTTACGTTGGTTTGAAGACCGCTGTGGATTGTGGCTTATCCGCATACAACTGCAACTGAGGAAAACCCACAAGAAGAACTCCAAAGACCATGCCCTTAAATTACTTGTGCATGATATGTGGAGGCTACATGCAATTTTATGGCAAACGTTTTAGATGACAACAGATATTGGAACACAAGTGGGTGTTTGTCTTCACAGAATAAGATATTGTGAAATCAAGGAAAACTTCGCAGGAATTCCTCTTGAACAGAGGGTACATTTGACGGGACATAGCAATATTATCCGCCAATCAAACCAAACCAAACAAATACAAAACTTTTATGAGAATAACTTGAAAAAAGTATAAGGATGTGTGAGTAAATTTTATCAGCTAGGGAAGGAAAATAGATTCACACTATGCTGGACCCCTGATCATTTGCACATGAGCCTCTGGGAGGCATTCTCGACCCTGTTGGAACCAGAATCTTTCTGTGGAGAAGGAAGAGAAATTTGGAAGAAGATTCTTTCGAAACCAAACAGGTTTAAGGCAATCAAAACTTTTGATTTGAATTATGGATCAGAGTACCCTAGTACCTGCGGTTAGTAAACGCCCTCCTTTTGATAGAGCACTATATAACTTAAAGAACACTTTTATAGAATGCAGATATTGCCTAGAGCATAATCTGAAGATTTTGTTATGATAAGACTTAAATCATCAGAATGAATTCGCCGTAGTCTAGTAGGTAGTGTGTTGGCTTATTAGGCGAAAGGCGAGGGTTCGTATCCCCGGTCAGACATCAAAAGCGAAATATAAAAAAAATATTTTTTCGGCGACTTCCTCTCAGCAGATTTCTGGCAAAAACATTGAGAGAAAATAAAATTGCCATGAGAAGTTTCACAAAAAAAAAAAAAATCTGTCGTTCGGAATCGACTTTAAACTAAGTAAACTAATGCCAAGCATCCTACTGAAGCAAAGGAAGCAGACTACAAAGAAGAGAGATAAATGTACACAACACAGTATATACATAATTGGTCATTACGAGCCTTTTGTTAGGATTACAACCTAGTTTCTCAAACCACTTATATTGTGTGTGTTAATTTTGTTATACATGAGTGGCGGGAACCTACAGTTTTAAAGTCAATACCGAACGTGAGATTTTTTTTGAGAAACTTTTCATGGCAATTTTTGTATTTACTCTCAGGGTTTTTTCCAGTAATCTGCTGAGAGGAAGTCGCCGTTTTTTCAGATTTCGCTTTGTTGGAGCTGTCTGACCTGAGGTTTGAACCGTGGCCTTACGTCTAATAACTGAGGAGATAATTTTTCGTATTTCATTATGTTCGAGATGTCTGGGGGTTTGAATGGAGGCCTTAAGTCTAATAAGCTAATACATTAACTACTAGGCTATGACTATAGACGACTTCAAATGTATGCAACGTGATTTGATTGATTGATTTGGAATCATGCAAACGTAGTTCGATGCAACAGAACTTAGCCCAGGTTTAGCTGCCCAGAAAGCTGGAAGGATGCTATTATTTACAGTGTACTAAAGATAGAGGAACTAACGGTACAATGATTATTTCATGTGCATTTTTAATATGTATGCGAGTATATGAAAGTGTGTGTGGGTATTTATCAAATATTCTATAGGAATACTATATGTACGTATGTACGTATGTACGTATGTACGTATGTACGTATGTACGTATGTTCGTATGTATGTATGTATAAATATTTTCTTTAAATATGTGCTTAAAAACAATCGTGTTGTTTATTATTTATTATTTGCAGACAGTGGATGTTGAAAGAAATATGAAACTTTTTCCATATTGTGTTGCACAGTCTTTCTTTTTTTTTTTTTTGTTCTTATTTTTGTTGTTGTTCTTCGCTGTTAAAACTCTAGGGAATAGAACATTAAAACGTGACTACCAAAATGTTGCCACATTAGATTGCAAAATCGTAATGAAAAACAAAAACAAAAAAAAATCAAATTTTTTTTTTGTTGGTTTTGGTTTTGGTTTTGAAACTGAAACTTTAGGCCTCACGTTTTTTGCGTTGTGCGGTTTATATAACCGTTTAAGTAGCATTTGGTTGCGTATTACCATAAATGGCAATAGAAGAAGAAGAAGAAGAAGAAGTAGGAGCAGCAAGGAGAACAAAAGAAATTGCATGAAGGAGGAAGAAGTTTTCATAAATGATTAATTAAGTAAAGTTTGTTAGAAAAGCGAGTTTTTTTTGCGCATGATATTGATTAAGTTTGAGAATTTCAAATTCCATTTCCTAGTTTTATCAAAGTCCATAAAGCAAAAGGAAAAAATAATGATTGGCATTCTGTTGAAGGAGGAGCATAATTCAAATGAAAAGAATATGAAAGAAAATTTAGGTATACTTCCCTTACTATGAATTAAAACGTATTTAAATTTGTAAATTATTGTTTAAACAGCCAACCAATCGTAAAAAAATCTTCGAGACTGTAAGCCTTTTAACAGCGAAATGTTATGCTAATCCGGTTAAGGGTTTGGAGATTCGATTTCTACCACAGACACGTTTGTTGTATAAAAACCTGAAGTTTGAAGGACCTATTGATGCCGTCACAACTTCTCTGAATGGAACACATTCGTAGTGTTCAATTTTCAACGAATCTTGGGAATAAATCAGACACAATTTTGACTAATGCCATGAGTTACGTTGGTTTGAAGACCGCTGTAGATTGTGGCTTATCCGCATGCAACTTCAACTTAGGAAAACCCCACAAGAAGAACTCCAACGACCATGCCCTTAAATTGCTTGTGCAAGATATCGAATATGACAAAAGCTGTGTGGCATGTAACGTCGTCTTGCTTAAGCCACATATCGTTGGTGTATAGATCCTCAAATTCAGGTTAAAAAGGTTGGTAATAATTGACTTATAGGGCTTGCTGTTAGCAGTTATGGTCTGTTGGCCAGACTCAAAAGAAATATGAACCGATAAAGTTGCCAGCCCAAAACACACACCAAACAATGATGTTTTTAGAATACAGCAGAAGCCCTTGGATCTTACATGCTTATGCTGCCAGTTAAAAATATACACTTAACAGCGCCGTTTTTAGAATGCGGAAGACGCTCTTGGATCTCACATGTTGGTCTGGTCAATGTCGTTCTCAAATAATGTGAACACAATTTTTCTCATATTCTAAACGAATATAATTGAGACGTCTATCAACAATCAACACAAGGGACATTTCACTTGCCGTACTATAAAGGAGGTAGTGCATTGGCTGATTAGATGCGAGGTCTTGGTTCAAATTCCAGCTCGAAATATGGAAAAAATATTTCTTCGGCAATCTCCTCCCTTAAATACAATTGCCATGTGAGACGGAGTCGATTTTAAACTGTAGATTCCGCCATGCATATATAAAATTAACACACACAACATACAACAAGTGGTGTAAGAAGCTAGGTTGTAAACCTGACTAAAGAGTTGTAAGGCAAAATAAGTAAGTAATGTAAGGAAAATCTCAGTCCAGACCTTTTTTCATCCAAAATTATCTCTACAAAGGAAATCAAGATATAAAATCGCTGGCCTTGAAATACTTATCAAACAAGATCCATTGCCATGAATTTGATAACGTATACAAGCCACACATGATTATGGAAAGACTCAGGTTAAATGTAGCGCAGTAAAACCCCTACAAGATAGGCAAATACATCGAAACAAAACCATTTCATTGCAGTAGGATTTTCTCAGAATTCTCCATTGCTATGGAATATTGCATACGTAGACCAGTTATGTTTTATTGTTAAGAGACTATTATCTTGAGCAGATAATATCGGTATGGCTGTTCTAGTATATCTTTCAAACTTATACCATTAGATCTGATATAGTGAAAATAAAGAAAATTGTGCACATAAGTTGAATAAAGAGAATTGAATGCGCAAATTCAGGTTTGAAGGAGCGTTATAGTGTCTGAGCAGTCCTCCAAGTATCAAGACAGTATGATCGATTGCAGACAGGACATCAAGAGGAGAGACCACATGCTTTGTAAAAAGAAGCTACTGGGGAGTATATGGTAAATACAACTTTATGCCTTCAGATGCAGCTTGTGTCGAAGCAGAATTAAACTGTTGCAGTTGCTAGAAACTAGGTTGTGATCCTGACTGAAGGGTTGTAATGACCAATTATGTATGTATGTATGTATGTATGTATGTATGTATGTATGATGTATTATGTTGTATGGATATATGTATGGATGTATGTATGGATGTATGGATGTATGTATGTATGTATGTTGTATGGATATATGTATGGATGTGTGTATGGATGTATGGATGTATGTATGTATGTATGTATGTATGTATGTATGTATGTATGTATGTATGTATGTATGTTGTATGGATATATGTATGGATGTATGTATGGATGTATGGATGTATGTATGTATGTATGGATGTATGTATGATGTATGGATGTACGTATGTATGTACGGATGTATGTATGTATGTATGTATGTATGTATGTATGTATGTATGTAATGTATTTATGTATGTATGTATGTGTGTATGTTGTATGGATAATGTATGGATGTATGTATCGGATGTATGGATTAGTATGTATGTATGTTGGATGTATTAGTATGATGTATGGATGTACGCTATGTATGTACGGATGTACGTATGTATGTATGTATGTATATGTATGTATGTATGTATGTATGTATGTATGTATGTTGTATGGATATATGTATGGATGTATGTATGGATGTACGGATGTATGTATGTATGTATGGATGTATGTATGGATGTATGGATGTACGTATGTATGTACGGATGTATGTATGTATGTATGTATGTATGTATGTATTTTTTTGGTGTAGTAGTCCCCTGCTCTTTCTCAGATGGAACTGCCTAACCTTATTATGACGTTATTGAATTGTCATAACAAATTTTTCAAAAATCTATCATTTGATGTTGACATTATACTGGAACCTACAGCCACACATGCATAAAATTAACATACACAACATGGGTTATGTGTGAAGCTAGATTGTAATCCTGGCTAAGAACCAATTAAGTAGTAAAGAGTCATGCAGCATGGCTTTCTGCGGCAATTTAGAAATTTTTTAAATCTTTACAGTTTTCCTTCACTTGCAATGACTACAGTAGTAATACTGAGTTTGATAATTAATTCAAGGATAATGAAATAAAATTTGCCCCAAAATTTAATGCCAAAAAAATTTATTCCTTTATTCCTTTTAAAGAATTTTTAAAGAATTTTTGTTTAAATTTTAAATCGAACTTCTGTAACCCACTTATGATTTTATGATTCGTTTTGTTTTTGTTTTGTTGTCATTTTAATTTTTTATGATTTTGTTGCAACTTTATTGTCCCCCCTAAAAACAAAAATGGTTGCAGTAGCAGCAGCAATGAAAAAATATGGTGTTACAATTTTATTACGTATTGTTGTTGTTGCTGCTGTTGTTGTTGCTGCTGCTACTATTGTTACTTTTTTTTGCTTGATTTTTCCAACAAATTTTTATGATTGCGATTGCATGTTGTGGCAACAAATATTTATTACGTGTTATAAAATCAATAATAATCATAAAAAAACAAAAACAAAGTATAAGAGAGGAGATAAATAAAAAAAAACTTGTTTTATTTGCAAAAATATTGTTTTTTTTTTCTCGTATATTTTTATATGACAAAATATTGGCGGTGGCTATAATAATAAAAAAAAAATTGTTTAAAAAACTCAGAGGAAAAAGAAACGAAAAATAGACTACAAAGATGCCAACACAATTTCATACAGAGACAGA
>QOCX01000050.1:296368-356385 GCA_005959815.1 Sarcophaga bullata | reverse complement strand
ATTTACGAAAATTACCATCACAGTCACAATCACAAAAAAAAAAACGCGAAAATAACTGGCACGTGAGCGGAATTCGTATTCGTATTCGTTTTTTTCTTTTCTTTTCCTTCTGTTATTATTATTAAAAAAATTATTTTTTTAATAATTTTTATGTGACTTTTATACATCAAAGAAAATGATTATTTTTTGTTGTTGTTGTTGTTTTTGTTTTAAATTTTTTTTTTTGTTACAATTAACGTTCGCACAATGTTTTCTGTTGGCGATACTTAAACAGCAACTTTGTATAGATTTTTCTACAAATAAAATCTGCTTTATTATGCTGTTGACGAGACACATTGTGTGGTAATTTCTATCAATAGACTCAGAAAAATCCATTAAAGGGAACTCCATACATAAATACATAATTGGTCATTACAATGCTTCAGTCTGTATTACGACTTTAGCTCCTCGCACCACTTATGTTAAGTGGCGGAATCCACAGTAAAGTCGACTCCGAACGTGAGATTATTTTACTCTCAAAACATTTGCCAGAAGACTGCTGAAAGAAAAACTTCCTCAGAAATATTTGTTTCGATATTTACGTTTTGAACCGCATACTCTAATCTAATAAGCCAAAACACTATCTATCCCCTCGTCTACGGCGACTCCAGCACAGACATCTTGATCAACAAACAAATGTCTGCCTAAGATTATTTACAAATACTGGCTGAGAATCATGTTTAACATCACCACCTTGATGTCAGATAGCAGGTCCAACAATAAATATAAGATACAAGCGATCGAAATGGTAGAAAACCCATTAACAGAGCCTGCCAGACATTCTAAAGGCTAGGACAAGAAATAAACTGAAACCAACAGCGTAAAATACGGCGAGTACTGTGAAAAATAAAACAACAAATTAAGCTTAGAGTAGCTAAATTGCATTCACGGTGGAACCAGATTTAATGGCGATCATCAGATCGTGTATCGTTTTAATTGACGCTTTATTTCCTTTGTGGGAGTAAAAGGGAAAGGAGGAGGTAGTATAGAGAAGTGTGTGAAAAAAAAATCGAATTTAGTTAGTAAAGACAAAAACCAAACATTTTATCGCAGCCAACATTCAAATTAACAGATCACTGTTAAGTTTTTAACAGAATTTATAAAAATTGTCATGAAAACCAAACACTTTATTGGAGCCAGTGTCATAATTAACAAATCACTGTTAAGTTTTTAACAGAACTTATAAAAATTGCTATGGGAACCAAACACTTTATCGGAGCACATTTTAAACTTAACAGATCAGTGCTAAGTTTTTAACAGATTTTTTTAAAAAATTATGATGGAGCGCAGCACTTTATTGGAAACAATTTTAAAGTTAACAGAACACTGTTAAGTTTTTAACAGAACTTACAAAAATTGTAATGAAAATCAAACACTTTATTGGAGCCAGTGTTATAATTAACAAATCACTGTTAAGTTTTTAACAGAATTTAAAAAAAATTATCATGGAACCCAATACTTTATTGGCACCAATATTAAAGTTAACAGGACACTGTTAAATTTTAACCAAAACTTTTAAAGATTGTCATGGAAATCAAAAAGTTCATTAAGCCAATGTTAAAGTTAACAGATCACTGTTAAGTTTTAAACAGAATTTAGAAAAAATGTCTTGAAACCCAACACTATCGGTTTAACAATGTTAAAGTTAACAGATCACTGCTAAGTTTTTAACAGAATTTGTAAAAATTGTTATGAAAGTGTCATGAATTCTACGACATAAGGGCACAGAATCTGTATGCCGTCGCCTTGAAAAATTTACTTCACTTGTTCCTGAGTGGAACAGTTGGTCTGTTTCTCTTTCTCCGACTTTGAATGGAGATTCTTGGAAAAAAATGGAACTGGTTTAGCATATATTATTGCATCTTGTTAGTGATCCAATTTACTTCTATTCAACTCACCCTTCCGTTCTAATTTTTTTTCAACATTTCTTAAATGAACCCGAAAATTTATCGCGATCATAGCGAAATGAATTTCATTTGCTTTACTGACACCATAAGAGGCAGTTTCTTATAAGCCTGTGGCATATATGCCTGGGCATAATAAAAGATTACGTTACGTTGTGCATGTGAAGTACAAAAATGCTTGAGGAATACAACATGCCCACGCATTTTTTATCCTTCCATACAAGTATCTGCTACTGCTTATACTTAAAAAACATCATCTTAAATACAGTCAGTCAGTCAGCGAGTCAGTTGGCTTTTATATCCACATCCTGCCCATTCTTTTGTACTCCTTATTCGTGGGTTTTTTTTTCATTTTCAGTGGGTCAAATAACACACTTTTACACTTAATTAGTGAGCAATTGAGTTTATTTTTCACTTTTCTGTAAAAGTGATAGAAGGAGAGGGGGCGGGAGAAGGGGAAGGGGTGTGTATTAATAGTTTCAATACTCGTACTCATTTAAGATACTAAAACTACAAGATTTTCTCTTTTCAGTTGTAAAGGAACAAAAAAAAAAAAACCAAAAAAAAAATCGTTTTTCTATGTGCCCAACAACATGTTTGCTGCACTAGTTTGTTGTTGTTGTTTTCTTTATTGCTTGTAATTGTACGCGTTATTTGTTTGTTTTTTTCATTTTCACAAATACTTGTGCAATTAAGTTTTATATCCTTGTGTGTGTGTGTGTGTGTGTGTGTGTGTGTGTGTACATTACATAGGATATACGCAAACACAGATTCATTTTATTAGCCAAACTTCAATGAGCATAAGTTTCTTATGGCATGTGTATGCAGCAGTGGGCGTAGGAGGGGGCCGGCAGGGGTTGGTTGTGAATGGCAGCAGTTTAAGCTGCCTTCTTTTAATTTTCTATACAGCATACCCATGTACCAAGTAATTTCATTTAAGTTTTGTGTAGAAAAAAAAAAAGAAAACAGAACCAGCAGAAGGGAGAATAAATTCATAAACGAAAGCAATTAAATCTCTTATTCAAGAGTTTCATTTCAAGTACGTACTTAATTAGCGCTTTTTAAATAAGTTTTTAAAACTATTTCATATGAAATGAAATGCATGATACAAGAGTATCTAGAATAATGCTTCAAATAACATCCTTCCAACTCCAATATACTTGGTTGCCGAACAGTTATGCCCAGCAGTTTACAGAGTAAGAACCAAGGAACTACTTGAGAGTTCGATTAGAAAACTGTTCCTATTCTAACAGGAATTCTAATGGGACCTTGCGCTACTGGCAGTTTCGCTGACATGTTCGGTCTGCTCCAGCAAGATTACTACAGAAGCTAACATGATATGAAGGAAACGGAATCTGTGCAACACTTTTTCTGTGAGAGTCCTGCACTTCACGACAGAAGTCATAGTCTTTTGGGTGGCAGAACGTTTAAGGATCTTGGCATGTTGCCACTAAGGAAACTGAACAGTTCCATACAGGACTCAGGGAGGTGCATGCTCACCACTAACAGATCATGACCAAGGGGGCCTTACCTCACACTGAGCAACACAATGAATCATATGGGCCAACGAGTGTCATTGCCTTTGAACAGCAAGCTATGCCCTAACCTAGCTTAATGTAAGCTACACTCTTTATATACTCACTGGCGTTCTCATTTCCGATCTGACAATTTTCGCCTTTAAGAAGCATCCTTCCCTAGTGAAATAATCCCTAAGAGAGTCAATGAAATGGACATTGCTAGGCATTCATTACCAAACAGTTGTAAAGCATTTAAAGAACGTTGAATACATCAGAGCTAGAAAAATGTTAGGGTACCCACGTAAAATAATAATAAAAACTTTGATGGATTAAATTTTCATGAGAGATATTCCGCTAAAATGGAACGAAAACGAATCATTTTTGAAGCGAATATTATAATTCACGTACTTAACTTATCATTACAATGCTTTAGTCAGGATTACAACCTAGTTTCTCACACCAACTAAGTTGTGTATTCATTTTTTCATGATGGGAGGGACCTACACAGTTTAACGTTGACTTGAGACACTCTTCATGGCAATTTTATTTATTTACAGAGTTTGTTTTTTTTTTTTTTGCCAGAAGACTACATACATACGCATATAATTGGTCATTACAACCCTTTAGTCAGGATTTGCACCACTTATTGTGTGTATGTTCAAATTCTTTATGAAAGGCGGAACCTACGGTATGTCAACGTCAACTTCAAACGACAGTTTCTTGAGAAACTTTTCCTGGCAATTCTACTTACTCGGGGCTTTTTTTCCCTAGAAGACTAAATACATACGTAGTATAATATTGGTCATTAGAACCCTATTAGTCAGGATCACAACCTAGTTTCTCACCCCAGTGATATTGCGTGTGTTAGTTTTCTACATGAGTGATGGGACCTACAGTTTTAAGACGGTCGACTTTGGACGTCAAAGTCTTGAGAAAGTTTTTCATGGCAATTTAGTTTTACTCTCAGAGTTTTTGCCAGAAATCTGCTGAGAGACAATCGCTGAAGAGATGTTTTCTTCATCTTTTGTCTTGTTGGAGATGTCTGACCTGAGGTTTGAACCGTGACCTCACGTCTAATAAGCTAACGCATTACCTTCTAGATTACTGCGAAATAGGCACATACTGTCGCTAGACACATATTACCGATTTAAGCCCATAGGTGCCTAGAGTCCCTTGATTGGCAGATGGTATTGCTATGTCCAAATAGAAGTGTGTCTTAGCTGATAAGCCAAACCAGTACGTACAAGACTACGGTGGTCGTGACTTTAAACTTAAAAGCCAACACACATCATATTAGACAACGAAGGCCGTAAAACTCACACTACCTACCAGACTACGGCGAAGCAGGCACATACTGTCGTCAAACCCATATTCTCGATTTATGACCATAGGTGCCTAGTGTCCCTTAGGAGTGACTTGACTGGCAGACGGTATTGCTATGTCCAAATGGAAGTCTACGTACTAGACTACGGTGGTCGTGGCTACACATCTAATTAGCCATTACACAACGTACGAGATTACGGAGACCGTGACCTGACGTCTAATAAGCCAGCACACATCATATTAGACTATGAAGGCCGTAAAACACATACTACCTACCAGACTACGACGAGTTCAGTGAATGTTTACGCAATTACGTAGTGATTCAGTGGTGATGGAGGCGAACGAAGCTAAGTAAAGCATTGCAGAAGGCATTTGTTTATCAAGAATTTCTGCAAACTGTTCTCTACTGTCAACAACTAATGAGATCTTAGCAGGCAAGGTTTCCTAATTGACTTACTGGCCTGTACGTAAAGCCTTTCTATGCTCAAATACCCACCTTTTAACCAATTTATGTATGGGATTTGCTTTAAAAAAAAAACCAAGAAATTGTTTAAAATATGCACGGGCGTATGATTAATTTTGATTTTTATTACTCATACGGCCAGGCCAGTGTGTGTGTGTGTGTGCAGGTTTAAAACGTATAAAAGACAGGGTGTTTCTTGGTTCGACAATCAATATTTGATTAAAAATTATTTCGTATAAAATAACGCAGAACATAAAGTCAAATTTAAACTTTCTTATGGACAACAACAACAACAACATCAACAACAGAAATCAATTAAAAACAAAATGGCCATCAATTTGAAGCAATTATGGCAGGCTACAGGAATAAAAATCGAAAAAAATTAGCGAATTTTCATAACGGAAAAAAAATTAATAAAAAAAAAAACAACATAAGTATTCAACACATTTGCTTATGGCATATGGTGGTTGTATGTGTGTCTGCATGCTAATGCAATGGCCAATGGTTAAACAGAAGAGAGAGTGGTGGTTATAACAGTATGCGTGTGGTTATATTTGATTTCACAATATATTGTCAATTATGTTTACCACCTACGGTGTATGAAAAAGAAAAAACTGAACACTAACGGCAAAATTGTGTGTGTGTGAGAGAGAGACAGAACAATAAAATCCAACTCAATTCTATATGCGACAATGAAAAAAAAAAAAAAAAAAACCGCTCTCTCACACACACACATTTTTGTGTTTAACATTCCAACAGCAAATATAAACCGTTACCGTTTGTTATATTTGTTGTTGCTTTGTTTTGCATACATTTAAGTAGTATGGAGGAGAGTCCATAGATTTTGATTACACATTCCTCTCTCATTTTTTTCCTTCTTTTTTTTTTTTTGGTTTTTGTTTTTATAAAGAGAAAAGGGAGTGAATGCCAAAACATTAATGCGTGTTTATATGTTAAGTAATAAACAACAACACAGGGCAGGACATGAAAAATAAAAACTACAACAACAACAACAACAACAATAACAACAACAACAATAATAACAACAACAACAACTTCTATTATAACCCATAAACACAGAGGAGAAACTTAATGGCATATTAAAATATAATTTTATGAATATTTTCCGTTACAATTTTATATTTTGCTCTCCCTCTCTTTCTATCTCTCTCTCTTACTCTCGTATGAATATTTTTGGGTTTATAAAAGCATGTTAGTTTAGCTCTTCTCTTTTTGTTCCTGTTTTTATTATACTCAATGCAATAAGTGCGTAAATGTGTGCGTAGAATATGATCAAATATTTGTGTGTGTATGTGTGCCTTTGTTGTTGTTGTTGGAATATTTGAATTTTTTATGTGACTTTTAAACACACTGCTGGTTGCCACAAACAGCACACAGCACAGATTGTTTGGAAACTTTTGATCGACATTTTAAATTCAAATCAACAACAATGTTACACACACACCCACACAGTGGTACGTAAAATTCCAATATACCCCACCTCCGCCCCCATACAGTGTAGAGAGAAAGGAATTTAAATATTTTAACAAATATTTTGTAGGATTTTTATGAAATTAAAAAAACGAAACTGACAATCAGTGTTTCCAAGCATTTGGAATACCAGGAATGGAAGAACTCTTTCACACATATTGATGGGAAAAGAGTTTTATTCAATCAAATACTTTGTAGTGTTGTTATCGATAACACATATTCACGATGCCACAATGCCATCACTGCAGGAATGTTGAATTTCTTGAGCGATGTACTGATTCCATTGCCCTTTGAAAGCCTTTGGGCAATGAAAATTTACAACATTATGAGAGTTTGGAAGTCGCCGTAGTCTAGTAGGTAGAGTGTTGCCTTATTTGAACCCCAGGTCGAACATTAAAACGAAATAGCAAATTTTTAGCAAAAACCCCTTTGAGGCTAAATAAAACTGCCATGAAAAGTTTCTCAAACAAAATCTGTCGTTCGAAGTGGACTTTAAACTGTAAGTCCCGCCACTCATGTATAAAATTAACACACACACAACATAAGTGGTGTGAGAGGCTAGATTGTAATCCTGACTAAAGGGTTGTTATGACCACCCTTTTACCCTTTGCTAGGGCCCACCTCATGTAAGAAATCAAGGCAATTAACAAACAAAGAGGAGTAGAGCTTTCAAAAGTTCTGTAGAGCAGCAACAGATATTTGAAAAAGTATACTCAAAGAAAGGGAAGATAAATAGAGCGAGGCAAATACTCTTCTCAGTCTGCATGGCACAGGCAAGAATTAACAGATTGTTGGCTGTATTTCAAACTTCAGTTCAAACGCCTTGAACGAAACGAAATACGAAAAAAAAAATATTTCTTTCGACTATTTCCCCTCAGCAGTCTTCTGGCAAATACTTTGAGAGCGAATTAAATTGCCATGAAAAGTTTATCAAATCTACCGTTAGCAGTTGATTTTAAACTCGCAGCTAATCGAAAAAGAAATTAACGTACACAGCATGAGTGGCGTAAGAAGCTAGGTTTTAATCTTGACTAAAGAGATTCAATAAGCAATTAAATAAGTGGAGTAAGCAATAGAGTCATAACATGGAAAAATAGGTGACTGTCGGGCTGATTTCGATATATTTTCCTGATAACTAGGCGTTATTTTATGAAATTGTGGAATATCTAATGCTGAGCTCACAGAGAATACATTTTTTTCAAATGCGTGTGAAGATAAATTCGAATTTGAAAATCCAAGACGCAAACCATAAATTTAATCAGCGCTACATTTGGCGTTAACAGAACAAAATTTTCTCTTAACAGAACAGAATTTTCCCTTAATAGAGCACTGTTTAATTGTAACCATGTAACCAAGTTTATAAGCTAATTTTAGGACAAATACTAGGCCTATGAGTACCATACTATATTCAAGGGAAGGTTCCAAGGCCTATTAATATAATCAGCAATATAGTCACATATAAAGTGAGATGGTATTGAGAGAATTGGCTTTGATGATATTAATTTTTTGTTTGAAAATTCTCTAGAAGATCAATGGCCATTTTGGAACACATAAGAAATAGTACACCATACGGCTTAAATGCAAATGTCCTCTGTCGAACCGTGGTAGTGAGATAACGGAAATAATTCCATTCCTCTATGCCCACCAACCATCCTTTACATTTGAATACCTTTTGTTTACAAATAATAATGATCATAATGAGAATTAAACTTCATGTCAATAAGTCTGCAGTAATTGCAAAATAGAAGACTAATCTACTTATTGCCACTGTTAAACATTTAAAGTCAAGAAGTGGCGCTGCTAAAAGTGTGGGTTTGTGTCTTTGGTTTTTAAATTCGAATTTATCTTCACACACCTTATTTTCCAAAGGGTTCCGTTCATTAAAGAGTTAAAAGTTGCCTCTCTTTCTGTAGAAGAACGTGGTCTAGTGTGTGCAGAATATGCTATCACGACTTCAGAAAGTATTACATTAGACGGTGACAGAAGGTTTCTTTTGGGTTTTTTTTTAAATTATTTAACATCCTAGCTTTAAATAGGTTTCACGAGAGTAATGCTTCGGTAATGATTCAGTACTACCAACATCTTCATGGCTGTTATTAAGCCTAGATCAACATAAGGATTGTGCAAATGAGCATCAGTCTTGCTATACAATACCGCAATGGAATCGTTCGAGAGATTTGATGTGGCAGGAAACTAAACGCAATTAAGTTGCAGCTACAAAGAACAATTCTACTCCCAAGCTATTGCTAGGTTCTTAGGAGATAAACCAGTTAAGCTAACCAACATATTTGTTCCAAAATGTTTAGAAATTATTCTGGGCATGAATTTCAAATAAATTTTAAGGCTAAGCTTTATTGCAAATAAGCCTCCTCTAGGAACCAGTTTTTCCTATTTTTATTTACAATTCTTCTTAAGATTACTTATTTACGGTATAATAATTTACCGTTATTTCAAGTTAAATAATACTTAAAGACTACACTTCAACTGGATTTATAAGATTACTGAGCCATGTAGGAGAAAGAAAAAAAAATGGCAATTAAAATACATTCCAGGTCCCAGAAATATGAACAAAAGAGAGAAAATCAAAAACAAAAAACGCAACCAAATTGTTCACACAACGTAAATTGGAAAAATATTTGCAAAAGTTAAACCCATAACCATAGTTGACTTAACAAACTCACTGGAACTCACTAGTAAATCAGAAGAAAAAAAACGGGAATTACTTCCATCAGCTAGACAACACAACAACAAAATGCTGGGAAGTGTGAGTGAAGGATGTAAAGCAGAATTGAAATTTACCTGCTGCAAGTGATGAAGTTGATTTAACATTCAACAACAAAAATTCGTTTAAAAGAAATTGAAAAAAAAAAAAAAGAAAAACAATGTTGCCAACAACAAAAAACAAACAAAACACGAGAAAATAAAACAACAAAAAAATCCAGGAAAAAAAGAAGAGAAAATAACTCAGAGAACAAGTAAAACAAAAACAACAAATTTAAAAAAAAAAAAAAAAAAAAAAAAAAAACCAGGGCCAACAAACTTTGAATAGAGGAGAGCAAAGAATGGGCAAGGAAATGTGTATGAGCATGAGAAAGAGAATGATGATGATGATTCTGATGCTGATGATGATGATGATGATGACGACTGTCCATGACTTATAAAGCAACCTCGAAAACCAAGCCAGCTAGGCAAGCAGACAGACAGACAACTGTAACAGCAACAGCAACAGCAGCAACAACATCAATCAACAAACCAAAAACCAAACTGTAAAAGTAAATAAAAATCCTTACAACAACAACAACAGTAATAATAATAAAAAGAAGAGGAAAAAATGTCTTAAACACACAAATCTATTGGTATTGACTGTATTTGTATATGTGCAGGCAACAAATACTTTTACACTCACATAAACGTATGCAATACGCTTAAGCATACGCTATGCATACATACATATACAGTCAGTGGCAAATTAGTTATGAGAGAGAGAGAGAGAGAGAGAGAGAGATAAAGAGAGAGAGGAGAGAAGAGCGAGAGAGAGAGTGGGAGAGAGAAGAGTGAGAGAGAGAGAGAGAGAGAGAGAGAGAGAGAGAGAGAGAGAGAGAGAGAGAGAGAGATAGAGAGAGAGAGAGATAGAGAAAGAAAGAGAGAGAGAGAGAGAGAGAGAGAGAAAAAGAGAGAAAGAGAGAGATTTACTCAATTTATTTAAAGGAGAATTCCGGTGGTAAATTTGCTAGTTTAGCTCCTCTAAAGCTTTGATTTTTCTTACATTTTTAGGATTTTGTTTGCTTCTAATTTCTATCTGACATAGCTCCCAAATACCTGCATAGATAGTATTGGGTCTTGTAAAAAGTAAACGCATTTTAATTGATGTCACACTCCAGAGTTTGTGACAAATGAACATTTGATTGACTTTCCCATTTTAAGTTAAAATTTGTCATGAAGAAAGTTCTTTAATTAGCTCGCTCATGTAAAAAGTTACATGGTTTTGAAAAAGAGTTCACAACCTGAAGAAATTTTCTTTTGCCCAGAATTGAAATGCTTGATAGAGCTCCAGAAATAACAACGACAGAGACCTGAAGACTGAAAAAGTGAATGAAATCCTGCAACTGACGGAACAAAACAATGAGAAAAGAAATGGACATCGGCTACATGCCAGTTGGGAATCACTTAAAAAAAAGACTGGCTACCCAATTATCAGTAATAAACAGCCGTGCAGACGCCTTAGTTTAGTTGAAAGTGTGTTGGCTTATTAAATTTGAGGTTACGGTGCAGAACCCCAGGTCAGACATCAAAACGCTGAAAGATTTTTTTGGCAGACAGCAGATTTCTGACAAAAAAACTCTGAGAGTGAAATAAAACTGCCATGAAAGTTTCACAAAAATCTTTCCCTAAGCACATGTAATCATATCCGAAGTATAGGCAATGCGGAAATTCTACGGACAAACCGAATATCAATTGCCTCAAAGATGGCAACGCTTAGTCACATATTGCGGTGCTGGTTAGAAACTGTTTTAAAGGATGGGACGTAAAGTTTTTCATCATTCGCCATTTAGCCCAGACATAAACCAACTCGGCCTCTACACACACACTTCATTTTATAGCAAAATGTAGCCATCGTAGCCTAGTATGTAGTGTGTTGCCTTATTAGACGTGAGGCCTTGGTTCAAACTCCAAATCAGACATCAAAACGAATAAAAGTAAAATTCTCCGGCAAACTTCCTTTCAGCAGATTACTGGAAAAACCGCTGGAAGTAAATAAAATTCCCATGAAAAAATTTCTCAAAAAAATGTCGTTCGGAATTGACTTTCAACTGCAGGTCCCGCTACTCATGTACATAATTTACAACTTGCAACATAAGTTATGTGAAAAAATAAATCGTAATCACGACTGAGGGGTTGTATGTATGTATGTATGCATATATGGATGTATCCAGTTATGAAGAACAATTTCCTCTTTGTCTTCGTTCAATTGTGACTCCAACAATTACGCTAATCATGCTTCTTTAGAGTTTGTGTAGGCTTTTCGCGGACTTTAAACAGACTTTAAGCGTCATTTAACCCATATTCGAAGCTGTTAATGCAGTTTTAGTGAAACCAGTTAATACATTGCCATTATCCTAAGCAATAAGTTGCCGTAGTCGAGTAGGTAGTGCGTTAGCTTATTAGGCGTGAGGCCTTGGTTCCAAGCCCAGGTTAGACTTACAAATGAAAAATAAAAAAATATTTTTTCGGCGACTTCCTTTCAGCAGAATTCTGGCAATATGTCTGAGAGTAAATGAAATTGTCTTGACAACTCTCAGCAAGTGTGCTTTGGTGATCAAAACCATCACTGCGACCTAACCTAACCTAACTCTCAGCAACATATTGTGACGCGGGTTAAAAACAATTTGAAACTCTGTAGATGGAAAGTATTGCCTCACCCGCCTAGATCTTGCCCTTTCTGACTGCCATCTGTTTCGATCGATGCAGAACGTATGTATGAATATGCAATGCATTTGATTGTTGGCGTAACTACCAAGTAAAAATTGAACTTCAAAGCAGAAGAAAATTTTGTTCGAAAAAATCGATATTGAAAGCCTACCCGATCAGCATATTTACGACATTGTAAATGGTCATTTGACTATAATTGTTGCATGAGTTAAATTTAATATTCTAAATGGAGGGGCCAATTAAAAGAATAAAATACGCCCACAATGACTTACAAAGTAAACCCAATTGCTGAGAACGCCGTAAAATCAACAAAAATTCGAATTATCCACCACAGTTTCTCTAACAGAAGCGAAATTTTCGACAGTGCTTACATTGCAATGATGCTCACGTCTGACCACCTCTCTATAGGCTTGTAATCTCTTTAAATTACTTCATAAACTTGGCAATTTCATTCACAAAAGTTCGAATATGGCGACACCATTATAGTCGATAGATTTTTGAGAAAATTTTCATGACAATTTTATTTACTTTGAGAGTTTCTTTGTGCAATTTTGATTAACTTTAGCTTTCATTCACGTTGTCACATAAAGTTGAACATAAAAATGGCAATAAAATACTGTTAATATAACAATTAATTACAATTTCCATTATTAAAGACCACTAGGTTGGTTTCATTAATGCTTTAGAAAGTTTTATCAAACGCTGCTCAATTCTCTTTAAACTGCATTAGGCACACTCTCTATCTATCCATCATTTTAATATCAAATTTTCTTTTTATTTCTATTTCTTTTTTTTTTTCGTATAAAAATTAAACTAACAAAGGAAATGGTGTAATTTACACACTCACGTACTACGTACTATCACTTAAAATAACAAAAACATATGCACGAATCGAACATAAAACGTCTACCAGCTTAACTAAATTCATACGAATGTGTTCTATGAGTGTGTGTGTGTGTTGCTATAAAAATATAACATACTACCGTTACTCGTAATATACAATAAAAATCCACACACACATGCACAGGCACAATATCCAACAATATTTTTAGTCTCTCTTCATCATTTCTTCGTATGTTTGTATGGGGTTATCCATGTAAAGGTTTCAAAAGCGTTCGATCTGGTAAGACTGTTTCCTCTAAAGTCTCGTTTATTTAACGAAGGCTTGAATTTAATAGCAACGAATCGTTGCAAAACCAAAGAAAGCATAGAAATAGTAGAAACTGCATCACAAAAGTGATGATACAAAAGTGTACACTTTTCGAATACTAAGGGGGTCAGCATATTCCAACTTATGTGAATGGACTTAACAAGTTTATAAAGTAATTTGAAGAGACTGGCAGCCATAGAAAGGAAAGGTGGTCAGGCCTGTGCATCATTACAATGTAAGCACTGTCGAAAATTTTGCTTTTGTGTGAGAAAAATTATCGTGAACAATTCGAATTTTTTTGATTTCACGGCATTGTCAGCTGTTGGGCCTCAATTCCTCGGCTCATTATGCCGTATTTTTCATTATGATTTGCCCATCCATTTAGAATAGTAAAATCTATGTCACGCAACAATTATAGCCAACTGACCATTGACAACGTCGTAAATATGCTGATGGGGTGCTGGAGCAGTAGGCCGCCTTTCAATACCGATTTTTCGATCAAAATTTTCTTCTGCTTTGGAGCTCAGTTTTCACTCGATGCTTACGCCAACAATCAAAACGTTTGCATGTTCGATGACATACATATTTGATCATTACAATCCTTCAGTTAGGGTTACCACCTAGTTTCTCACAGCACTTATGTTGTGTGTGTTAGTTTAATACATGAGTGACGAGACCTACAGTTTAAGCTGTAGCGACAGATCTTTTAGAAACTTTTCATGGCATGAGAGGAAGTCGCCGTAGAAATATTTTTTTGTATTTCGTTTTGCTGGAGGCGTCAGACCTGAATCGTGGTCTCACGGCAGCCAATACCCTACCCACAAACTTATTGAAATTATTGTTTTGTGCACGTTAAGGTCTGGAGGTGGCATCGGGTCGTACTTTTTTTTTTTTTTGACATTGGACTGGAAGAGTAGTTACCGTCCATTCAAAGCGCTATGGTTACACGGTAGCCGATTTTGTTTCTTCGACGGAAACTGCAAATAATCAACTGAACAGTATGGGAGATTGAACGCAATGAATCCAACAAGATGAATGTTGACTTTATTGCATGAGTATTTTCCAGAAGATATGGTGATCTCATTGCCTACCAAAACTCTGCGAAATGATGCCTTAGATCCTTTTGTGGCTAACGCCAATACCCTGCCCACAAACTATACGTGCCAACATATAATGCCACCAAAATCAAGGGATTTCAAGCCGTTACATTTTTTGTGGGGCTAGGTTAAACAAAGTCTCAAAGCGGTTAATTTCCAAACGTGACAGCATTAAAAAATCAACACCCGTCAAGCTATTGCGAACATATCGTCCAAAATATCGGCAAAAAGGTATCGAAAACAACCTGAATTAGCCACCAAAATGATGCGATTTGACGCCGTTAGATATTTTTGTGGGGCACGTTAAATACCGCGCCAACGCGGTTAATTCCCAAAGAGTCATCAATCTATGGCCCATATACCATCTTAAATGTGAGCAAAAGTGAGTTAAAACCACCGCAATTGGCCATCAAAATCAAGGGATTTAAAGCCGTTAAATTTTTTTGTGTGGCTACGTTAATACCGTGCTAAAACGGTTAATTTCCATACGTTGCAGCATTTAAGAAGCAACACTTCTCAAGCTATTGCCAAGATACCGTCCGAAATATAGAGAAAAGTGATCGAAAAGGACCACAATTGGCTACCAAAATCATGGAATTTGAAACCGTTAGAACTCTTTGTGGGCCTATGCCAAATACTGTGCCAACGCGGTTAATTTTCATATGTGTTAGTATTTGAAGACCAAGACTTGTGAAGCTATTGCCAACATAAAGCGGACAAAAGTGATCGATCAACAGCGATCAACTAATTCCATGGATGATCATTTGAAGGACATTGTATTTCTCGATGTCTAATCATTCCAAGGAAATAAATCCCGAAGTCGAAATCATAGCTTCATCTATGCCTTAACTTCACTTTTGAAACCGTTAACTGTATAACCCTTTATTTAACAGTTAACGTCTATAAATGGTAGTGAAACTAACAAACCAAACCTTATAGAAAGAAGAGATTCAAATAGAAAAAGGGGAAGAAGAGTAGGAGTTGTGTGAGAGCAATACTAGAGATAAAAACAAAAACAACAAAAACAAAAAAGAACTTTGAAAATAAGCAGAGTATTTATCTTTATTTGTTTAGCAACAAATACCAACAGACTTTAACAGAACAGAACAGAACAGAAAAGCAAAAAAAAAAAAAAACGACAAAAACAAAGAAAAATTGAAGTTCATTTCCGTATTTGAGAGTACAACTATAGAAAGAAGAAATAAAAACAACAACAACAACAGCAACTTCAAATACTATATTAGCAAATGACAGCAACACAAAATACCTTGAAATAGAATAGGAATGATGAGAGGGAGTGAGAGCAGATAAAAAAGGAGAATAATATAACGAAACCAATTGAAAATTATAGAGAGGATAAGCTGGAATATAGAGTACCCTACACTGGTGTGAAGTATTTCCAACTATTTGCCATACGGAATATGAATCAAACAAAACAAAATGGTAGCTAAGGGCCACCACCAGCTAAGGAGGAGGTCACTTCCCATTTGTCTCCACTTCACTCATTCGGAGAGCGATATAATGAGTCATGGCTCTCTGCATTGGAAAGAGTTATGGACTCGATTGAGATGTTAAAACAGCTAAAGATGGTAAGGGACACATGTGGCCTCCAGTATTAAACCGCCTTACTTGTTTTAAGCAGGTCCCTGCATAGGTGAACCGTCTGTCCACTCCTGGGACCAAATATTCGAAATGAAAAACAAGTAAAAATTAAGAAAAATGCAGAGATGAGAACTAAGAATGGAACTTGAATACGCGTAAGGGTTTAGATGGGGAACTGATGTTCGTCTCAAATGAAAATATGAATTGCTTGGTTAATCTTGTGATAACACAAGGACCTGAAACATCGGATTTCGCCTGCAATATTCGCCTGATGCAACTATGTTCCAAGGCAAGTTTTTTTTGCGATGTTTCACGTCCTTGTCTTATCATAAGAGTAACCCTGGTTACTTCCAACTGTATTGGAGATGTTTTAAAAGGAATGATAAAACCTTTTTAAAGGGGCTGATAAGCCCTTTAAGTTATCTACTCTATGAGGTATTCATACCAGACAGTATATTTCATAATTGGCTTGTTAAGAACTTTCGTACGAACATCTTGAAACCTCAGGTTTTAGCGATTCGGTTTGAGTAGCCCCTCCACTTACTCACTCAAAAACCATATTCAAGGGAATAATAAATGGACCTGCTATGCTTACAATTTAACACTGGCAGTATTTGCCGAACGTTTACAGAACGTAACGTAACGTACGTTCGTTTCTAGCATGTGAAAAGCAATGAGAACGATTACAAATAAGCATAATTGATCATTACATCCATTTAGCCTGGATTACAACCTAACTTCTCACATCACTTATGTTGTGTGCGTTAATTTTTACACATGAGAGGCGGAACCAACAGTCTTAAGTCATCTTCGAATGACAGATTTTGTTTGAGAAACTTTTTCAAAGCAATTTTTTATTTGCTCTCCGTCTTTTTGCCAGAAATCTAATGAGAGGAAATCGCTGAAGAAATATTTTTTACAGCTTCGTTTTGTTGGAGATGTCTAAGCTAAGGATTTGAACCCCACTATCGACTAGACTACGGCGTTCTTCTAGCGATTGAGAACAATGAGCATTTGCATGAGCATTTCCATTCGCTTAATTCTAGTTCAAGTCCATATTCATTCTAGTATTTTTCATATTTTTCCTGGCCTATTATCTAGGACTAGGGTACTACAAAAATCTATTCCAAGCACAATATGTTCTCCTATCATTTATTGTGGTGTGGAGCACAGACAACAAACATCAAATTTAGCAAAATAAAGAAGCAAAAGAAAAACAAAAAAAAAACAAAAAAAAAAGAAAAAGAAAAATGTTCTTACACACACACACACACATGTATGTACTTAATAAATACAAACACACACAAATGCTGTTATTTATTGTGTGTGGGGGGGGGGTATATTTAAAGGTAAATATGAGAATTCATACATAAGTAGGCAAGAGCAGAAGAGTAGGAGGGGGTGGGGGTGTATTAGAACGTGCCAAATGTCCAACAATGGTTTTTCATCATCATTATTATTTAAAAAAAAAAGTCCTTTAAACAACATAAACAACAACAACAACAACAACAACAAATAAAAATAAAATAAATTTTTTAATGTAAAAAACCAAAGGATACTAAGAAACAACAAAAACAACAACAACAACAACAACAACACGAAAAAATTTAAATGACAATAATAGAACAACATGTGAAATACAAATGAAAGACAAATAAAAGGATTTACGGAAATACATGCATACATACACACCCATACGTATGGGTGTTTCCATAGTAGCATCATCAACTTTTATAAGATTTTCAATAGATTTCGGAAAAAAAAAGATTTTTTTTATTTCAAAGATAGGCGTATGCATAACACAACATAATTCCTCATTACAACCCTTAAGTTTGGCTTACAACCAAGCTTCTCACACCACTTATGTTGTGTGTCTTCATTTTATCCACGAGTGGCGGAATCTACAGTTTAAAGTCGATTTCGAACGTCAGATGTTTGAGAAACTTTTCATGGCAATTTTATTTCACTCACAGAGTTTTTGCCACAAATCTCTTGAGAGGAAGTTGCCGAAGAAATATTTTCTTTGTATTTCGTTTTGTTGGAGATGTCTGACCCAGAGATTAATTTTTATCATTCAAACATTACTTATACGCTTCATTATTTAAAAAAGAAAAAGAAATTTCGAAATGAAACGAAAAGAAACGAAATGAAACGAAAAGAAATTTCGAAAGTAAACGAAGTAAAAGGTTCTCAATTTTCAAAAGTAAAACATACGAAGCTCCGTTTTCGTTGTCTCTTTCATTTCATTAAATTGCCTGGAGCTTGACACTTTGTGTGGAACTACAGTGCCATTAAAATGGCCGCCTCCGATCTCTGTTATTGGTTGCTGCAGTCGATTCTTTTGAATTACCTTTTCGCATATTACGGGTAGTATATCGCTGTGGTCTAGTAGGTAGTGTGTTGACTTATTAGACGGAAGGGCTCGGTTCAAAACCCAGCTCAGACATCTCCAACAACATGAAATACGAAAAAAATTTCCTTGAGCGACTTCATCTCAGCAGATTTCTGGCAACAACTCTGAGAGTAATTAACAAAAAAAAAAAATTGCCAAGCAAATGTGTCGTTCGGAATCGACTTTCAACTGTAGGTCCCTCCACACTCATATATAAAATTAACACACACAACATTAGTTGTGTGAGAAGCTAGGTTGTAATCCTGGCTAAAGAGTTGTAATAACCACTCATGTATGCATGTTTTTCGCCAATAACTTAACAAATGTTGGAAGATTGTTCGCGAAGACATCGGCTATTATGTGGCCTCAGGAAAAAAGGACTAACGACGTCAAATTTCATGATTTCGATGGCCTATTGACGATGCCGAAACTATCGCAAATATTTTTTCTGGAAACTTTTCATATAACAAAACCAAAATCGGTCATGTTCTATAGCTAGTAACATCATCTTGTTGAAACCACATAGCCGTCCACTTTCAAAATCTTCAATTCCAAGTAAAAAAAAGTCAGTTGCCATGCGTTTTTAATTAACGGTCATAGTTCTCTCGAGAAGTTTTCGAAAAAATATGCTCCACCTCCAACACCTCCAAGCCGTTTTAGCACCAAACAGTTATTTTTTTCGAAAGGAAAAAAGTTTCTTCCGGCATCTTACTCTCAGCAACTCTCTCCTAGCAAAAACTCTCTGAGAGAAAATAAGATTTCCATGAAAAATTTCTCAAAAATTCATTGTTCGGAGTTGATTTTAAACTGTTGGCCCCTCCACTGATGTATAAAATTAACACACACAACCAGGGTGGTATAAGAGAAGTTACGTGGACTTCTAAATTTTCCGAAGCAGCAATAATTTGCGATGTATTGTCGTGATCAGCGTGTACGTTTCATTCGGTAAAGGAAATTTTATTTGAAAAATTAGCACCGAAATCCTGTTGCTTTAACACCTAATCAGTTTATGTACAGCATTGCGAATGGTCAATCAAGCGAGGTTCAACTCCGAAGGAAAAATATGTCATAGTGAGGCCTAAGATGGGCTAAATTGCTGGTAATCACGTCTGCCACAATTTTTCTAACAGAAACAATGTCTTCTGTAATGCGATCATTGCAACAATGCTCGGGCCTGACAGCAGCTTATCAAATTTCTTAATGAACTTGGCAACCTCCTGTTGTCTGCAGTTATATCGTAGGTGGTTCATATATCAGCTCAAATGTTGGCATATTTATTTCTAAAATTTCGCCCAGCATACCTTTAATGGCAGCTGATATGTTGTCATTACGGCTGGCTTATCCTTGTTAACATATGACGTCATATGTCCTTACAAACAAAGAGAATTGTTAAGTAAAATCTTATGATCTTGGCAGCTAATAAATCGCTCTAAAGCTTGAGATTAATTGCTCATCGAACTTGTCTTTCAACGGTTCAATACAATACGTAACCTTCAGTTGAGACAGCATCGTCTCAATCAAATCAAATTCTTAAAGCCGAAATCCATTTTTTTTTTTTGGTTTCGAAGTATGTGTTCTATCCAAGAACACTGCTTCCATCATACTTAAGAGAGAAGTGTAGTTCTGCTTTTGTTGTTGTCCTGCATTACCAGTAAGTTTTAAGGGCAATATAGTGGGGGGATTAACGCCTAGAACAGTAGCGTGTCTATAGTCGCATTACTACAGAGAGCATCTCTGAGCGAAGAGAAAAAAAATAATTTTTCAAATCGGACTTTGCATTTGTGGCTATCACCATATGCTCGACAATTTACCCTTCTGTCCCCGCTTCTATGATAACCACAACGTTTATCGTAATTTAAAGCCTTAAAAAGGTTTTAACGAATAATTTAAAAACCCCGATAGAAAACCGTCTAAAATTTTACTTTAAAAGGAAACCATAGAAAGGGAAAAAAAGAATTGAAAGAAGAATTGAATACAACACGGATTGTAAAAGAGAGAAAAGAGACTTTGTTTTAAACCTTGAGACAACCAGATGATATCCTTCATGATTGTTTGTCTAGCTGTTTGCTACTGTCGAAGTGAGGACTGCCTCAATAAAGGAATGACAAGAAAAAACAACAACCGACCGATCAACCATCCCTCTACCATGCCAAGTAAAATAATATTCTAGACTTTGTTTTTGTTGTTTTTGGTTTAAGGCTTCACAACTCATGGTACGTGCAGACATAGAAAAATTTTATTTCAAATGAAATGCAAGAGAAAATTAATACGAATTTAAGAGAAACGAATTGGCAATGGAAACTTAAAGGGCTTATGAATTTCTGTGAAAAGATAGGAAACAATTTAAAAATATTGGAATGAAGTCTTGGGACGAAATAAATTCAAGTAGTCAACATCCCGAAGATGAACTCGTCTTAGAATCTTGAAAATGTTGCTCTTTAAATGCCATATTCAAGTTAGAGATAAGGGCATAGACCAAAGAAATGCAAGTCATCGATCAAAAAATATAATTCATCGACATCAAAACTGCAAATCATCGACCAAAAAAATGCGTCATCGACAAAAAAATATGCTAGTCATCGACTAAAAAAGGCAAGTTATTAATCAAAAAATGCAAGTTATTGGTCAAAAAATGCAAGTCATCGACTAGAAAATGCAAGTTATCGACCAAATAAATGCCAGTCATCGACCAAAAAAATTGCAAGTTATCGATCAAAAAATGCAAGATATCGATCAAAAAATGCAAGTCATCGACTTAGAAAAAAGCACAGTTATCGATCCAATATATAAGCGCATCAACACAAAAAAAAAAAAAAAATCAAGTTATTGGCTAAAAATTGTGTCATCAGCCAAAAAATTCGCAAGTCATCGACCAAAAAATTTAAGTCATCGACATCAAAAATACAAGTCAACCATTAAAAAAAAATGCAGGCCATCGATAAAAAAACGCAAGTAATCGGCATCAAAAATGCAAGAATTCGACCAAAAATGCAAGTAATCGACCACAAAGTGCAAGTTATCGATTAAGAAATTTAAGTCATAGACGTCAAAAATGCTAGTCTTCGACCAAAAAATATGCAAGTCATCGACAAAAAAAAATGTAAGTCATCGACATCAAAAAAGCAAGTCATCGACATCAAAAATGCAGGTCATCGATCAAAAAAAAAACGTACAAGTATTCGACCAAAAAATGCAAGTAATCGAGCAACAAATGCAAGTCATCGACCAAATAATGCAAGTTATCGACCAAATAGATGCCAGTCATAGACCAAAAAAAGTTCAAGTTATAGATTAAAAATTGTAAGTCATCGGTCAAAAAATGCAAGTCATCGACTAAACAAAAAAAAAACAAGTTATCGATCAAAAAATGCAAGCCATCGATCAAAAAAAGTAAGTCTTTGACCTCCAAAATACCAGCCATGCCCAAAAACGCAAGTAATCGAAAAAAATGTAATACAAGCATTTTGCCCGCTTTATAAAGAGAATTTTTTGCTTCTCATTTACTAGGCTTAATTTATAGGCTTCGTCGCCTATATCTCCGGCCTCAAGCTAAGCGCGACCGTAAGAAAAACTGTTTTGGAATCATTGATACTATGGCTATCTAAATGAAAGGGTTTTCACAGCTGTCAGCATTGCCAGATCGGCGGTAGTAATGTAGTGGACATCTTTTTTAATTTCATGCTTCCCCGCCAATAATCCGAAGAAATTTTTGTTTGATACAAATCAAAAGTCCCGAGAATAAAAATCTTTGACGATAAAATTGATAAAAGCCAACACTATATTGGATGGCTTTCTTCTTTGCTTACTGGGAGGAGCATTTTTAAAAGTAAAAACTTCATTCTATTATGCTATCAATGTCTTCCGGTAGAACAATATTTGGAAATTCCTTCACATATTGAAAGATAAATTAACGCAGAAGACGACATTTCATGGGCAATATAAATAGACAGTCTAACAAATAATCTTATGAGGAATAAAAACAATAAAAAAACCAAGTACAATATATAATGTACACACACAGACATACACAAATGTCTACACGTACAAGCAACACAATAATTTATAAGAAGTAATTGAGAGTATGTATGTGTGTGACTGTATGTATTGGAGTGTATCAGCATCGGTATCAGTATCTAAGGATTTAGAGAATGTGTCGTAATACTTACGAATTGAAATAAACTGCCTTACAGGCAAAACATTTATACATGCACTCAACTCCCCTCCCCTCCTCCTCTCCTGTACCTCTCATACATTTCTAATAAATGCCTTTGAATACATATGTACATACACACGAATACATACATTACAAACGTAAATGCTAGACTGCAAATAACTTTAGATTCCTGTAGGTGTATAAGTATTTGTGTGTTCTTTATCAGTTCCTTATAGTTATTATGCCATCACACACACACACACATACATACTCTTACATATACAAACATATCTTCTTATATCAATATTAAGTTTTCGTAGTCAATTTTTAAGGAGGATAATATTATTTCAAGACAAACTTTACTTTTCTTTTTTTTTTTTTTTGGCATACAACACACTTCTCTTCCCTCCCCTCCCTCTCTATTTATTTATTTCCTGTTCTCTCTTTATTTTATTTTTTTATCGCCATGTTTGTAGATAAGGTGTCTGTCTCCTCGATTTCCTCTTCAGCTGTAACTAAGTCTCATAAAACTTTAAATGAATGATTTATTTTGGAAACGTCTTTGGCTGTATTAACCTTTCTACTAACCCCTCTAAGGTTGCCATGGCCACAGGGAAAAAGTTCCTAATAAAGTTTCGTTCGGAACCAAATAAATCTTGATTTATTGATGATAAGATCAAATGGAATTTTTTTCCTTTCTTTAAATACACGCATACGTACATACATAGTTGGTTAGTTACAACCCTTTAGTTCAGGATTACGACCTAGTTGTTCACACCACTAATGCTGTGTGTGTTAATTTTATATATGAGTGGTGGGACCTACAGTTTAAAGTCGATTCCGGACGACAGATTTTGTTTGAGAAACTTTTTCATGGCAATTTCGCATTTACTTGCAGCGTTTTTGCTAGAAATTTGCTGAGGGGAAGTCGCCGTGCAAAATATTTTTATCGTATTTTCGTTTTGCTGGAGAAATCTGATCTGGGGTTTGAACTGTGGCCTCACTTCTAATAAGCCAACAGCGATTTTTAAGCCTTTTAAATGTCATGGCAATTTAACATTTACTTCCGGCGTTTTTGACAGAAATTTACTGAGGGGAAGTCGCCGTGCAAAATATTTTTATCATATTTTCGTTTTGCTGGAGAAATCTGACCTGGGCTTTGAACTGTGGCCTGACTTCTAATAAGCCAACAGCGATTTTTAAGCCTTTTTAAATGTCTTTTACAAAAACGTTGAACGAGGGTCCAGAAAAAGTTATCGGAAAAGTTTCTTCCGTTAATAAGGTATACCTGATATGAAGCTGAACTTTTGAATTTTTTCAATTGAAAACAATTTGTTTTACTATTTCATAGCAAGGTTATATTGCCACCATCTGGGTGGGTATCCCTATAATGTCTCTTCCAGTCCTATTTCACTGACAAATTACAGGGAGGTGCTTGAACAACATACTGCTTCCACATGTTACCCTCTGGCAGACATTAACGCTGCTATGAGCTTCAAGTATGTGCTCTGGTGATTTATTCCTTCATTCGTCATAGCATCTACATATTGGGACAAACCTCCAGACGATTCCTATCCTTAACAAGAGCTCTATGAACCTACTCTTTCAATCTTTCGGTCAAAAGACCGATTTTTCATCGCTTGTCGGGTGTGTTTATACGTTTAACGTTCAACTAAGATTGGAGTAGAGTTCAGCTTTACTGGTTAAACAGTTTGCTTCATGTTGAGCGACTCTGAAAAAGGTCAACAGTACGATCTGTAGAGTTGAATAACAATTGTTTCTCTGGCTTTGGGTACCTTACTTTGCAAGCTTATATCCAACTAAGCCTCAAATGCTACTAACGTATGACAGATATTTATTAAATCGGTAATGCTAACCCACTACCAGTCTTGGCTTCTAAATCCATCGAAACTGTTTTCACATTCCTAGTGCTCACCAATAAATTACAATTGGCCTGACCTTTGTAGTATGCATCCAACGATATTTAGAAATAAAGGCCTTTGGGACTTTGTTTTGAGCCTAACGCTTTCCCAAGAAGCAGGCTTGATGTTCGTAATTGATATTATCATGCCTATGGAGGCAGATGTTAGCAGAGTTCCTTTATGAATTATTTTCAGAGTACTGAACCTCTTCATTTTTTAAATTGGAAAGTAAACGTTTGGTCTTGGCTTGGTCAAGAGATCCGTATAAAGTTAGAGACTACTTCTCAGATATTACGATCGAATAGACAGGTAGCTAGATTAAAGGGAAGGAGATCAACAGTAGGGGTATTTACGTTCCCAGCAAATTTCCGGCAAAAACTCTGAGAGAGAGAAAAAATCTATCGTTCGGAGTCGACTTTAAATTGAGGGTCCCACCACCTATGGATAAAATTAGCGCACACAACATAAGTGGAGTGAGAAGCTAGGTCGTAATATTGACTAAAGAGTTGTAGTGACCAATTATGTGTGCATGTATGTACGCCTATTTGGAAAAATAATTTTGGGGTTTTGGTAGTCAAAGGCAGAAGGAGATTTCCGACTCCTCTGTAAAGAGCTCCAAACCCCTGCTGTCTCTATATTTCTAGCTCCTTCGTATAGCAACAAATCATCATGAACCTTTCTGGCATGGATTCATTTACAGAGAAGACCAATATGATGCCATTAAATTATTGAAAATCGGTTTAAAGAGAGTTTCTATTCACAGAGTTGTTCAAATCAAAATTGAAACTGAAGCTCCTCTATGGATCTACTAAGAAAATTCATTTGACAGCTGTCAATTTACTTTTTTAAATCACTTCCTGTATTAACAATAAAATCACGAAATGGATGATAACGTTCCATAAAGGAAGATTACACGCTTAAAATGATTATTTTAAGTGTATGCCACCACCGTCTAACCCAATAAGCCACAAGCAAAAGTAATCACGCTTGAATCTGCCTCCACTACACCATTAAAGCGATAAAAGTGTGTCTGTGTCAGATTTGTTTTTATTGTAACCGAGTAAAATTGACTGTAAATTCCATTAAACGTGCTATTATTAACTGATTAACACACTTTTCCTATAGTTTTCTTCACAGCAAAACAACAAAAACAAGAGAGAGAAAAATTACAGAAAATAATTGAAAATCAGAATAATGCCACAACAACACAACACTACACTACACTACTCCCTTAACGAGTGTCAAAATGTGGAATGAGTGGGTGTGTGGGCGTGGGTGAGGGTGTGGGCGTGGGTGTGTGTGTGATAAGTTAAGGCGTAAGTGAGTGAGTAAATCCTTTTGTTTAAGTGAATACATTGTAATAAGAGGGTGTTGAAAGTAGGAGGTTGTTTGGCAATTTTTCCATTATTTTCTCTCTACCACACTCACTAACCTACACTTAAGCTACTGTGCCGATGTATAAGTATTTGTTAACATATGTTTTTCCCTTTGTACATAAGAGTTTAAGGATTTGTTTGTGTAAGTGTGTGTATCCAAACGTTGCAAGTTGTTGTTCAACTGGCTTTCCTTTATTTTCACCAAAGCTTTTGCTTTCGTAGCTAGTTTGCTCACTTCCTTGCTAAGTTAGCTAACTTGTGCTACTTATCTGGTATATATACATACACATACATATGTACACATTCGTATGTATGTATACATGTGTGTGTTAATAAATCAAAAAACAAAAGAAGAAAATAAAAATCGTTTTTCATTGAGAAACTTTTGAAATTTATTTGAATTGTTCTGTTCAGCCAAGTTCGAGTTCGAATTCGAGTTCAGTTAAGTTCGCTACGGCTTTATTTGGGTTTTTTTTTTCATTTTCTTTTGTCAAACATATTGAAAGAAAACCTAAAAGTATACAAAACGAAAGAAAAAAAAACCCAAAAGTAAAGAGAGTTAAAAGTAGAAAACATATTAAATGTTCGAGCAAATTGAATTTAACGACAGACATGATGACAAATATACTCCTTCTGCCTACTCAGAAACAAAGTAGGGGACGTTTTATATGCAACGAAAGCTTCCAAAAAATTCACACACAAAAAATCGAAGTAGAAAAGTCTTTAAAAAAAATTTTTGGTTGTAACAATCATAATCCATAAACAATATAGTTGCCCCAACCATATAATATAAAGTGTCTTGTTTTAAGAACTTGAAGCCATAAAATGATAATACGAGAACAGAAATACTGTATAAAAGAATTATTAACTTAGGTAGATAGAAATGGCTGTCCCTCAATGTCCCTCGATGCAGTCATGAGCGGACACACTTAGGCCGCACACAGGGCCCATTGTGATACCATTATTTCACATTCTCCCCTAGTCCAGAAACCATTCGAACTTCCGATGAAGCGGCTCCGACTGTCTATACCCATATATGACAGTTCATTCAGAGCCTTCATGTAGTAGGCACCCAGATGCCTCTTTCTCCTCCGACCAAGTGCCGGGCAGTTTCATTCTTTTCCTCATCTCTACAGCTTCTGCAGAAATCATTTGCAAGGTGTCCAAGACCAATACGCTTCGCTTGTGCTCCTATAATGCTCCTGTAATAACCCCGATAACAGTGCTGCGCCTATTTCTTTGAAGTTTAAGTAGAGCCGATGCACGCCTCCTATCCAGCCTTGACCAGAAGCCGCCCATCTACGGTTGACAAGGTCCACGATTGCATTGTCAATTATAAGCTTGCAATTGTTAACATGAACCAACTGATAATTTATTGTTGTTAGGTTAGGTACGGTTAGGGCTTAGCTTATCGATTACAGACCAGTTCACTCGGTGGTTTATTTGGCACATTGTATTACCCAGTGGAGGGTTATAATGGTTAGTTTAAACCTACCTGAACTACGGATGATACCGAACAGTTTTTTCACTGAATCGGTCGCCAAATATTCTGTCACCCAAAAAACTGATGACGTATGTTTTGAAGTGTAGCGAGTTGTGCCGATTCCGTTTTCTGCACATCATGGCCTATCAGCGAAACTGCCTATAGCACAGTGTCCCATTAGAATGCAAACCACACCCTTGGCGAACTCAAGTAGTTCCTTGGTTCTCTTGTTGTTCATTGCTGGACAGAGGAGTTTTGAAATTCAGCACCTTGGGTTTGTTGAATTCCATGCTGCATTTTCCAATTTGGAAAGATATTCCAAGGTAGGGGCTCATATATCCCCTTTATAGGCTTCTCCTTAGACATCTCTGATCCCTTTCCTGACAGTTCGTCCAACTTTTAGTTTCTCTTTATGTTGCAGGTTGGCATTTCAATTTTAAATATGATTTCCAACATATAAGAGACGTTATAAAGAAATTTTAGTTGTAGCAACTAAACTCTGGTTATAAAGAAAATTTAGTTGTTGCAACTAAACTCTGGATTATAGCAATCAGAAAATGGTTGCTTAAATAACGGAATTTAATTGCAACGGCATCAATAAAACTTAAGGAGAAAGTTTAGTTTTTCCTTTAGTTCAAGCATTACTGCTTATGATAGTAATATGGTTGCCACAACTATAACATTTGTTAACATTTACTGTAACAAAAATATTTTATTTCACAATAATTTATTGCAAAATGCTTAAATGATATGAAATATTTGTTGCTAAACAATAATTATAACTCTTTTGTTTCAAACTGTTATCATACAAAAATAGTTTGGTTGTCACAACCATAAAATTGATAATGTTGATTTGTTATAACCAAACATGTTTTGTTACCAAAAAAAAAATTGTTTTAAAATCTCTGTTTCAATGAAAAAACTCTTTTAAAAATAATATGATAAATAAAATAAAGTTTAGTTGCCTCAACCATAATAATACTTTCTACTGGAACAACTAAAAATTGTAAGTGAAGCTTTTGTCCTTATCACTAAACGTCGTATATTCTTCTTTTCAATGTAAAATCACTCATATATTGTTAATGTATGGAGGAGTATATTCGCCTACAACGCTTACAGACGACGTATGGAGCACGCATACATAGGAGTGGCAAATATTTTACAGGCAATTTATTAAACAAACATTTACTTTAACGTAATTGATGTTTCTATACATCAAATGCTAGAGTTTCTATGCACTATGGTTGTGATAGTGATAGTGATAGTGATAGTTGTTGTTGTTGTTGTTATGGTTGCTATTGCTATTGTTGTTTAATAGAGTTCAACTTTAAGATCAAAATGGAACAACTTTTTTTAATGCACTTAAGTTGGCAGCTATTGGAAAATAAAAGAGAAAAATTTTTTGGTAGAAACAGACAGGAAAGTTACAATCAATCAAGACCCTACAGTCAGATGAGAGTTGCATGCACCAAAAATATCAATAGAATCTTACTTACATACTTAATTGGTCAGTACAACCCTTTAGTCAGGTTTACAACCTAGGTCGTCATACCACCCATGTAGTATTGTGTGCTACTTTTATCCGTGGTTGGGTAACTTTGCCTTTAAACAGCAGATTTAAGAAACTTTTCAAGGCAATTTTCTTTACATTCAGGGTTTATTGCAAGAAGACTGTTGAGAAAAAGTTATTGAAAGAGAAAAAGTTTCATATCCCGTTCTGTTCGAGATGTCTGAGCTGGGTTTTGAACTGCGGACTCTGGTCTAATAAGCTAACACACTATTTACATGCCTACGGCAACTTGATTAGTTATTTTTTCATTTCGTTTAGCATAATTTCCCAAAATAATATGTCAAGCGAGGACACATAATATCGTAAAAGGCACGTCGTAGTCTGGTAGATAGTGTATTGGTCTATTAGATGTCAGGCCACGGTTCAAATAACAGGTCCGACATGTCGAACAACACGAAATAAGAAAAAAAAAACATTTCTACGGCGCCTTCCTCTCAGCAGAGTTCGGGCAAAAACTGTGCCATGAAAAGTTTCTCAAAAAAAAAAAACAAAAAAAATGTGGCATTCGGAGTCGACATTAAACTGTAGGTCCCAACCACTGATGTATAAAATCAACACACACAACATAAGTAGCGTGAGCAGCTAGGTTGTAAACCTGGCTGATGAGAGAGTAATACAACTGTTTTAAGCGATACTTTTTTTAAAGAAAGTTTAGTTATAAACTGGTATTGATTGAGAGTCTGTTTCTTAAGAAATGTAGTCTACTGGTTAGTGTGTTGGCTTACGGGATGCAAACTCGTGAGTTCAAATCCTAACTCTGACATTTCTACCACTTTCTCTTAACAGTCTTCAGACAAAAAGTCTGCGAGTTAATAAAATTGCCATAGAAAGTTTCTCAAAAATATCTGTCGATTGGAAACGACTTCAAACTTAGCTCGCGCTACAAGCTAGGTTGTAATCCAGATTAAAGGGGTGTAATAACCAATTAAGTTAGTAGGTAAGCTAGCGAGTTTCTTGACATTATTACCGTATTCAAGTGTTAAAGTGATTCTTGTATTTTAAGTTTCTGGCTTTTAGCTACCTAGCTAAGGTACTTTCTAATCATTTAGGACTATGATGACTAAAAACAACTATGGCAACTTCGTAATGCAATCAGTTTTTTTATTTATTATTCATAAGCAATGAATTTTTAATAGAGACAGACAAACTATTGCTTCCTTTACACTCATGCCAGTCATATCGAATCGTATCGCAACAGGAAG
Organism: Sarcophaga bullata; assembly: GCA_005959815.1. NCBI lineage: Eukaryota > Metazoa > Arthropoda > Insecta > Diptera > Sarcophagidae > Sarcophaga > Sarcophaga bullata. Next base: position 326,271 of record QOCX01000050.1, on the reverse strand, counting down.
TCAACAATACAACATATTCTAGGCAACATGTTTTGCTAAGAAGCATGCCATGCCATAATGATGGCAAACAACAGCAAAACATTTTTTATGAAATTCTCACGTTCATTAATATTTTAAAAACAAAAACAAAAACAAAAAACAATTCTTTTTTTTAACAGAAGGTTTTAAATTACTTTTCAATGGCTCTGGCTAATGGCTCTGGCTATGGCTGTGTTGTATTTTGAGTACGGATAATCTGCATACATTGTTTAGAACATGCAACATGGCTATTAAAGGCTTACATAGCATACATCCACCATGCAAAAATATATGTTTACCGTATAGACTGAGGCTATAGAGGGTATAGGGACAGACAAAAAAAGATTGTTTGCTCAAATTAAGATCCTCTTATTGAGTAAATTTTGTACTGCTGTTGTAGCTGCCCGTTTTTTTTTTTTTTTTTTTTTTTTTTTTTTTTTTTTTTTTTTTTTTTTTTGATAAACACACGTTGTTGCATATAAAATTACACACTCTGTACCGTACACTTCATTAATTTTTAATATTTAAAATTTGTTACTGGTCCCCCCTGCCCCTACCTCCAGCCCCTCCCTTCTTTTCGGATTTATTTTTAGGATTTCTTTTTTTTTAATAATTTATTCGTATTGCAAATGATTTAACCTAAGCTATACAGAAAATACAGTGGGGCCTTCATATAACAAATGGAGGTAAAATACCCAATGAAGTCAGCGAAAGGCTTTTAAGGATTTTCTTACTCTTTGAACGGCAATAAAATCAAATTCCCTAATGTCCAATTGGGACACATGCGACTTACAATCGTTTACTTTTGTATCACAGTGTAATTTTCATATTCGAAGAGTTTATTTGGGAAAATAAAGAAACTTGAATACCATTGCCTTAGTGCAGGGCAATTTTTGTGGCCTAGAAGTTAGATTTGTTTTTTTGTTTTTAACTCAGAGTAAAAATTAGCAGGTTTGCTTAGGTTAAATTGCCACTCACCTCTAATAGCATAGCTTACTTGAATCCTATACAGTCCCTTTGTAAATAAACAATTAAACCTGTTGGCTGTGAACCCTGAGGCGTCTTAATAGCAGTAAAAAGGAATTGATTCTGTTCAAACAACCTTTAGCGAGACATGTTCTGTCAATAAATTTTGACTGCTCAAAAATCTATGTGTGTGAAGATAAATTCGAATTTGAAAATCCAAGACGCAATCCATAAATTTTAGCCGCGACACATTTGGCGTTAACAGAGAAAAATTTGCTCTTAAAAGAACAAAATTTGCCCTGAACAGAGCACTGTTAACTGTTTAACAGTATCCATCTGAAAAAGCCCACTTGTTTAGAAGATAATTTTAGAACAAATACTTGGCCTATGAGTACCATATCATACTCAAATGAACGTTCTAAGGCCTCTTAATGTAATCAACAAAATTCTACCATTTTTTTCATTGAAAATTTTCTAGAAGATCAGTGGCCATTTTGGAAGATATAAGAAATAGTACACCATACATATGGAAGTCCAGTGTCTCCTCTTTCCAACTGTGGTGGTGGTGGGATAGGTGAAATAATATTGTAAGTCGAGATATTCAATTTAAAAAAAATCGATTTTCAACCAAAAATGTATGAAAATTCTCTAGAAGATCAGTGACCATTTTGGCCTACATTCCCACCAACCATCCCTTTCATTTCAACACTATTGTTTACAAATAATAATGAACATAATGAGAATTAAACTTCATGTCAATAGTCTGCAATAATTGCAAAGTAGAAGATTAAACCACTTATTGACACTGTTAAACAGTGCTAACAGTGCTCTGTTATGGGCAAATTTTATTCCGTTAAGAGCAAATTTTGTCTTGTTAACACAAAATGTGGCGCTGCTAAAATTTATGGATTGCGTCTTGGATTTTCAAATTCGAATTTGATGTGTGTGAACATCAAGAATTTTTGGCCTCTGCTTCCTAAGTACTGCATAATTACAGAGAATATCTTCTGTGATCTTCTCTTTGCCTTATGGCCAATGGGTTACATGCGACTTATTATCGTTTACTTTTGTATCACAGTGTAATTTTAAAATTGAAGAAATCAAGAGACTTGAATTCCATAATGTTAAGAAAACTAAGTAATGGCTTCTGCATGTTCCGGGAAGGGAGAGGAAATATTTTCATCATATTTCGCTTTATTGGAGATGCCAGACCTGGGGGTTTGAACCGAGGCCTTACGTCTAATATGCCAACACACTGACTACTAAACTCTCTTGTAAATAACAACAAATTTAAGAGGTTTTAACTCTTTGCTAAACTTTTAAAATTTCAATTAATTTTTCATCGATAAATTTCGATATTTTTTTTTTTTTTGCTTCTGCTAAATTATCGATACTATTAGGTACGTGCCTAAAACAAAACGCAAATGTTTTATATAAGAACATACATGCGTATTTATAGTCAAATTCATATTCAGATTTTAATTTCAATTTCAATTTGAATAAAATAAAAATTAAATTAAATTTTAAATTAAGAACTGATATCGATAAGAATATTCATACGATAGTATATGACATCAAATGATAATCATGTTATGAATGATATGATGTCCACTCCATTTAAACAACAACAACAATAAAATAATTAAAATATTTTCGAAATTATATACGAGCATATCGAGAATATCCCACCACAAACTATGAACCATAACGTAAGAGACCCTTGAAACTCATTTAACGGATAATCAATGAAATTAAATACGAACCAAAAAACCTATCGCACCATCATGTACATCATGTGCACAAATGACCTTTAAAAGTGGAACTAAAAATACTGAATAATGTGGACAAAAAAAAAACGACTGAAAATCACAGTTACAAACCGCAATTCGTACTCATTCGTACCAAAGAGATGGGTATGACAAAGCGTAACTGCATGAAATATAGACTCTCTCACTCTCTTAAATTACAAACCGCGTTTTGTGGTTATTATTGTTGCACAAATTTTGATTATTATGGTAGTGGTAGTAGATATGGTCGTAGTAATATTTAGTAACGGTAGTAGTTTATAAATGTAAAGCCATAACATTGTGTTGCATGCTCCCCATCTCTAGCAAGTCTATGGCTGAGTGAGTGTGTTTAGTTGTTACTTTTTTGGGGTTTGTAGTTTATGAGATAATACGAGTGACATTACAAATGTTAAAACACTTCATCAGAGCAATTTATTACAAAAGGTATTAAATTCAGCTTAAATGGTTTTAAAATAAACTGACAGTACGAACACATACACGCATTCCATACATACACATACACATCCCCATCCACATCCCCATCCACAATTTGTAAGGACAATAGAAGATGAAAGATAGATGTATGGTTACAAGGAATACTACTACATAGCCAAAATTAAGTTTTCGATAAATTTCTATAAAAATTTTCTTATCCAAGAAATGTCAATAAAATTTTGTTATCGATAAATTATTATAAAATTTTGGTATCAAAAATATTTCTATTCGAAAAATGTCTATAAAATTCGAATGAATACGAAAAATTTTCCATAAAATACTGTTATCGATAAATATCTATAAAATTTTGTTATCGAAAAATTATTATAAAATTTTGTTATCGAAATATTTTTATAAAATTTTATTATCGAAAAATTGTAATGTAATTTTGTTGTCGATAAATTTCTATAAAATTTTGTTATCCAAAAAATGTTTATAAAATTTGTTTATCGAAAAATGTCTATAAAATATTGTTATCGAAAAATCTTTATAAAATTTTGTTATCGAAAAAAATTCCATAAAATTTTGTTATCGAAATATTTCTATAAAACTTTGTTATCGAAAAGTGTTTATAAAATTTTTGAAAAATTATTATAAAATTTTGTTATCGAAAAATTATTATAAAATTTTTTTATTGAAAAATTATTATAAAATTTTGTTATCGAAAAATTATTATAAAATTTTGTTATCGAAAAATTATTATAAAATTTTGTTATCGAAAAAATTTTATAAAATTTTACTGTCCAAGAAAAATTCAGATAATTTTGTTATCGAAAAACAATATTTTTATCGCTTTTTATTAAGAAGCAAGATGGAGATGTGTAGCGTTTTGAATTATCTTCACGAAATACACCCGAAAACGACTGTCTGCTGAAGAGACTGAATTCAAGTTGAAATTTATTGCCTTCCCAAAACGACCACAATGTTTTTATTTTGTGGATATGGTTACAGTACTCAAAATCTTGGGTAAATATTTCCAAAAAGTACAATTTTTCCTTCCACCTTATTTCAAACAAAATTTTGTGCCAATTATTATTGGCCAGCATGTAAGCGTGTGGTGTAAAGGCATGCTGGCAAGCATCATACAAAAAATAACAATTAAAAATTCTTATTATTCTTCACTTTTAAGAGTTTTATTATTATTTCACAAGATATTTCATCTGTCTATTCCTGTCCTCTGGCTGATTGCCTGTCTATCTGTTTGTCTGTCGGTCTGCCTGTAAATTAATTGGCATGAAATTTACTTTTCTTTTGCACAAAAAAAAAAAAAAAAATGAAAAATAGAAACCAACACTTTGGGAACCATAAATTGTGGTAAAATAAAGAAAATATAATTTAGTTTTATATGCAGTCAGGATAATAAAACAATAAAAAATAAATTTTCTAATAAAACTGAGAAAATTAAATGGATGGACAAATGATAACACAAATAAAATAGTACTTAAGAAATTAAGAAGCTTAATGAAGACCATTGAGACATAAATGAAACACACAGACAAAGATAATGTCAAAAATTATGTAAAATTTAAAGTAAACTTTTGGGCTGTAAAAGAAATCGTAATGAAGAGGCATATATTTAGGCTTTTAGCATGAGAAACTAAAAAGAAATAATTTTATAACATTTTCATTATCGAAAATGTTTTATAAAATAAAGTTATAGAAATAGTTATCGAAAAATCTATAAAATTTCGTTGTAAAAATATTTCTATGCAACTTTGTTATCGAAAAATTTCTATAGTCGTACAGCTTTGTTATCGAAAAATTTCTTTTGTTATCAAAAAATTTCTATAAAATTATATTATCGGAAAATTATGTTGTCATATTGTTATCATAAATGTTTATAAAATTTTATTATCGAAAAAAATTATTTAAAATTTTATTATCGAAAAAATCCTTTAACATTTTATTATCGGAATAATTTTATAATATATTTTTATCGAAAAATTTCTATACAACTCCGTTATCAAAACATATTTATAAAACTTTGCTATCGAAAAATTTCTATCACATTTTGTTGTCGAAAATAAATTATAAAATTTTGTTATCGATTATATTATAAAATATAAAATTTTGTTTCTAAAGAATTTGTTATCGAATAAATTTTTAAAATTTGTTATGAAAATAATTTTATACTATTTTATTATCGAATAAATTATTATCGAATAAATTTATTATCGATAATAAATTTATTATCGAATAAATTTATATAAAATTTTGTTATCGTAGAAATTTTATAAAATTTTGCAATCAAAATATGTACATAAAATTTTATTATCGGAAAATTTCTATAAAATTTTATTATCGAAAAATTTCTGTAAAATTTTTTTTATCGAAAAATTTCAATAAAATTTTGTTATCGGAAAATTTCTACAAAAATTTGTTATCGAAAAATTTCTATAAAAATTTTGTTATCGAAAAATTTCTACAAAAATTTGTTATCGAAAAATTTCTACAAAAATTTGTTATCGAAAAATTTCTATAAAAATTTGTTATCGAAAAATTTCTATAAAAATTTGTTATCGAAAAATTTCCATAAAAATTTGTTATCTAAAAATTTCTAAACAATTTTGTTAAAGAAAAATTTCTATAAAACTTTGTTATCGAAAATTTTCTATAGAAATTTGTATCGAAAAATTCTAAACAATTTTGTTACAGAAAAATTATTATAAAACTTTGTTGTCGAAAAATTTCTAAAAAATTTTGTTATCGAAAAATTTCTAAAAAAAATTTGTTATCGAAAATTTTCTATAGAAATTTGTTATGGAGAAATAGCTATACATTTTTTATATAAAATTTTTCGATAACAACAAAATTTAATATACCATAAATTAAAAAGACTTACGAGAGTTGAAACTTTTAAAGAATTCTTATAGGCAACAAAATAGTGAAGACCTAAGCATCCGTTTAGGCTTACAAATGCTTAACATAACATTGAAACTGCCAATCAAAAGATCATTTTATTGCTTCGCATAAGAAAATATCAAAAAAGTTTCGCTATGAAATAGAAAATTGCTTCTAAATTTTCGATTATAAAACTCACATCAATCAAGTTGCTCTAAAACAGATTTCCAGTGAAAGAAATATTCCCTTTTTTCCTTTTTTGGATTCTGGCATAAGAGAAATTTTTTTTGGAATGTGTGTGTGTGTGTGTGTGTGTGTGTGAAGTTTTTCTATAAAAATTTCCTGTTCTCAATTTTCGATGTTGTTTTTTTTTTTGCTTTGTGGCAGTGTTAATCTGATTTTGCTACATCATTTGCCATCTTGTATCACTTTTTCTTGTTTCTGTGTGTGTGTTTTTTTCTCGTTCTTAACTGAAATTGTCAGTTATTTTTTCTACAACTTCCCTCCTGTATTGCCGTAAAGGCAGCACCTTAAAGGAATGTATTCCCACGAGCATACGAGCATGAAAATACCAAATTTTTGTGGCATACTGTAAGGAGCATATATTTATATGTTTTTGCTGCATGCAATTAGGAGCTTAGATTTTTTGACAATCCTAAGAAGGCAATCCTATATCGATAACTTCCCGTGAATAATCTAGCGATTTAGTGAACCCCATGTAGCATAAGTAACACAGCTTGGCGAGCGCCACTCAACTAATTCCTCAAATATGATACGAAGACTGTTTTATGTGATCTGCTTAGGAGCAATGCAGGTAAAATCTAGTTTCTTCATCCCATAGCAGTTCTTTAAATGTGCATATTGGTTAGACTTATTTGGTACAAAATTGTTACCCTGGATGACTTGAAAACATAATTCGAATTGCCAAAATGGCTTCCACCTATATTACTTGGCAAACAGGCCGCACTTAGTGCCCTGACATGCTAACATATTATTTCTTTTGAACATCTTCCCTTTGAAAATCCCCAGGCTATAATTGAAATCGACTTTACCCCCTCTGAACTTAATATGGAGAAGGGATTGCATACTACAACTCCAGGCACGTACTCTGACATCTTCGGAAATTCTGCGAAAGACTTTTGTAAACTCGAAAATAACGTAGACTATGGAGTTTTCTCCAACAGAATCGCCACACTCTCCTATACTAGTCCTATCCTAGTGATTTTAATGCTAGAACTCATGTATGCTCCTATTGCCCTATGGCTTCGTCGCTTTTAAGAATATTGGTTGCCTCGATAAATCCTATTTAGAGAGCTGCAAGTGATTAAAAATTTACCGGCAAAAGTTATCGTGTAGCTTTTAAAAGCCTATAAGGAAGAATTTAATCTTTTAACCTTGATTTTTTTTTATCCTAAAAGTATGCAATATTTCATGGTGTTATAAGTGTAACTGTTCTCTTCTCTTTGATAATACAGTGCACATAAGAAAAACTTTGCGGGTTAAATGAGAACAAAAACAAAAAAAAGAACAACAAACAACAAACACAGAAAAGAAATGAGAGAAAGTGACATCTTTAAAGTGGCATGTTGTCAAGAATATTTCCCTCTCTATCTCTAGCTCTCTCTCTCTCTCTCTCTTTTTGGGGCTCTTTCAACTAAACGTGTGTTTATGTCAGTGTAAGCGTATTTCACTGCAGTGTTTTTGACATTTTACACTGTTTTATTAAATTTTCGCTACACTTAGTGTTGTTTCTTTCTCTCTATCTCCGCCTGACTCTTTCTCGCCATACACAAAACATCGCTTTACTCATGTCTTTCTAACTTTTGCTATGAAAAACGAAAAAAAAAAAAAAGATTTTTTTTTGAAAATTTATTGGCAATGATTTCGTTTATCTCTTGCTTTTCTTTTTCTTTGTTTTTTTTTTTAAATAAGAAGCGATATTTTTTCACAGGGATTTACACACACACACACACATATCGTTCTGCTTTACTTTCAAGAGAAACATGAAAAAAAAAACGAAGAGAAAAACCTCAAAAAAATGCTGTTCAAACATGACTTTTGACTGAATTTTATTTCTTTAGTAATCGATTTTAAATTAGGCAAGTCAGGTATTACAAATTTGTAAATACTACAGGGGAGGGTAGGGGAAAAGGCAGAGGATCGAGGGAAGAAAATGTATGAAATAAAACAAAATAGGCTTAAAGGTTATCCAAGTAATAACTTATACAGAAGCAAGCAGTTAAGCTTAGGCAGCATGGATATGCTTAGGGATTGCTGAAAGGATTTTCCAAAGGAAAATTTAATCATGTGAAATGGGGTTTTTCTTTTTTAACGCAGGGGGAAACAAAAGGATTCAAGGAAGAAACAGAAACCAATTTTTTTGGGGCGATAAATTTAAAAAGAATTTTAAAATTAACGAAATTTAATGAAAACATAGTAAATTTTCGTCAAAAGTGTCTCTGCTAAAATGTCGGTTTGCGTCTTTGGTTTTCAAATTCGAATTTAACCTTAAGCCCATGGTATATCCATACGTATTAAGTAATAGTGATGATGATATGGTGTTGACAACAGCAGCGACTAGTTAGTATTCTGTGAACATTGTTTTGGACACGATGACGCCTGATAAGTTCAGATGAGTGTGCCAAAGAATACGATTCTATGTCTCTACTTATTAATTTCTCAAGACCTTCTCTTCTAACTTTCAATTCTGTTTAGCCATTCACAAAATGGCAGCAAGGGTTAGTACGCAAGATACTGTAGATATTGTAGAAAAGGAAGTTAGGTTCACACATATGACCTGCGAAACATCTTCAAAACAATAAAAAAAAATCTTTGAACGAATACTTTGAATGAATATGGAATTTAGTGCAACTGACTACTTCCTGGACTTGTCGTTATTGATCGTGAGCCATTTTACTTCCGTAATTAGTTATTACAACATTTTAGTCAGGTTTACAACCAAGCACAGTACAACACATATATTGTGCTAGGTTAGGTTAAGATAACAGATAGCTTACCATTCACAGGCAAGCGCACTCGGTGGCTGATATGACCTATTGTGTCACCCAGTATGAAGTAAAGGGGCTTAGCATGATCCCTTAGTGATAATAGTTCGGTGTGTTAATTTTATTCATAACACATAGTAGACGAATCAGTGTGACTATTTCCTAGGCTTCTCCTTACTAACCGTAAGCTATCTTTCTTACTTAATTGGTCGTTACAACCCTGTAGTCTGGATTACAACCTAGCAGGGTACAACACACATATTATGTGTACTAGGTCAGTTTATTCTAGCGCGTAGCTTATTATTCACAGCCGAGTTCACTAGGTGGCCCATATGGCCCTTTTGTGTCACCCAGTATGAGGCAAGCCACTTTGCCATGACCCGTTAGTGATAATAATTGTGTGTCTGTGTTAACTTTATCCATTAGTGGTGAGCCCTACAGTTTATCGACTCCAAACGACAGACTTTTTGAGAAACCTTTTTCGGAGTGTTTTCAGAAGATTGTTGAGTGGAAGTGGCCGTCAGAAATATTTTCTTCATATTTTGTTTTATTGAGAGAAATCTAAGCTGGTGTTTGAACCCCACACTCTGCTGTAATAAATCAACACACTACCTACTAGCCTACAACGACTGGTATGGTTGATAAAAAGTTGGTCAAATTTGAAATTATTAAACAACGAATAACGGGGAAAGATCATAGTGAAGCACTTTAAGTTATTACCAGAGGGGAACAGTGCAGCATCACGAAAAGGTACGGGATTTTCCTTGCCACGAAGAGATAGTACGCAGAACAATAGCAATCGGATAGTGTCTGATGTAATTGATGACAAAAAATACGTTGCTACCGTTGTTGATCGAGCATTACAGTCTATCATTACGCCCGATGTAGTGAAGTGCAGATGCGAGACAGTGACAACAACTGGAAAGTATGTTACTCTCCGTGGGAGAACAGCGTTCGAGTTGGCAAGAGCTAATATAACGAGTAGACCGACGCTGTAGTTATTAATGAAATAATTATGTGTGTGAAGACAAATTTGCATTTGAAATTTCAAGACGCAAACCCAGAAATTTTAGCAGCGCCACATTTGGCATTAACAGAGCAAAATTTGCACTTAACAGAGCACTGTTATCTGTTAAACAGTATCCATCTGAACAAACCCACTTGTTTTGGACAAATACTCTAGGTCTATGTGTACTATACTATATCCAAAGGAAGGTTCTAGGGAATCTTAATATAATCAGCAATATATTTACACATAAAGTCCTATGGTATTGAGAAAATTAGCTCTGAAAATATCAATTTTTTGCTTTAAAATTCTGTAGAAGTTCAGTGGCCATTTTCGAACAAATAAGAAATAGTATACCTACCCGAGACTATACGCAAATGGTAGTCCAGAGGGTCCACTTTCGAAACGTGGTAATGGGATAGGCGGAATAATTTTGGAATTTAAGAAAATTTGCCCAATCCGTTCCCCACCAACCATCCCATAAATTTTATATCAATAATCTGCAATAATTTCTAAATAGAAAACCAATCTACTTATTGCCATTGTTAAACAGCTAACAGTACTCTGTTAACAGCAAATTTTGCTTTGTTAAAGGCAAAAAGTGTCGCTGATAAAAGTGTAGGTTTGTGTCTTTGGTTTTTAAATTTGAATTTATCTTCACACATGAAATAATTTGAATATCAATGACCCCTAAAGAAAGCAAACTGTTGCTCTATATAAACGTTTCCGTTCCTTCTACAGAATTTATTTTTAAGAGTCGTCATTACTCCAAAAGAAGAAGAACCACTTTTACTTGCAATAATTGCTGGCACTTAAGTAATTTTCAATATTTATGCACCAAATCCTTTTGCGTTCCATTTTCTTTGCAACAAATAACCGGAAATCATTCAAAAGTTGTGTTCATCATACACAGTAAACCAGAACAGAAACAGAACATAAGCAATTAGCAAAAGAAGATACAGGTAGACTACACAGAAGACAGGCAGGCCAGTGGCGGGATGCTAGAACAGCAGTGAGTGGCAAAAGTATTTCAAAAAAGAAAACAACGTTTCTCTGCTAATAAGGGAATGAATGACAGAAAAATAAAAAAAGAAAAACTGAAGAAACTGTTTTAAGGTATAATTATACACAGTAACAGAATAGATATGTATATGCAACAGTCTATACATACATGTGATGCACACATACATACAATGTATGTACGCACCTTAACGTTTACACTTCTTTCGAATTAATAGTCGTATAAACAAAATCATAAACATGGCTTCCTTGTGCAAACACTTCCTTTTTCCGTTATATTTTGAGAATGTTTTCTCTCTCTCTCTCTCTCTGTCTCTCTCTCTCTCTCTCTTTCTCCCGCTTACTTTGACTGTGTTTGTAGCAAACGAATGTGTTGAATGCGTTGAAAATAGTCAATATTTCGTATGGACATACAATTTATTCATAAGTGTGTGTGTGTGTGTTGTGTGGTGTATATGAGTGTTTGTGGTGTTTGTGTCCACCAACAAAAAAAAAAAAAAAAAAAAAAAAAAAAGTTCTTGCAAAAATTTTATTCACAAACACAAAGCTTCGTGGAAAAAAAACATTCAAACGAAGAATTTTTCTGTTTTTCTCCATTTGTTCCTGTGTGTGTGTGTGTGTGTGCTTGTGTTAAGTTTGTGTTGAGCAAATGCTGAAACCAAAAATACAGCATTGAGAGCAACAACAATTACAACAACAACTACCACTAAAAGCAATATGAAATGAAATACAACTTTTGCCGCAAATGATAACGGAAACGCATAAAAGTATGCTACACAAAAATTGTACAAATAAAATGATGAGAGATAGAGAGAGAGAGAGAGATAGAGAGAGAGAGAGAGAGAGAGAGAGAGTAAAAGTAAACATATGCTAGCTTTCCCAACTAAATAGTTTATTATTAGGGTGGTGCAAATTTCTTGGGAGATAAAATCGAAATGAAAAATTTAATTGCCAGGTCAGGAAACAAAATTTAATTTAAAGAAAAGGAAATTTCTGAAAAGTTTTTTAGTAGATTGGTTAAAATTTTTTATTGTTTTGTGGAGGAAATCTCTGCGAAAGTTGAATGATTGTTTTGTATGAATTCTTATTGGTTTATGGAGGGTCTATTATTAAGTTTTTGGCAACCAAAAACCTATGCAGCTTCTCACTTTGCGCCTCTCCTACGTATTATTTTATTCAAGTTTCAAACCACGTATTGTCGTTTTCAACTTAATGTTGCAAGTTTTGTTTTCATCCTCTTACGAAATTTATTTCAACGTTTAAAAACATAAATTCGAAGAAGTGACGGGAAAATCCAATAAAGAAAATTATTTCTTAAGACTTCTTTAAGCCATTTCCCACAAAATTATACTCAAAAAAATTTAAAGCCACCCTAATCTGCGATGAGATTCAAAGTTTAAAGCAAAAAAACTTTTGCCATTATTTGTATACGAGGCTCTACAGGGCGGCTATGTTGCAAGGATATGAGAGGACATGAAAGCGGGTGAGTGTGTATAAGAGTATAACTGTTGTTAGTATGCGAATAACAACAATTCAGTTTTCTTTCTTTATCTCTTTGCCATATGAGAGTTGTTTATCACTGTATGTGTGTGTGTGTATTTTTTAGGCGTTTATGTGTCAGTATTATTTGCCAATGACTGTATATAAATGCATATCACTGTGTGTGTAGAAGATTTTCAAGTTGTTTTTCAAGTTTATGCATATGCTCAGGACAACAACAACAATAACTATTTGAGCAATGATAATAGCGCTACAATATACACTCACTCACTCTCTCTCTCTCTCTCTCTCTCTCTCGCTCTCTCTCTCTCTCAGACACACACACTCGGTGTCATGTATGCAGCCATTAAAATAAAAATAAAAGCGAGCGAAACTTTTTGAAATCGTGTTTCAGTGCCATTTAAGGCTTTAGGCAGGCCATCCTTGTCTCTTTAACAAAGCGAATGAACAAGAGAAAAAGAACGAAAAAAGAAATGAAAAAAAAGAAGAGATTCGAGACCTTAGTGTTAAAAAATTCTCTTTAGAATCCATATATGATAGGGCAAAAGAGGTGGGTTGACAAAAAAAAAAAGAAGCGTAAAATATATTTGATATGGTCGATTAAGTTTTGTTGTTGCCACTTTATCAAAAACTTCAAAAGAAAAAACTTTTAAAAATTCAATATTGCGCCATACACATATACACGCACACACATAGACATCACATATGCCAAAAGGCAATCATAGTTTTATGTCAACAATTCACGAAGATATTGTCAAACTAAAGGGGTACAGTAAAGTATTGAAATAAGGTGGCACCAGATACGACGTAATGAATTGAAATTGAAAATATTTTCAACAAAAAATGGGAATCTCTTTAGTGGTGGGCCTGAAGGTAAGTCACAAGGATCATAGGCCTTAACAAGCGCTATGTTACTGCTGGCTCTAATGCTATTGAACGGGAGTCTATAAAGATGAGCGACCATAAGTAGGAACATGCGGCGTATTGGATCCCAGATTACGGATCCCGATAACTATACTTTCGATATTGTGACTCAATTTGTTTATCTTAGCTCCGTTATTACCAGCAAAAATAATGCGAGTCTGGAGATGAAGCGTAGGATCACTCCTGCTAAATGATTCTACTACGGTCACGATAGGCAATTGAGTAGCAGAAACTTCTCCCGTACGACAAAATAAATCCTCTACAAGACGCTCATGCTCCCCGTGCTTCCTTACAGCGCGGAAATATGGACAATATTAAGCAATGATGCCGCAGTTTTAAGAGTATTCATATAGTATCCCCCGGTCCAGTGCAAATTGGCAATGATTTCCACATCAGATCCAACAATGTACTGCATGAGCTCCTCAGCGGCACGGACATTGTGCAGCGTATTAACATAAAGTGGTTGCGCTGTCTCGGCCATGTCGTTCGAATGGAGGTGAATGCTTGGATGCGAAGGGTAAAGGAAGTCGGCGAAGAGGATGACCTTGTTTGCCTTAAAAGAACTAAATCAAGGAAGCCCTGTCACTGATTGGTGTGATCAACTGGCGAAAGCGCACAAAAAGCATAGGCGCCTGGATGGATGTATTGAGGCAGGCCGAAATCCTTTAATCGGGTTGTTAATGGCCAATTAAGTACGTAAGTAAGTCTAGTAGGTAGGGTATTCCCTTATTAGACGTGAGGGTTCAAACTCCAAAACGAAATATGAAGAAAATATTTCCGCGGAAACTTCCCCTCATCAAACTTGTGGCAAAAACTCTGACTCAATAAAAATTGTCCGGATAAAGTTTCTCAAAAGTCTGGCTTTCGGAGTCGACATTAAACTGTTGGTCCGGCCACTCATGTATAAAATTAGCACTCACAAAATAAGTGATGTGAGAAGCTAGGTCGTAATCATGACTGAAGGGTTATAATGACCAATTATGTATGTATGTATGTATGTATGTATGTATGTATGTATGTATGTATGTATGTATGTACTATTCACATCATCTAGAGTTCTCTTGAGATCTAGAATTGAAATCAAACCAGGAAAATCTCTTAACAAATCTAGATTTTTTTTTAACTTCATGCAGAAAAAACTGATGATACTTTGATGTGTGAATATGAAAATCCCAGACACAAACCAAAAATTGTTAGTAGCGTCACATTTGGCGTTAACAGAGCAAAATTTTCTCTTAACAGAACAATATTGGGCCCTAAGCAGAGCACTGTTAAGTGTTCTATCTGAACAAGTCCAATTGTTTGAGAGCTAATTTTTGAGATTGTGGGGGGGGGGGGGGGTGGCCCTGGAGGGCTTCTTAATATAATCAGCAATATAGTCACATACAAAGTAATATGGCATTGAGAATATTGGCTCTGAAAATATTTAATTTTTTGCTTTAAAATTCTGTAGAAGTTCAGTGTGGCCATTTTGGAACAAATAAGAAATAGTACACCTACCCGAGATTATATGTAAATGGTAGTTCAGAGGGTCCACTTTCGAACCGTGATAGTGGAATATCTGGAATAATTTTGGAATTTGAGAAAATTAAACTCCTGCATCCCACGCTAGAATTAAATTTTCTGCCAATAGTTTGCAATAATTGCAAAGTAGAAAATTAATCTACATATGACCACTGTTAAACAGTTAAACAGTGCTCTGTTATTAGCCAAATTTTGCTTTGTTAAAGTCAAAAAGTGGCGCTGCTAAAGGTTTGGGTTTGTGTCGATGGTTTTTAAATTCGAATTTATTTTCAAATACTTTGATACTTTGTGCACATAAATAACTTGACCTTCCAAAGGAATAGGATTTTTAAATAAAATTTATTGTGTTTATTTTAAAAGAAGATTTTAAAAATTTATTCAATTTGTAAGAAATTTTCTATAAAAAAAATTAAATTCTTATGCCACATCATTTGCCTTGCTTTCAAACGACTTTGTATTATAATTCTCTCATACGTTAGGATGATGATGAAACATTTTTTTTATCGATTTCATGTAAAATATTTTCTTTTTTATAAAATATGAAAAACAATTTTCTTCTCACACACTTAATTGTTTAAAACTTTTGTAAATAATTTTTTTATTTTTTTTTTAATTTTTTCTCTCCAGTTTTTTGTTTTAATAATCTCAAGACAATTTAAGTTTCGTTTTCTGTTGCAAATATTTGAAACAAAAATTGTTCTTATAATTTCACACACACACACACAGAGAGAGAGAGAGAGAGAGAGAGGGAAAAAGAGAGGACGAGTGAGTGCAAAACATAAATTAATTTTTATTTTTATAGTTTATATCGTATATTGTTATTGTTTTTGTATATTTTTTGTTTATTGTTTTTGTTATTGTTGTTGTTTATCACATATTGTTTATTTTTAATTAAAAAACATGTCGAAAGTTTTGACACACTAACATACACACACACACACACTCGCTTTCATACAACTGAACACAACACTGAACACAAAACTCAACTTGTAAGACATTCACAAACACTTGTACCCCGGGCTGTATTTGCTTTGGTACACTGCTACTATAGAACTTTGGAAATTGGAGAATGCCAAATGCAGTTATAGGGTATGGCATATAGAGGGAGATGTTTTTAAACCTAAAAAAAAATCTGCAAGAAATTCTATGAAGACGTCTTAAAACCAAAAAGCTGAGATTTTAACTTTGGGGCATTACAACTACCACTCTAGCAATGCTGCTTACGTATGTGGTTGGCATATTTAAAATTGCAGCACAAAAGTGGTGGCCTCATCTCATGCGTTACGTGGTGCTTATAACTCATCATAATCGACAGTACTGTGCCATGAACTGGCAAACTTATAAAGAAATTTAAAGAGACTACAATCATTAGAGATGTGCTTAGAAGACCTGCTCCCGAGCACAATGTGAGCACTGCCATAATACATTGGCTCTGTTAAAGAAAATTAAGAAGAAATTGATGTGTGGTATTTCTGTGGGACAGACAATTTCAATTGAAATTCAAAAACACTCAATTTTGTTTGTGTTTTCCATTGTAAATAGGCATGCTAGTGTAATCGCTTGTCTTACAGAAACCCCACATAAGATTAAACAGCCATGCATTTGGGGGTTTGAAGTGAGTTGGTTCTCTTCTCTTCTTAAAGATACGTCTGCAGCAGGGTCTAACAATATTTGCCGCTGTCCTCTTGCTTCTTGTGTAGTGAAAATATTTCCAATTTTCCCATGTCCTATGATATGACGGGAGATTTGCGAGTTTGAATCGGTTCTAGAAGTTGCCGTAGTATAGTAGGTATTGTGTTAGCTTATTAGACGTGAGACCGCAGTTCAAATCCCATGTCAGACATCTTCAACAGAACGAATTATGTAGGAAATATTCCTTCGGCAACTTCTCCGCAGTAGATTTCTGGCAAAAACTCTGGAGTTTAAACGAAAAATTCCCATGAAAAAGTTTCTCAAATAAAATCTGTCGCTAGGAATCGACTTTAAACTGTAGGTCCCGCCCCTTATGTATAAAATGAACACACACAAAATAAATGGTCTACAAAGCTAGGTTGTAAACCCAACTAAAGGGTTATAATGACCAATTATGTATGTATGTACGTTAAATAGAATGAGGGGAATAACTTAGATCGGGTCAATCTCGTGGTCCGATATCCATATAACTTTGAAAGAAATTTTTTCTTTTCTGCATGAAAAATTTTTCCGCCTGGGTAGGCAGCATCTACTAGCAAAATTGATGGATGTGGGCGTCGCAGAACTCAAAATAGATTGTGGAAAAGCCATTTCACACGGAAAAAGTGTACGTTGATGCCCATTATGAATCCAGAGATGCCATTGCGATGCATTTTATTGAAAAACGACTCTGGACGAATCGCAGCTGTCAGTTCAAATCGCTATAATCGTATAATTACCGACTGCTCTTGCATTGCAATTGAAGATTAAGGACTGAAAGTCAAGGGTTTAAGAGAGCCACACCAAAAGTGTTCCATTTTGAATACGTAATTGGCCAATAAAATCTTGCAAATTAAGGCGAGTAAAATTATTTCGTAACGCCACGCGGACTGCGTTCACGTGTGGCGTCACAAGCGCCGCTATGCGTGCTCAAGTAAACTACCGCGCCAACCTAACATAACCTAACCACATGAGAAATTGTGGTTAGCATTTGAAAACCGACATTTGTCAAGTTAGTGCCTCCTTAATAATGAGATACTGGCCTCGGAGTGCACATGTGAGAAGTTTGGGAATACCTTACAAGAAGTTTTACAAAACTTGTAACGTCAAGAAGGAAGAGGAACTGCTTCTCTGTCCTTATTTGGCACTTGGGAAACTAAGAAGAAAGATATTTTAGGCATCCAGAGTTTACTGACAGGAAATGGCACCCAAAAGGTGATTTAAATAGAATTCATATCCCCATAAAACGATAGCGATGGCTGAGAGATGCCAGCCAGGAGTTGTAATTATAAGAGGCTATAGGCAGACTTTTCTAATAAAACGAAATACGAAAGAGAATTTCTACGGCGACTTCCTCTCAGTAGATTTCTTGCAAAAATTCTGAGATTAAATGAAAAATTGCCTTGAAAAGTTTGTCAAACAAAAAGTGTCGTGCAAAATCGCCTATAGGTCCCGCCACTCATGTGTAAAAATTAACACACAACATGAGTGAGGTGAGAAGATAGGTTCTAATCCTAACTGAAGGGCTGTAATGACGAATTTTGCAAAACAGATGTTGCTTGAACAAGATGGCTGTTATCAACTGCCAAAATTCGAAAGTCCCTGGATACATAATGATCTTTCAAAAATGAGCTTCTCTGCAAAACCTTTTTTGATCGTTTAAGACAAGCACGGTCAAAACTATTTTCGACATACCAGTTGAAGCTTTTCTCTTCTATTTAAACAAAAAAGAATTTCTTCTCTTTGTGGTAAGAGAAGTACTTGGAATCGCTTTAAAATTGTTGTGCAGAGACTTTGAAATCGAAAATAATGAAATATGAAGCCTGCTTTCAAAACTACTTCCCTATAGTTGCCACCCTTTTTGACTTATTTCCGTATATGTTTTATAAATTGTAAACTTTTTAAAAAAATTGTTTTTTTCTTCTTCTTTTTTTTCGATAAATTTTTATGTAGAAATTTATCTTCATCTGTGTAAACGGATGTAAAAGATTTTCTCAAAATATTTTCAAAATAAAATATTTCCCTACAAAAAACAAAAAACAAAAAACAAAAAAAAAACAAAATAAAGGAAATAAATTTCTCTTAAAAATAAAAATATGAAATCAAAATGAAATCCAATATAATATTCGTAAATATTTAAGGAGTGCGCACTAAAAAAAATTTGGTGTACAGTTTTTGCCCTGTCAACTTAAGAACATGGAGTAAACACGATTAGACAGCATATGACCGTCAATTTCGTCTAATTTGGGAATTAAACAGAGCTTCTGATAAATTCGGGTACACTCTTCAGGTCCATTCCTGACAGATCTTACAGATTTCCTACATAGTATATGCCAAGATGTTTTCTCTTTCTCCGACATAACCCTGTGCATATGCAAAATAGCTGAAAAACAATTTCAAATTTTTCTACGCCTCTGCAACTTCTGTAGGACCTTTTTTCATGGGTCCAAGATCAAGGAGTTTCCTTGCAACAATAATGAATTCAAACAATATGCTGAGCATGCCTCTTTTAAATTTAAGCAGACATTTGGAGCACTCTCTAGCTGAGTTTGGCCTGATTTGCTGTCCTATTTCGCCCACATGAATTTTACAGAATCCATAGCTGTATTGTTAAATAATAAGCTTGGAGGTCTTTAAGGGGGTTCCCAACAGACTTTTCAGTTTCAGGGAATACCACAGGTCTCAAAAGGGGGTTCCCAATGTGTTCTTTAAGTTCAAGGAATATCACAATATTTCGATATCGATAAGATATGAATTTTGTACCCCTCGGCCATCCCATTCAGAGATATACAGCAGCCATAGACCTCTGCAGAGGTCGCTATATTCGAATCCAGTACTCTGATAGTCAGGAGATTATGCTTTTCAGATATAAGCCGTAGTCAGTTCATAACCATGCAGAGCTCTTCCAACTAGAGGACGCTGCAGTGATTCGATAGCCATATTGAAAGAGTTATGTCTGCCGAATCCGAAAATATTCCAACACCGCCATCCAATTGCGAACGGAGTCATTTACAAGGTTCATTGTACTATTTCCCCTAATTTCTCTTTCGTTCAGACTTTCCTAGAGAACACATGCCGTGGTATTATGTAATTGAGAACTCTTATGAGTTTTAAACGCTCTGAAGATCGACGTATAATCAAAATTTGCTGCGTACCAATGCCTGGTAACTTAGATAGTGACTAGTTTTTTCCGAAATGAAAGTTCTAAACTTCCTAGAAAACTCCTAGCCAGTACTCTTAAGAGTTTTAAGCCGCCTTATGATCCACGAATAATCAATATTTTCTGAGTGCTAATGTCAAATAACTTACGAGATGGTGACTAGTTTCAGATACTAGTCACATCCAGTAACGGTACACCGAAAAAGAGTCGCAAAATTATCTCCAATGACGATGTAGATTGTGGTAAACAAGACGTCTGTAATGACAATACAAAATGATGTTTATATCCGCTGTGTCTGATTGAGGTTAGTTGTCCTACCAAGCTAGGTCTGACCACAGCTGTGTGGATACGATAAGGCAAGGCACCCTAGATGTAAGATAACATTTTTTGCCTCCAACACTTTGTGAAACCGAAGTAACGGCAATTATTTCTATAATGGCAGTAAACTATTTTAGCCTAGATTTATAAGAAAATTTTTTCCTGCGCACTCCTTACTATAATATTGGGAGTATATTTGTAGTTGTTATGTGTATATGGCATGTGTTCCTATATCTGTGTATTTGTAAATACTTCCTG
This sequence comes from Sarcophaga bullata, assembly GCA_005959815.1. Taxonomy (NCBI): domain Eukaryota; kingdom Metazoa; phylum Arthropoda; class Insecta; order Diptera; family Sarcophagidae; genus Sarcophaga; species Sarcophaga bullata. The sequence goes on along the minus strand of QOCX01000050.1, from coordinate 305,778 downwards.
TAGTTGTTGAAATAGATTTTTTGAAATGAAAAACTTTCATAACGCCAACAACACTCACCTGTAACGAGAGAGAGAGAGAGAGAGAGAGAGAGAAAAAATGAATAGAAAAATTGAAAAGAGATTTTCGTTCTTAAATTACAGATAAAAATAAAATAGAAGCAGAGAAGAAGAAAAGAAGAGAAAATTATTAAAAAGGAAATGATTGTTTGTTAAACGGAAATAACTTTTAAGGAAATTGTCCAAAAATTATTATGAATGAAGAATACTTTTGCAATTCATTTTATTTTTTATTTTTATTGTCACACTGGTTTTCTTGGAATTTATTAAAAAGGAGAACTTTAGCAAAAAAGGACTAAAAACCCACCTTAAGTTATACGAAACCATTTGAAATTGTTTTCTGGGTCGTAGGAAGTGCTTCAATTGTTCAAATAACTTTTTTTTATTTGCTGTTGTTCAAATTATTACGAGTGTAGAGACAAAGATGTAATGCTCATGGTAGGGCAACAATGGTGGGCTTATTAGACTCTCAACACACTCCTTAAAAATATTTCTTTTGGCAATCCATTGTCAGCAGTCTTAAAAAAAAAAACTCCGAGAGTAACTAGTTGCCATAAAAAAGTATCCCAAATGAGATTTTCGAAATCGATGTCAACTTCTAGATTGTCGCACTCATGAATAAAGTGAACACACAAAACATGAAGGGCATAACAAAAACAAATCTTAGTTTTGACCAAAAGCATATATAAGAACCACTAAATTTAGGCCCATAAACACCATCACAAACACTTTAATGTGTGAAAAGATAAATTCGAATTTAAAAACCAAAGACGCAAACCTACATTTTTAGTCGCGCCACTTTTGTCGTTAACGAGAAAATAGACTTCGAAAAAAAGGAATTTTCTGGAGGACATCATGAGTCATTTCTCAAAGATATGCAAGTGTTTACATGATAGGACAAGAGCTATAAATCGCCGTGGTCTAGGAGGTAGTATATGGGCTCATTAAACGTAACACCACGGTTCAAACCCCAGATAAAACATATCGAACTAAACGAAATATGAAAAAAATATTTCTTCGGCGGCTTCCCCTCAGCAGATTTCTAGCAAAAACTCTGAGAATAAGTAAAAAAAAATCGCCATGAAAAGTTTCTCAAAAATCTGTCCTTCAGAGTCGAGTTTAAACTGTAGGCCTAGCTACTCATAGGTAAAATTACCATACACAACATAAAAGTTGTGAGAAGCTATGCCGTAATCCTGACTGAATTGTTGTAATGATCAATTCAGTAAGTCCCAGTGGTTTAATGAGTCACACATTCTTCTCGTGCTTCTTTATGGCGTAGAAGCATGGACGTTATTAAGCACCGATGTGACAGCTTCAAGAGAAAATTCCTACGTTAGATCTTCGGTTCAGTATAAGTTGGGTGATGATTACTGTATGAGCACCTCTACCACACGGATGTTGTGCAGGTATTAACTCCAGCGGTTAAGCTATATCGGCTAAGTCATTCGAATGGAAGAGGATGCTCCAGCGAGACAGGTATTTGATGTGGAGATTAGCGCAAGTCTGCGTAGAAGACGATCTCATCTGCGTTGGAAGGAATAAGTCGTGGAAGGCTTGTCATCATATGGTATGACCAAGTGGCGAAGGCGAGCAAGAAGCAGAAGCGCTTTGAAGGATGTATTACAGCAAGCCGAAGACCGTTAGTAGGATTTTTAATTGCCAACTAAGTAAGTTATCTTGGGATTCCATTTGTGGCACATGTCAATATCGTCAACGTAAGCAAGCAACTGGACGCTTTTGTGGAAAATAGAGCCAGTGCGGTGCACCCCGTCTTTGGTAGAACGCTCTCCGTAATGAAGTTGAAAATGTAGCATGATAAGGAATCGCATTGCCTGAAACTACGCACGGTATTGAAAAATTTGGAGAAGTCAGAGCTGCAGGAGTTGCTCAACATCCATCTCCATAATCTTATCAGCTCCGTTGAAACGTCGAGCTCAGACATGGCGGCAAAAACACGATACCTTATGGGGCTACCAAAGGCCGCCTTATAGTCGACCAAAAGATGATGTGTGTCGACTTGTTTTTCATGGGTCTTTTTCAGGATTTGGCGTAATATAAAGATCTGTTCGGTGGTGGGGACTTGCCAGGTCTGAAGCTACACTAATAAAGTCCAATCAGTGTTCTGACGAGTGGCTTCAGTCGCATGCACAATACGTTCGTAAGAAAGTTGTATGTGATAGGAAAAAGGCTTATTATACCCTTGTAGTTGCAGCATATAGGGCAGGGCAAAGAACACTGTGGTTCCAATAGTTGGACATACTTTTATCTTGTATATAAACCAGTGCATGCACCCTATCATCTTAATACCGGTTTTAATCTATTCAACGGGCAGATGATCAGGACCGGCGCTGGATTGTTCGCATAATCGGGACTTTGGCTAGGTGATAGAATCTCCACATCATTATCATCTATTGGGTTTAATATATCGTCATATCTGGAGGCGGAATTGGTATCGTCATCGCCTTGTAATATAGTAGAGAAGTGTTGTCTGCATAACCTTAGCATCCCTTGCGAATCTGTAACTGTAATTTCACGCTATTAGCGCCAAAAGTGTCTGTGCTAAAATGTTTGGTTGGCGTCTTGGATTTTCAAAATCGAACTAATCTTCACTCACAACTTTTGGAAATTTCTTAGAGCGCAGCTATTCTAAAAGGAAGCCTAGTTAATAAATTATAAGTTTACAAATATATTTTCTTTATTCATTGTCATGATGATTAATTAAAGCTTTTAAATTTAAAGTTGTGTTCCTAAAGGCATTAAAAGTTTATTAAATTATTTCTATTTTTCGAATTTTGCTGGTTAGTGAAAGGAATTTGAAAACTAATCGTTTCTAATTAGGTTTTATACATAATGGAATTAATTTCATTAAATTCTACACCTCACTGCTCTCCTCTGCTCTGTTTCAATCTGTAACAGAATTTTAAAGCTTCTTAATAAGCATCCACACCCATATCCATACATATACCCACCTACATGGATGTATACGTTTAGATTAATCTCTATTGATTATTTAAAAAGATAAGAGTATTTATATAACATTGATTATAAATAAATAGAAATATACCACTACATATGTATGTACGTACGTATGTATAACCTTAATGCCGAGTGGCATAAAAGAATTTTAAAGGCCAAACCTAGCGAGGCCTTCTTTATCAAATGGATGTGGTTACAGACAGAGTCATGTAATGTTCTGACTATTCATTTACTGTCTGCTAAGGCTGTCAACAGTCTGTAAAGACTGTCAAAAGTCTGCTAAGAATGTCAACAGACTGCTGAGACTCCCAGCAGTCTGCTGAGACCGCCAAAAGTCTGTTAAGACTGTCAACAGGCTGTTAAGACTGTCAACAGTTTGCTAAGAATGTCAACAGTTCGCTAAGACTGTCTGCTAGAACTGTCAACAATCTGCTAGAACTGTCAAAAAGTCTAGTAAGATTGTCAACAATCTGCTAAGACCGTCAAAAGTCTGTTAAGACTTCTAAGGCTGTCAATGTTTTCTATGAAAACTGTCAACAGTATGTTAAGACTAACAAAAGTCTGTTAACAACAGTCTGTTGAGACTGCCATAAGTCTGTTAAGACTGTCGAAAGCCTTTTAAGACTGTCAAAAGTTCGCTAATACTGTCAACAGTTGCTGTCAAAAGTCTGCTAGGACCGTCAACAGTCTGCTAGAACTGTCAAAAGTGGTAAGATTGCAACAATCTGTAAAAGCTGGCAACAGTCCGTTAAGACTGTCAAAATTCTGTTAAGGCTTCTAGGGTTGTCAAAATTCTGTTAAAACTATCCAAAAGTTTGTTAAACTGCAAAAAGTCAACAGTTTTTTAGCACCCTCAAAAGTCTGTTACATCGTCAAAACAGTTGTTAAGTCTGTTAAAAATGTCAAAAGTCTGTTAAAATGTCAAAAGTTGCTAAAACCATCAAAAGTCTGTTAAAACTATCAAGACTCCGTTAAAACTATCAAAAGCCTGTTAAGACTGCAAAAAGTCTGCCAAAAACTGTTAATAACAAAGTAAAGTTTGTAATGGAATAAGGTTCGTTTAACATCCAAAAGACACGGAAAAATAATTAAAATTGCACGGCAAAAGTGAGGTTAAAAACGTGTCCTCCTTTCAGCATTAAGGTATTATTAAGGGTTTTAGAACAGACTAGCAACATAACAGATGCTATTAACAGAGCACTGTTAGCTGTTTAACAGAACCAATCTAAAAGCCCCATAGATTTAGGAGCTAATTAGAAGATATGTGTTAGGACCAGAAGTATCGTTTTTTGGCGCTGCTAAACTGTCGGTTTGCGTCTTTGATTTTCAAATAAGAATTGATTTTCACAGACTCTGATAAAATTTATTTCGTTTGGTGCACAATTGAAGATTGTTGACTGAATGACATGTGGTTTCCACAAAACTGTGACAGAAACGGTGGCTATGAGTTTAAAAAAGTGGCAAGCTTTGCCAGAGCCCGGCTTTCGCCGTGAAAAGGAAAATTTTCCAAAATAAATCTTTCAATTGGATTGGTTTACTGTACTTACCTAACTCATCATTACAAACCTTTAGTCAGGATTATAACCTAGCTTCACACACCACTAATGTTGTTTGTTAATTTTATACATGAATGGCGGAACGAACCTACAGTTTAATGTCGACTCCGAGTAACAGATTGTTGACAAACTTTTCATGACAATTTTGAATTTACTCTGAGAGTTTTTGCTGAGGGGAAGACGCCGTAGAAATATTTTTTTTTGTTTTTTTTGTTTTATTCGAGATATCTGACCTGAGGTTTGAACCGTGGCCTTACGTCTAATAAGCTAATACACTAACTACTAGAATGCCGCTACGGTTTCCTATGGGAAATGTTTGATACTGCGATTGGCTATTAATTGTGGTAGGGCTATGGAATATGGCCTTTAAAGGAGGACTCCATACATAATCTAATTTAATTCCACATTTTGACCGTGACTATCAGCCATTAAGAGCATATGATTAGACTTTCTATGTTAAGAAGCTAATGACTACCTAATACCGGATTTAGCAACCAAGAATATGTGATTTGACGGCATTAGAGCCAGTAAGTCCCTAATATCGGGACATTAGAGAACCAAATGTGCGATAACATATTCGAAGCTAGTCTAATCCAGTTTAAAAAGGCCTTTATAGTGAACGCCATGTTATTTCTCCTTTCAATGAAAACATTTGCATGCTGATTGCACTGCAACAACATTTTGAATATGTTCACACACCGCCCCCCTACCCCTATAGTGTGTATGTACGTTTTCATAGATTTAAAGAAAGACACAAAGCAGATGGAATGAATGAATATTTTAATCTTAATTGAAATGTAACAGTTATTAATAAATAATATTCATTGATTGTTGTTGTTGTTATTTAATTATTTTTTTTTTTATTTGATTGTCTTTTTTTTTTGTTGCTTTTTTTTGTATTTAATTTTCTACTCCAATAGAACAATTAAAATTATTAAATAAATATTTAATAATGTTAATAATTTATCTTGAAACATTTACATATTTTTACAGAGACACAGTGGGGAGCATAAGGGCGGCCGCATTCCTCTTTAAAAGTTTCAAATTTAAAACTGCAATCAAACACAAACGGGTTTGAAATTTTGCCAAATTTATATTGTTTGTTGCGAATAACAATTTCGGTTCCGTTTAGAAATTGAAAATTATTTCATTCATATGGCTGCCTTCGCTAACCTCACAATACCTCATTCGATCGGACCAATATTCGTGCAATTTTTCGAGTGTATGCGGCCGTTTCTCAATAATGGCATCACGAATATTGATCTCAAATGCTCAATTGTCTCGGGTTTGTCGCCATCACACTTTTTTTTAACCGAGCCCCACAGAAAATAATCCAACGATGTCAAATCGCAGCTTCTTAACGGCCAACTGACATCAACATTTCGGCTAATTAAACGGTCAACAAACGTTTGATGCCATAAATCGATTGTGGCATGAGATGGTCAAATCACAGCTTCTTTGCGGTGAATGTGATCACCATTTCCGCTAATTAAATGGCCATCAAACGTTTGACGCAATAAATCGTTTATGGCATGAGATGGTCAAATCGCAGCTTCTTAACGGTCAATTGACATCAACATTTCGGCTAATTAAACAGCCATCAAGCGTTTGACGCCATAAACAGATTGTGGCATGAGATGGTCAAATCGCAGCTTCTTTGCGGGTTGAATGTGATCACCATTTCGGATAATTAAATGGCCATCAAACGTTTGACGCAATAAATCGTTTGTGGCATGAGATGGTCAAATCGCAACTTCTGGGCGGCGAATTGACATCACCATTTCGACTAATTAAATGGCCATCAAACGTTTGACGCCATAAATCGATTGTGGCATGAGACGTATGGCAAGTTGCATCATTCTATTGAAACCAAACATCGTTAACATCAAATCGCAGCTTCTTAACGGCCAATTGACATCAACATTTCGGCTAATTAAACAGCCATCAAGCGTTTGACGCCATAAACAGATTGTGGCATGAGATGGTGAAATCGCAACTTCTGGCGGCGAATTGACATCACCATTTCGACTAATTAAACGGCCATCAAACGTTTGACGCCATAAATCGATTGGTGGCATGAGACGTAAAGGCCAAAGTTGCAATTGAAACCAAACATCGTTCACATCAATACCATGAAGAGCGGGTATAAAAAAATTGGTAATCTTGTTGCGATAGGTACCTACATTGACCGTAATGGTTGCATTGTTCTCATTTTCAACAAAATATGGGCCAATGAGGCCTCCGTTCGACAAGCAGCACCAAACTGTCACTCGTAATGCGGGCATTGTCTTCTGTAAGACCACGTGTGGGTTTTCTGAGCACCAAATACGGCAATATTGCTTTGGCCTATTAGGGTACCCACCAAGCTGACAATAAGCTTCATCCGGAGAAGATAATTTTTTCTTGGGCAAAATCGACATAATCGTGCAGTTCCTCATTGCTCAAGCGTAAACCCATTCATTACGTCGCTAAGTAGAGCAAATATACTGAATTTTGTGACAGAACAGAATGACGATAAGTATTGCCAGATTCGAAATAGCTGAACCGATCGTTTAAATTTAAACCGATAGATAGCCCACCCTATATCTTTGAGGACAACGTTGGCCAGGCCATTACTGTTAAGGGCATGAATTATAGATTGATGATTACCAACTTCTATTGATTTTAATTGGATGAAGATTGGGGCACCAAAGACTTGTCGTTTCATCGTAAGTAGAGGTTACGTGACGACTAGGATCGTGTGATTTGAGTCGGTCAAACTTTTTCTTTGTTTTTCTTTCACAAAGAAGCCACAACGGTCCTCAAAGCCAGTATAACCCAAGAAATCGGTCAAATTTGGCTTGATTTATGTGCAGTGTTAAGGAAAGTTGAATGTTCCAGATAAGATCCAGCTAAAGAAGCCCTGACGGACATCTGAACGATATTATATTCCACACAAAATGGTATCAAAAAGTCTTGTAAAGGAATAAAAAAATAACGACACACATACATCCAGAACTGGACCTCATCGCTGAAAGTGATTTTTCTATGGTAATTAGGGTCAGTTGCCAGAAAACACATCGTTGTCTAAAGTCCTTTAACTTCACTATCTGGATTAGTAGAATTTTTGATGGTTGCTGGTCTGCGGAAATGCCGAGTTCTTGTAAGCAATGCTGGGACAGTGGCGTTATTTGAAGCTTTTCATGCATTTCGTTGACGTAGAGGCGTTGGGCAACCGTTTTCTGAACTGGTGGACTTGAACTTTTTCACCACATTACATAGTTCATTCGATAGGACACACATACCTACATGGTCAATACAACCCATCTGTCGGTATTAAGACCTAGCTTCACATACCATTTATATTGGGTGTGCTAATTTTATACATGAGTGGCGGAACCAAGAGTTTAAATTCGATTCCGATCGACAGATTTTTTTTTGAGAAACTTGTTTCATTGCAATTTTATTTACTCACAGAGCTTCTTCCCGGAAATCTGCTGAGAGCAAGATGTCTGACCTGGGGTTTAAGCTGAGGCCTAACCTACTAGACTACGATAACTTCGGCTTCTCATACACAGACCTTGTTTCATTTCAATTCAAAGATAGGAAGCCCCTGAATGAAACACCCAACGATGCCAGATAAAAATTGCAACATGTAAACACTTATGGTCATCACTGTAAATAATTCACATTATATATATATATGTGTGTGTGTGTGTGTCTGTGTGTCTGTATGTATGTATGTGTATCAGTGAGTTAATATGCATTGTGTATGTGTGTGTTTAATAATTTAATTTTTCAATTAACAAGCAGCACAATAATAATGATTTCAATAGGATTTTTGAATTGAATTGAATGAATAGAGAGAGAGAGAGAGAGAGAACATATTGAAATAAATTTATTTATTAAACATATAGACGTTACATACACACACATATGAATATATATACGTAAATAAACGTACGATAAGTTGGCATTCATAAATATTCAAATAGAAATTTCACACTTTTTTCTTTCTGTTTTTTTTCTCTTCGTTGTGTATTAAGAGGAGTAGAGAATAATTAATGAATTCTTTACAACTAATTAAACAATAAATAATAATAATAAATAATAAATAATATTAACAATAACAATAATAATTATTAATATTAATATTAATAATATTCTATTATTATTATGTAAGGAGTGCCCAGGAAAAAATTTCGGCGTACACCTTTTGCTTATAAAAGCGAAATTTAATGGTAAAATATTGTTTAAGAGTGAAAGCATATTAAAATAGTAAGGGGTTCACCCCTTTTTCTATTTTTTCGAGCCTCCACACTGTTTTCTGTTACTTCAAGAGACAGTTGTCTTCTATTCCACTCAACCCTCACTCATTTCTGACCGACCTTTATGCATTCAAATGGTTTATGCATTCAAATGGTTTCTTGCTTATTCCTCGAATAACTTAAACCCAGTCATTTATGTTTGACGGCACCTCCTTTCTGCTTATTCCTTGTTTTATATCAACGTTGTATTTCTTTTCCATTACCCCTCTTGGAAGCATTTGGCTTCCACAAAGTATTTTTGCTTTGCTGCCATTGCTTTAATCTATTTTTGTTGTTCCAGCTAGGCAGGTGATTGGTCTGCCATAGCAAGTCCTAGGATAATGAGGCTGCTACCTGTCGTTGCCTAGAAGCAACATATATAATTAATCCAGACCTAGCTTCTTATAGCACCTAATGTGTTTGTGTGGTCGGTACCTTCAGTTTAAACTCAATTCCGAACTACAGATTTTCTTTGAGATACTTTTAATGGCTATTTTCTTTATTTATTTTTAGAGTTTTTGCCAGAAATCTG
>QOCX01000050.1:275922-288922 GCA_005959815.1 Sarcophaga bullata | reverse complement strand
ACGTGAGGCCACGGTTCAAACCTCAGGTCAGACAGCTCCAACAAAGCGAAATATGAAAAAACGGCGACTTCCTCTCAACGGATTTCTGGCAAATATCTAAGGGGGAATAAAATTGAGAATAAACTTGCCATGGAAAGTCGTCCTGTAGGTCCCCATCCCTGATGTATAAGATTTACGCACTTAACAGAAGTGGTGTGAGAAGAAGGGTTGTAATGACCAATTAATTATGTGTGCATGTACTCCGTTACTTTTGTTTTAATGAAGAAGGGGGAGGGGCTAATCACTGAGTTATTTAAGGAAAATTTTAAAAAGCAAACAAAACTTAAATGAAATTAAATGAAGGTCTCCTTGACCTTAATTGGAATTCCCTCCAAACAAAACGTACAACTTAAAGAATTAAAGATTCGTTCTTTTTGCAACAAAATATTGGCAAAGTAAACAAAAGAAAACAAAAACAAAAATGTTGCCAAAGTAAACACATCAGAAAATCAATTAAAAATTTTCGCAACAACCATTAAAACCGAAAATAATACGAAAAAGAAAACTTTTTTACACTTATACCATTCGACGTTGTTGTTGTTGTTTTTTGTTGTTGTTGTCATAGTGTTTGTTGGTGTATTATTGTTTTCATCCATGTTATATGTATTCTTACAGTCCTTTTAACAAGGATGTGCAAAAAGTAGTAAAGTGTGTGCATAAGCGTGTGCATGACCTTGTGCGTATGTGTGTGTGAGAGTGAAGATAAAATGGCTTACTGAACTTTACACCTCCCGTTCAATAATAATTTTTTCCTTGTACTGACTGCATTGTCTTCTTGCGGCACTCTTCTCTCTCATCATCATTAAAACTCGTTGTCGTTGCCATTAACGTAATAGTCGCATGAGTATGTGTGTGCAATCGTTACAGTGTTGCCTTAACAGCAGAAAATAGGAAACAGAACGCACAACTTCACTTAGTCACTTACTCACTCAGTGATTCAGTAACTTTCATAACGAAATTAATAATAAGAGCGTAAGAGAAATGTAAGAGGATGTTGATGAGTGTGATAATAAAAAAAATATGATAGAAAAAGGAGTAAAAGAGAAGACCTTAAGAAATATTTCAGAGACTTAAAAGGATTGAATGATGAAAAAATTTCGAAATATTTTTTTACAGAGAGTAAAAGCCCACAAGCATTTTAAACATTCAACTGCAGTTCGTGGCTACTTTTTAGGTTCTATGATGCTATGTTTGTACCAGGCCATTGGCCACCAAGATAATGCGATTTAGTGTGGTTACATGAATTCTCTCTTGTAAAGGACCTGCTTCAGAATACGACATTGCTGCTGACACTGGTACAATGCAATCTAAAAAGCTGACAAAAGTTTAGTCTTTTGAAGATAGTTTGTGTTTAAGAAATTGATCCTGTTGTGATTTCATCCCTTTAAACTGCTGCTTTTAAGTATCTACCATTTTAAAAACTGAGATAAGGTTTATGGGTACTTTTTAGGTTTCTAACATGAGATTTGACTTCACTAGACTGTTCTTAGTGGCCACCAAAATCATGCGATTAGACCCCCATTCGATTATTTTTAGTGAGAATACATGAATTCCCTTACTCTTTTAGAGGACCAGCCACAATTCCTTGAAGTGGCAAGATGAAAATAAATTTACAACAACTGCAACTACAACAACAAACAATAAGAAGAACAATGACAATCCAATACAATGGCAATACAAACTACAAAAACCTAGCAAAAGTTTAGTTCCTTGAAAGTTCTAATACCTTTACACCTCTGCTGCTAAGTGTTTTTAGTCTACTACCTCCTAATGCCATTGGTGGCTGGCACAAGTGTGTAAAATAGTACTTTTTCTTCTTCTTCTTATTCTTCTTCTTCTTCTTCTTCTTACGATTTTTATTTTCAATTAAAAATTGTTTACCAAAGTGTTCTCCTTCTGTTCTGTTCATTTTTTCTTTTCTTCTTGCTTTACTCTACTACTTTTACTTTTTAGTATTGCATGCTACACTCACATAAATACGTGTTTGATCGTGGCAAGTGCTTAAATGAAGTGTAACTCAGTGTCTGGCAAATGTATGTGAAAAGAGAAAACAACAAATTCATCTTCATTTAGAATTTTCATTCTCATTCATGAGATATTTTTTCATTAAAATTGTGAAAATCGAATCGAATCGAAGTTGATAAGAAATACAACAAAAAAAATGAAAGAAAGAAAGTTACACTGAAAGAATTTTCGGGGTAGGTTCATCAATGTAAAGTGCTTATCAAATCCTAAAGTCTTCTAAGATCATCTAACGCTAGACCGGCCAGTCAAAAAGATGCCAGACTTTTTTCCTTTTTTCCCGTTTAACAGACCAGACCTGTGAGTCGAAGCAAATGAAATACCCATGATTTCATTCACTGGAACATTTCAAATTTCTTTGAAAATCTCTTAATTTACTCAGACAGCCAGACTGCGTTCAAATTCCTCACAAACTCAACCGTACTTGTCCATGAATGCCAAGGAGATCTGAGAGACACTCCAGATTATTCAAAAATTAATATTCCAGGCCGTAGGTATCCATACATACTCACATAACCAGTCATTACAACCCTTCAGTCCGGATTACAACCTAGTTTCTTACACCACATGTGTTGTATGCATTAACTTTATACACATGCAGTGGCGGGACCTACAGTTGAAGTTTGATTTTTTTGCGAAACTTTTAATGGCAATTTTTTATTTTCTTTTACACGTTTTGCCAGAAATCTGCTGAGAGGAAGACGCCTTGAAAATATTTTCGTTCATGCTTCGTTTTGTTGCAATAGTTTTACCTGGAATTAGAACCAAGGCTTTCTGTCTAATAAGCCAACACATTACCTACTAGACTACGGCCGCTTCAGTCACAAGCACGCCAAATTTTTCTAGTTCATCATTACAGACGATCTGTGAGTTTAAGCGAATTGAAGAGCAATCACCAAATCACTGAAAATCTTTTTATTTATTCGGACAGCCGTTCTGTGTTCAGTTCCTTACGTAGGCAACCTGGACGTCTGTACTCGCCCATAAATGTCAAAGAGATCTCAGAGAAACTCCGAATTATTCAAAAATGGATATTCCAGAGTGTCGAGAATTGAATTGCTTATGATGTAGACGGGGCTGTAAAAAAGGTCACAATATCCGACATGGTCGAGGGCATGGTTTGCATTGCGGCAACTGCAGTATTGTAAGATCGACGAAAATCCTCCATCGAACCCTTCACCTGGGCAGTCGGCTAGAAATGGTGGTTGCCCAGTAGGGTGTCTACCAGTTTAGCTGGGAATCCATACTCATTTGATCCTATGGTCTGGTAAATTATGATTCCCACCATGGGATAGAGTTATGGGCTGATCTATGGTGTTATACGACCCGTATCGAGTGCTAATGAAAAGTATCCCAGTCGCTGACAGAGTATTCTGGATACCTGGCGACCTCCGGAGTCCAGGATGGGAGTCCATACTCATTTCATACTAAGGTCTGGTGGCTTCCACTATAGAATAGAATTATGGGCTGGTCTATGGTGTTATATGACCCGTGCCGTGTGCCCATAAAAAGTATCCCAGTCGCTAACAAAGTACTCTGTACGAGAACGACCATTGCATTGCATTTCTCACAGGCAATTGCCGAATTGTAAGGTCTAAGATGGGAATCCATACTCATTTGATCCTATAGTTTGGTGAATTATGGCTCTCACCATAGGAGAGAGTTATGGACTGGACTAAGGTATTATACGACCCATGCCGAGAGTCAGTCTGACTGGGACCCATCAATAATATCCCAGTCTCTAACGGAGTACCTCGAATAGAATTAAGCACTGCGGATCTCTGTTCGAGAACATCCATTGCTTTGCGTTTCTCACAGGCAATTGACAAATTGTAAGGCTTATGATGGGAATCCATACTCATTTGATCCTATGGCCTTGGGAGTTATGGCTTCTACTATAGAATAGAGTTATGAACTGGACTAGGGTGTTATACCACCTGTAATGAGCGTCAGTCTGGCCGAGGGCCATCAATAATATCCCTGTCGCTAAGAAGTATCCTGAATATCTGATAACCTCCAGAATTACACATTGCGGGTCTCTGTTCTAGGGCATCCTTTGCATTGCGATCCTCACAGGATTTGATTCTATGGTCTGGTGAATTATGGTTTCCACCTAAGGATGGAGTTATGGGCTGCTATTAAGCAACCTGAGCCGAGAGTCAGTCTGGTTGAGAGCCCATCAAAAATATCCCAGTCGCTAACGGAGTATGCCTGGCAGCTATCTCCAGGATTCCTCAGCCTTACCAACTCGTGGACCCGAAAATGAAAACAAATCAAAAAAAAAATACGTAGCAAATGATAAAAAGTCCTCAATTTAGGAGGCCGAAGACGGAATTCGGAAAAATCCGTGAAAAATCTGGCTGATAAACCGACGTCCGTCTTAACGAATGAGGTAAAGGAAGTGGTTAATGGCAATGGCAAATGGGAAACCTTAAACTTCAAAACAATGCCAAGACAAACTGAAAATTGGCCTTAACACCGTGGTCGTTCAGCAAAAGTGGCCGGTTAGTGTGAAGGTTGACGCCGCAACGAAACATGTCAAAAGACTCAAAACAATAAATACAGCGAGGCGACTAAGTGCTAGCCGATGCTCGAACGTTATATCAAATCCCAGAGTACAGACGAACACATTTCGATTTCTCTCAGTGTATATGTAGAGAGTGTTGTAATCAATGAAAGTTTTCATTTGCTTTCCATTGATATCTTCAACGGCTTCTTCTCAGTTACAACCCTCCGGTGTCTTTCAGAATTTCAACAATTAGTTACACATTGGCAAACTCTATTAGTTCAAAATTATTATTTATTATTGGTGTTGGTGTTGTTGTTGTTGTTGTAATTTCTACTACTAATTCCTTTATTTCTACTACTTTTTTCTTTTCACTACAATTTCCTTTTAGACACGATGGCGTCTGTTTATTTTACTTGAATACCCTCCTCACCATACATACACGTTGAGCAGCAACAGCACAAAACCTGTTTGAAATACCAGAGACGAGTACCAGAGACGAGACGTTATAGTTAGTACCAGAGACAAGGGCTGGCTGGTTTGGGGCAGGTGGTTTTTCAATATTTAAGATGTTTTTTTTTTACAACAACAACAGCAAACGAAACGAAAAAAAGGGGGGGAAAAAGTTGATTGTGGCTTAAAAGTATAGATGGCGGCGATAATGATGATGGTGATGATGATGATGATGATGATGAAACGCTTGAAGTGGCAAGATGAAAATAAATTTATAACAACTACAACAACAACAACAACTAAAACAACAACAACAATAAGAAGAACAATAACAATCCAAAGTAGTTCCACTTGATTTGTTAAGAGAATGGGCTTGAGCATGAGTATGTCTTCACATACACTGTAGGACTGACTGTAGGTAGTTGCCTGCAAAGTTTAAGGTAAGAAAAGTTGAATAATTTTTTTCTGTTTTTTTTTCTTCTTATTCATATTGAAGGTGTTTTTGTTCTTGCCTTGAGTGTTGCCATAAAATTCGATTGTGAATTATTAATGATCTTTGAGAATGAGAAAAGAAAAGCAAAAGAAAATACGATTCAAAATTAAATATGAATTCTTAAATCATATTTGATTGGAAAACTTCTAATCTACTGAATGGATTATGTGGTGGAAGTTTTTTTTTTAAATTTGCCATGAAACTCGAGATTTAAGTTGTTTAGGATTTAATGCTTCGTTTTTCTAAATATTAGGTTCTTATTTGGTGCCCCGGATCCTATCAAACCGTATGCTTATAACCAATGAGCACAGTTCTTCACCATAACATCGAATACAATAACCCATAACACATACATACATACATACATACATACATACATAATTGGCCATTACAACCCTTCAGTCAGGATTACGACCTAGCCTCTCACACCACTTACGGACCTACAGTTTAAAGTCGACTCCGAACGACAGATTTTCTGAGAAACTTTTCATGGCAATTTTATTTATTCTCAGAGTTTTTGCCAGAAATCTGCTGAGAGGGAGTCGCCGAAGAAATATTTTTTTCATATTTCGTTTTTGTTGTCTGACCGGGGATTCGAACTCTGGCCTTTCGTCTAATAAGCCAACACACTACCTACTAGACTACGGCCTTCACTTCGTCTTACAGATGCCAATGCACCTACTACCAGTGACTGTTTGGTGCAGCTTGCGAAACGGAGGCATTATTGGCCCATATTTCTTTGAAAATGAGAACGGCTTAACCATTAACGGTCAATGGAGGCACCTATCGCACCATGATAACAGAGTTTTTGCGCACGCCCTTAATGGCATTGATGTGAAGAATGTGTGGTTTCAACAGGATGATGCAACTTGCCATACATCTCATGACACAATCGATTTATTGCGTCAAAGGTGTGATGGCCGTTTAATTAGGCGTAATGGTGATGTAAATTGACCGCCAACAAGCTGCAATTTAACACCGCTGGACTATTTTCTATTGGGCGCCGTTAAAGGCAAGTGTTAGTGCAACTTACCACACATCTCATACCACAATCGATTTATTGTGTCAAACGTTTGATAGCCTGACCGTTTAATTAACCGAAATGGTGAAGCCAGTTGGTCGCCAAGAAGCTGCAATTGGACACCGCTGGACTATTTTCTGTGGAGCGCCGTTAAAGAAAATTGTTATGCCGACAAACCAGAGACAATAGAGCATTTGAAGACCATTATTCCGGATGCTATTGCCGAGATACAACTCCGTACACTTGAACATTTGCACGAAAATTGGTACGATAGAATATGATCATATGAGTGAAATACATACACTCGAGAAAAAATCCACGATAGTCGGTTCGATTGAATGAGGTACTGTGAGGCCCAGCTGAGGCAGCCATATGAATGAAATCATATTCCATTTCTAAACCGGAACCAGAAACAAAATAATTTTGGCAAAATTTCAAATCCTTTTTGTCTTGTTTTGTTTGCATTTTTAAATTTGAAACTTTAAATGGGGCCCCACCCTATATATGTGGTAGGTGGATATCGATTGTTTACTCTCGTACTTACTTACAGGAGTTATCTAAGAATGCCTACTGCTTCTACAGGAGATCATGAGATCTTCAAGGGGGACTGGCAAATCATGGCACAAATTTTTTTAATGACCTAACGAGCCAACACATTAAACACCCTTAAATTAAAAAAAAGGCAATTCAAATAATATTTTTCCACTTAATCATGTGCTCATGTGGTCATTCAAACCGAAGGAAGGAAAGACCACCCACCCTGGAATGGATAACATTCCACAACAGTTGCTACACACACACACATTTCTTTACAAGATTTTTTTCTGTTTTTTTTTTTCTGTTGCTGCTTTTCACTCACACTTTAGCCAAGCATTCTCATGTACCGACAATAATTTACATGAGCTTTAACATGTCAAGTAATTGAAAAATATTGTAAAAGTAACAACAACAAAACAACAACAGAGAGAAAGAGAGAAAAAAGAAACGTTTTGCAAAACGCCAACTTAAAATTTAAAAATTGCATTGGGAGTGTGTAATTAAAATTAATTACAATTGTGGCTTAAATTGTGTTGTTGAAATTGTTGTTGTTGTGGTTGTTGTTGTTGTTTTCTTGTTTCCCCTCCTCAACTTAGACAGAAGGAAAAAAATTTTCGCTCTGCTTGCTACTCACTTTACAGACTTTGTTTGGAAAAACTTGAAGCAAAAAAAAAAAAATTTGCACACACAAAAAAAAATCCTTTAGTTGAGCGTATAAAACTAACAATAAAAACTAAAATAAAGTGCAACAACAGCAACAACTAAAAAATTATAGAAAAAAACAAACAACAAGACTGTAAACTATAAGCTAAATAAACAAACAAACAACAACAACAACAACAAAAATAAGCAACAAATTAATTGTCGAGTGCAAAGCAATTAAAGTAAATTTACCATTTCATATACGAGACGAGATGAGAGTACTCTCCTCTACCGATGGCTGTTTAAAACATAAGTTACAACAATAACAACAACAACCACAGCAACAACAACAGTAGCAAATAGTAGCAACAGAATTAAAAAAGACAGTGTAGAGCAAAGAAATAGTAAAAAAAAAGGTTCAAATAAGGTACTCCTACACCGGGCTACTTGCCCACACTATAAATACGGATTACAACCCTTTAGTCAGGACTACAACCTGGCTTCTCACAGCAATTATGTTGTGTGTGTTAATTTTTTATATGAGTGGCGCAATGTACAGTTTAAAGTCGACCTCGAACAACAGATTTTTTACAAGGTTTCTGCAAGAAATGTGCTGAGAGGAAGTCGCCTAAGAAATATTTTCTTTCCTTGTGTTTAAACCGTGACCTCACGTCTTATAAGCCAACACAGTATCTACTAGACTTTGGTGACATTTTTGGTGGTTTAATACACAAGCTTAACAAATAAGGTTTTCCTACATACTGCGGGAGTTTAATTGGTCATTACAACCCTTTAGCCAGGATCACAACCTAACTTCTCACATCACTTACATATGTTGTGTGTGATAATTTTATACATGAGTGGCTGAGGACCTACAATTTAAAGTCGGCTCTGAACGACAGATTTTTGAGAAACTTTTCATGAAAATTTTATTTACTCTCCAGAATTTTTGCCAAAAATGTGCATAAGCTGGACTTGGAACCGTGGCCTTACATCTAATAAGCCAACACACTGTATACTAGAGTATGGCGACTTGATGCCCTACATTAAGCCCTAACTACTTATCTTCAAAGTCAACGATGCTTAGGATAGATTAAACAGGTTGCGAGCCACTCATATATAAAATAAACACACACAATATAAGTAGCGTGAGAAGCAGGGTCGTAACCCATGACTGAAGGGTTGTAGTGACCAATCATGTGTGTATGTGTGTACGTACCAGCTGAACTAAGTTCTATTTTTCCTAGCGGCCTTACTTCAACAGCACCACCAAACAGCTTTAGACTCCCTTTGTGAGATTTACACCAAGGGAAAGTCCCGTGGTAGCACACTTGTCTGCAATAAAATTAACTCGGATACCCGAATGATTTCGAATCCATATCAGTTCGACATAATGCCGTCCAGACTAAGCTAGTAAGCGATTGCAATAAAGAAGAAGGAAAGAAATTGTTAGCACAGAACGCTGTAATGTTATCCACCTAGCCATTGCCGGTAGTAATCCTTGAAGACCAATCCAATTACGGTTAAAAAACCGTGCACTTTTGAAGCAGTTTGAGAGCGATCGAGAGATCAAGATCATCTCAATAAATAATAGATCGTGGATCCGTCAACGCCGATTTTGCGGTAACAAATTTAAAGAAGATATTTAAAGCTGGTAGGTTTAGGATTATCTTCATACAAGCTTGAAAGCGTTTAAATCGTGAGTCGAACAAAATAGCAAGACTTGATATTCTCTACACATTGTTCAGAATGCAAAAATGTAAAGGGCTAGAGAGAGAGAGAAAGAGCCTACATACAGTAAATTCCGTAGCAATTTCTGGAAACAGAAATGCTGCCATAATTTTACCCTCACTTGTATGCTAAGCCCTAAACCCCTAAGCATCTTTTAAAGTTCATGTTATTTGTTGTTGTTTATTATTATTTTAAGTTTGTATTTTAAATAGTTTGTAGCTGCTGATGTTGTTGTTGTTGTTATTATTTTTACAACTTAACACCACATGAGCCAATAAAAAAAAAAACAAATGAAAACTGGTCTAGGAGAAGCGGCAATAAAGAAAAAACGCAGAACATTTTTGAGAATAAGGCACGAGTGGATGGGGGTAAGAAAACTTTATTGGTTTTGTTGTTCTTATATTTCATATGCCATAATAAATGTAAAAGGAGACTCTTAGTTTTACTTCCCTATCTTGTGCACGCTTTTCATAATTTTCGTATAAAATTTTATACACGCTCCAAGAGCGGTAATGGAGTGAGATTTTATGATCTGAACGTCGAAAATTCAAGACGTTTAATTTATTAAACTATTAAAGCCTTCTACTGCTTCAATCAAACTCTTCTCCACAACAACGTCACCTTCATCAGAGCCATAAACATCATAAACATCATCATCATCAGCAGCAGCATCATCAGCATCATCATCAATCATGTGATTGATTTAGAAAAGAAACATCAAAACGGAATGAAAAAGAAACGTTTCGATTTAATGTTCTTGAGCACTATGAGCATAAGAGCGAAATAATCATAAACAAGCAAGA
The DNA here is from genome assembly GCA_005959815.1 of Sarcophaga bullata. Taxonomy (NCBI): domain Eukaryota; kingdom Metazoa; phylum Arthropoda; class Insecta; order Diptera; family Sarcophagidae; genus Sarcophaga; species Sarcophaga bullata. Next base: position 278,675 of record QOCX01000050.1, on the reverse strand, counting down.
AATTTTGAAGTGTTTGAAGTAAAAAAAAAAAATTAAATTAAAGCTTCAAGCGTATGGTATGGGGGTGTTGTGACTTGATTGATGGGATTGAAAGGGACACGATAAAGTTTCTTTGTTTTCTAAAGCATAAGCCAATTCAACCAGGAGCTAAGGATAATAGAATTATACGAATCAATTTCTGGATCTTTTAAAATGAAATTCTACATGGAAGGCCCTATAATTATACTTTACCTAGCTACCACGTCAAACCTTGAAAACAAACAGCATTTATGAGTAGTACTTACCTAAAAAGAAAAAAAAATAAAAGAAAATTAAAAATTAATAAAAAAAATGTTAAAAAAATTGCAGTGATTAATAATAATAATATTACAGACAGGTTCGCCTATAACGAACTCAATGCTAACAACCATTTTTTGCTCAATATAGAGGAATCATCATGAAAACCAGTATTTGCACGCAATTTGAATTGCACAAGTAGCATTCGTTTTAAGTGTGCTCTACTGTATTAAAATATTGTTATAAAAATATTCGTTATATATGTATTCCACTGTATTAACAAACAAAAATTCTGGTAAATCTATTCAACAAATTTAAAGCAATTGAGGTTTCAAATATTTGTTTAACGACCTTTACAAAGTCTTTCATTAAGCGCTTCCTATCTTTAAATTAAAATAAACAAACAAAGAACTCGTGCAGAATATCTAATGCGTGTAACACGTAGCGATAGCCTATAAGAAGCTAGGTCGTAATCCATGACTGAAGGGTTGTACTACGTTCTCGCCTAAGTTCTATCTTTACTCCTGCCCTTTCCATTTCATCAAGGGTGTTTAGGCTTCCTTTATAAGATTCACACCAAGGGATGACACCCTGCTGGCACACTTGTCTGATTTGAAATCCATATCAATTCGACATAATTGCGTCCAAATTCAGTCAGTAAGCGAATGCAACAAAGAAGAAGCAGATGAATTGGCAGTACAGATTGCTGTAATATTGTCCACACAGATATTGCCAGTAGTAATGCCCGAAATTATATTCCCAAACACATGGAACACAGTGCACTTATCAAGTACTTTGATAGCGATGGCCTATTGAAACCACATGTCGTTGAATGCAGTCCAAAAGCGGCTGGTAATCAACGATCTATAATGCTAGCCGTTGATAGTGATGGCCTGGCAGAAGAAATATGGACCGAAGACAAAGTTGTACTAAAAGCCACATCAAATAGTGAATTTTTCGGGGTGCAATGAACGTTATTGAATCTTATGTGAAGTTGGTATCGGCAACTATGTTTGATCAAGTGAATCCTTTCATCCATAAACCTAATTTTTAGATGAAAGATAAGGTTGGTTGCTTACGGCTTGTTCAGGGAACTACTCCCGTGATCGCCAGCGATGATTTAACATCAAACTGAATAAATGATAACAAATTTGACGGATGCAACGTCAACAAAATGGCCGTTATCTACTGTCAAAGTTTGATATTCCTTACTGGATGAGCTCTAAACATCAAGAGCTTTTCGCATCTTCTAATAGCAAGCCTCCAATCAGAGCACTTTGGTTCTAACATAACGAAAATCAAGGTTAATCTGTAGCTGCCACTTTTACGCCTGCAAAATTCAATTCAGCGAATGAACTAGCAAGGTGTGGCATAACCATCAAACTGTCAAATCAGTTCATTACAATGAGAAACCCTTTCAGAACTAACTTGTAAGTTCAGAATTACCATATCCAGTAATTAATACCATAAACGCTATAAGGAATGTTATAAGCCTGGGCGAGAAATTGCATTAAATCTGGCTTAGCGTAGATGAAGGAAGTGTCAAAAGTCTAAAGGCTAGGGGCAATACTTATGAGAGGCGCTATAGAGTCAATGACTCTAGCAATAGCTGTAGAGATGAGACAGAAGAGAAAATTGTTCTTCACCTCTTGGCTACAAATTTCAGGATTTTTTTTTCATACATGAAGAGCGGGACCTACAGTTTAAAGTCGACTCGGAACGACAAATTTTTTATGTGTGTGAAGATAAATTCGAATTTGAAAATCCATGACGCAATCCATAAATTTTAGCAGCGCCACATTTGTCGTTAACAGAGCAAAATTTGCAGAGCACTGTTAATAGTTTAACAGTGGCTGTAGGTAGATTAATCTTCTACTTTGCAATTATTGCAGACGTATTGGCATCAAGTTTAATTCTCATTATGATCATTATTATTTGTAAGCAATAGTGGTGAAATGTAAAGGAGACTGCTCAAAATTATTTCAGCTATCCCACTATCACGGTTGGAAAGAGGACACTCTGGACTACCATTTGTATGATGTACTATTAAGAGGCCTCAGATCTTTCCTTTGAGTATGGTATGGTACTCATAGGCCTGGTATTTGTCCTAAAATTAGCTTCTAAACAAGTGTTTAGATCCTAAACAGTGCTCTGTTAAGTGGCAATTTTCTTCTGTTAAGAGGAAACTTTTTCTATTAACGCCAAATGTGGCGCTGCTAAGATTTATCGATTGTGTCTTGGATTTTCAAATTTGAATTTATCTTCACACACATAAATTTTTTTGAGAAACTTTTGCATTTACTCTCAGAGTTTTTGCCGGAAATCTGATGGGAGGAAGTCGCCTAGGAAATAGTTTTTCGTATTTCGTTGTGTCGGAGATGTCTGCCATGGGGTGTGAACCGTGACCTTACGTCTAATAAGCCAACACACTACCTACTAGACTACGACTTCGACTTCGTACGGTGCTTCATTCCTTA
>QOCX01000050.1:243111-275897 GCA_005959815.1 Sarcophaga bullata | reverse complement strand
TATTGCAAACTGGAGTACGACAATTTTTAAATAATTTGTCGTACTCCAATTGTGTGTGAAAATAAATTCGAATTTGAAAATCCAAGACGCAATCCACAAATTTTAGCAGCGCCACATTTTAGCGTTAACAGAACAAAATTTTCTCTTAACAGAGCAAAATTTGCCCTTAACAGAGCACTGTTAGAGGTTTAACAGTATCCATCTGAAGAAGGTCACTTGCGTAGGAGTTAATTTTAGGGGATATACTAGGTCTAGGAGTACCATCTCATACTCGGAGGAGTTCCAATGCCTTTTTAATATAATCAGCGAAATAGTCCACATAAAGTCATATGGTATTGTGAAAATTGGCTTTGAAACTATCAATTTTTTTACTGAAAATTCTCTAGAAGATCAGTGGCCATTTTGGAAGATATAAGAATTAGTACACCATACCAGACTATATGTACATGATATCCAGAGTATCCTCTTTCCAACGGTGGTAGTGGGATAGCTGAAATAATTTGTGAGTCGAGATATTCAATTTAAAAAATCGATTTTCGACCAAAATCGAATGAAAATTCTTTAGAAGATCAGTGGCATTTTGGAAGATTTAAGAAATAGTACACCATACAGACTATATAGTACATGATAGTCCAGAGTGTCCTCTTTCCAACGGTGGTAGTGGGATAGCTGAAATAATTTTGTGAGTCGAGATATTCAATTTTAAAAAAATCGATTTTCGACCAAAATCGTATGAAAATTCTCTAGAAGATCAGTGGCCATTTTGGAAGATATAAGAAATAGTACACCATACAGACTATATGACATGATAGTCCACTGGAATAATTCCGTCCTCCATCCCACCAACCGTCCTTTTCATTTCAACATTATCGTTTACAAATAATAATGATCATAATGGGAATTAAACTTGATGTCAATAGTCTTATTGACACTGTTAAACAGTTAACAGTGCTCTGTTAAGGGTAAATTTTGTTCTGTTAAGAGCAAATTTTGCTCTGTTAAAGCCAAATGTGGCGTTGCTAAAATTTATGGATTGCGTCTTGGATTTTCAAATTCGAATTTAACTGCACACGCATTCATTCTTTTCGATTTTGTTTTTATGAAGACTTCACAAGAAAGGGTTTCTAATTTAGAAAGCCATAATATATTAAGGCCATAAAGTTTATTCTTTTTTTTATTGCAAACTGGAGTACGACAATTTTTAAATAATTTGTCGTACTCCAATTTTTTTAAAAGCAATTTAAAATTCAAATTTCTTGAATTCTAGAAAATTTTATCTTTGAAAACAAAAACCATAATTTTCTTGCCTTAATAAAGCCTTTAAAAGATTTTTTTTTGTTGTTGTTGTTGTTGTCTTGTTTAATAAAATAATTTTATAATCCAATAAAATACTCTTAAGAAACTAAAGAAACTACTGAAAAGCAAAAACTGTTTAAAATGCATTACTTATGTGTGTGAAAATAAATTCGAATTTGAAAATCCAAGACGCAATCACAAATTTTAGCAGCGCCACATTTTAGCGTTAACAGAACAAAATTTTCTCTTAACAGAGCAAAATTTGCCCTTAACAGAGCACTGTTGAGGTTTAACAGTATCCATCTGAAGAAGGTCACTTGCGTAGGAGTTAATTTTTAGGGATATACTAGGTCTAGGAGTACCATCTCATACTCGAGGAAGGTTCCAATGCTTTTAATATAATCAGCGAAATAGTCACTAAAGTCATATGGTATTGTGAAAATTGGCTTTGAAACTATCAATTTTTTTACGAAAATTCTCTAGAAGATCAGTGCCATTTTGAAGATATAAGAATTAGTACACCATACCAGACTATATGTACATGATAGTCCAGAGTATCCTCTTTCCAACGGTGGTAGTGGGATAGCTGAAATAATTTGTGAGTCGAGATATTCAATTTTAAAAAAATCAGATTTTCGACAAAATCGTATGAAAATTCTTTTAGAAGATCAGTGGCCATTTTGGAAGATTTAGAAATAGTACACCATACAGACTATATGTACGATGATAGTCCAGAGTGTCCCTCTTTCCAACGGTGGGTAGTGGGATAGCTGAAATAATTTTGGTGAGTCGAGATATTCAATTTTAAAAAAATCGATTTTCGACCAAAATCGTATGAAAATTCTCTAGAAGATCAGTGGCCATTTTGGAAGATATAAGAAATAGTACACCATACAGACTATATGTACATGATAGTCCACTGGAATAATTCTCCTCCATCCCCACCACCGTCCTTTTCATTTCAACATTATCGTTTACAAATATAATGATCATAATGGGAATTAAACTTGATGTCAATAGTCTTATGACACTGTTAAACAGTTAACAGTGCTCTGTTAAGGGTAAATTTTGTTCTGTTAAGAGCAAATTTTGCTCTGTTAAAGCCAAATGTGGCGTTGCTAAAATTTATGGATTGCGTCTTGGATTTTCAAATTCGAATTTAACTGCACACGCATTCATTCCTTTCGATTTTTGTTTTTATGAAGACTTCACAAGAAAGGGTTTCTAATTTAGAAGCCATAATATATTAAGGCCATAAAGTTTATTCTTTTTTTTTATTGCAAACTGGAGTACGACAATTTTTAAATAATTTGTCGTACTCCAATTTTTTTTAAAAGCAATTTAAAATTCAAATTTCTTGAATTCTAGAAAATTTTATCTTTGAAAACAAAAACCATAATATTTCTTGCCTTAATAAAGCCTTTAAAAGATTTTTTTTTGTTGTTGTTGTTGTTGTCTTGTTTAATAAAATAATTTTATAATCCAATAAAATACTCTTAAGAAACTAAAGAAACTACTGAAAAGCAAAAACTGTTTAAAATAAATTGCCGCATTATATTTTGGAAAACTTACAATTTTCTTTGTCGTCTTCTTCTTATTCTTCTTAATTTTTTTTTTTTTTTTTTTTTTTTTTTTTTTTTTTTTTTTTTTTTTTTTTTTTTTTTTTTGAAGAAAACTTTGTTCAAAAAAGTTCCTCTAGTGCCACACTATATGATGACAAACAATAGCAAAAACACAACAAACAAAAATTATAAAAAAAAATTTGAGAGAAGAATTCTAAGTAGGGCTTTACATTTTCATTAGGGTGCAACAGGTTATCACATGAAAATTTTCGAAAAATTTTGTTATCGTGTAGAGGTGTATTGTGCTGCCCTCTCTGGAGTACGGGATTATGAGATTCTTCTTCACACTAACACTTCATACATTAATGCTTCATAGGTTCTTCTTCTTATTTCAGAACGTTTTTGTTATACTTGAGGCGATCCGTTTCTTTTCTGATAAATTGCTAAGCTACTCCTGGATACCCTGATTCCAAGTATGTGTCCTAAAGAAACATTCTCCTTATGACAGACCCTTTACATTAGACTTGAGGCGATCCGTATTCTGAACGAATGTTGAGTCTACAGTTACTATGCTCAGCCAATTCCTGGATAGCCTGACGGTATATTGTGCTGCCTGTGGTAGATAGGATACTTCTTCACGTTGTTGGTCGCTGTCAGCAACAACAAGCTACATTAACCCTTCATAAGTTCCAAGTACGTGTTCTAATGAATCACTCTCCTTAAGACAGATCCTATACATTAGACTTGAGGCAATCCGTACAAATGTCTACAGTGCCCTGTTATTATATTCAATCTACTACTAGCTAACCTGATTGTGTATTGTGCTGCCTATGGAATGTAGAATAGATCTTCACGATGGTGGTCGCTGTCGGCCACTTAGCGCTTCAAAAGTGTCCAGCATAACCTCTAATGAATCATTCTTATGATAGAATCGTATTTTGAACAAATGTTGAGTCTACAAATGCCCTGTTGCTACACTCAAGCTGCTCGTGGATAGCCTGTTGGTGTATTGTGCTGCCCTCAATCTATGGAATATGGAATCCTTCTTCACGATGTTGGCCGTAGTCGTCAAGGACAAGATACATTAGAGTTTCATAGCTCCCAAGTATGTGTTCTACTGAAGCACTCTTCTTACAACAGACTTGAGACCCTTCCCTCTCTCTCTCCCTCTCTCTCTCTCTCTCTCTCCAATATATTTGACTTGAGGCAATTCATATTCTGAATAAATGTTGAGTTTACAGTGCCCTGTCACTATACTCAACCTAGTTCTGGATAATCCGACACATGACTCAAAGACAGATTTCAGATTTCCTCAAATTCATTTGCTTTGAAAGGAGTCTCCGCTCATTTCCATTTCCCTTTTCGTATTTTTAAACTTCAAAGAAAGCTTTCTATCTTATCATGAGCATAGAAGCTGACCCTGGCAAGCCCATCAAACCTACTTATTGCTTAAAAAGGCCTTATTCGGCTTGTCCAGAAGGTCACAAACTATTCTCGTGTAGAGTCCACGAATAGTGGTCGGCCTAACAGATAGTGTTTCTATGGCAAAAGCTCTGAGAGTAAAAATAAAAAATTGAAAAATAAAAAAAACATTTCTAAGGCGACTTCCCCGTCAGCAGATTTCTGACAAAAACTGTGAGAGTAGAAATAAAAAATTGAAATTCTTTTTGAATTTGTGCCACCCTAATTTATATCATGAATTGCATTGAATTCAAGCCAAATTGTGTCCATATTGTCCAGACATATGAGATAAATTGCCCCGCCGCCTTTTTGTCTTCTATTTATGGCTGCTAATCATAACAATAATAAGACAACAATAACTCCACTAGAGACTAGAGCGAAAGAGAATGAGAGAGAAGAAAAAAAATTAAAAATAATTTATGTTGCATTTATTATTTATTTATGAGTGCTGCTTTTTTTTATTGTCCCCCCCATAAACTATTCTGTCTCTGTAATCTGTAATTTGTTCTGAAAAGTCAATTTTAATAGCCAGAAGAAGTTGAAAAACTGTGACAACAACAACACTCGTTAGTCAGTAGAATTTTTCGAAGTTGATTGTAGTTTTTGTGCCTGCACATGTCAAATTAGTTGCATAGCTATAAGGGGACAACGCCCTCTAAGGAGTTTTGAAACAAAACTTGGAAAATTTTATTTTCTTTCCATGTTCTCGCATCATTTAAAGCTTACACCATGAGAATCCTTACAAATCCAACTTAAGACCGAAGAAATTTCAACTCAAAGGCTGTTGAATAGAAGATCTTTGGAAAAGAAATGGGGATACATGGATAGCCTTCACACGATCCGATCCAATGTATTTTCAATTGCATTCATTTACTGGCCCTGGTATGGATTCTTGATCATTCGAGCACTACAGAACACAATTTGGTTAACGAGTGCGCTACTATGGCATCATTCCTTGATATGGCACTTGCACAAGACGAGATAGGTCCACTATTCAGTTGCATCTTTGATCGCCAATGTTGAATAGGCATTAAGCAAATGAACATCAAGAAGGCTGATGTAGTCGAGAGCGATATGCATCAACGTTTTATAAGCACTAGATGTGAGAAGGTGTAAGAAGCTAGGTCGTAATACTGTAATGTAATGTAATGATGTTTCGATGCATCGAAATTCATTCTAAAAAAACTGTTTGGTTAAGTTGAATAAGTTACAAAGTTACAAGGCTTGCGGTTGTATAACCCTGACAATGAGAGCCTGTTCCTTAACAATACTGCTGGCTCTCTCTTAAATTTAAAACCATTAGATAGGTAGTGAGGACCATACCCGGAGGGTTGGCCTTAATTAACTGCTCTTTTCTAGGGTGGTTTAATAAGTCCATGAAGCGTTGAAAATGAATCTCAGACTTCTTGAGAAGAATCACTTGATTAGGCCTTACTAGCGTGTAATGGGTTTCCTACAAACACAAATTAGACTGGACATCTTGAACACCCTCTTCTATTATATCCTCACATAAAGTTCTATAGAAAAATCAAGAGAAATACTAAAGACTAAGCGGTTTACTATCTACCTTAGGTTAAGTTAGGTGATGAACCTCCTGCTTGAAAGGCAACGACCCACTCCCATACATAATTGGCCATTGCAACCCTGCAGCCAGTATTACAGACTAAGCGGTTTACTATCTACCTTAGGTTAGATTAGGTGATGGACTCTGCTTGAAAGGCAAAGACGCACTCCCATACATAATTCGACATTGCAATCCTGCTGTCAGTATAACAATCTAGTTTCTTACACCACTAATGTTGTGTGTACTCATTTTATACATGAGTGGCGGGACCTTTAGTTCTAAATCAACTCCGAACAACAAATTTTTTTTAACACACTTTTCAGGGCAATTTTTTTTTTATTAACGATCAGCATTTTTGTAAGAAATCTGCTGAGAGGAAGGCCCCTTAAAAAAATATTTATTCATATTACGTGTTGTTAAAGATATCTGAGCTGTGTTTTGAACCGTACTCTTACACCTAATAATCCAAACGCATCACCTACAAAGCTACGATGACTACAGGACAGAACAAAGCAGTTCAATTTCACTGGTAGGCTCCTATGTCTGCAGTTCATTATAATTAACTTTGTAGCCTTTTTTTTATTTTCTATGTAGGACAGTGTAAAACAAAGATAAGTTCATTTGAAACAAGCGCAAACGTGTTAAAAGCCGTTAAATTTTAATTAATGAATCATTTCAAGAATGAAAGCATTTGAGAAGCGATTAAAACAAACTAAATGAAGCGATTATTCATTTGCAATCCATTGGAACATATTCGGATACGTAATGCAACAACAATAATTGCAATTTAATATCAAGAAAAACAAAAACAAAATCTGAATTTTTATTATTGTCAGAATTCTCAGAAATTCAAAGTTATCGCGACATATTAAGATTTTTTTTTAACGCCAATTAACGTTACAAAGTAGCACAAACCAAATAAGGAGGAAGGTTTTGAATGGAATGGAATGGAATGGAATGAAATGAAATGGAATGATCAAGTGATGTGTGAGTAATAACGGGTTCATTTAAATAAAAACAGTGTTGTTAACATGTTAAAAAAAAAAACAAAAATTTTTGTTTAAATTTTTAAATTCCATCAAAAAACGGACAGCCTGGCAAGTGGTGCTTGCCCCCGAAGTGTTTGCAAAAGTGTCAAGCCATGGAAATTCAATAAAAATTCAAATTTTTTTTTTTGACACTTTCCACATTTTCTTTTTTTTCTGTTTTCGTTTTTGTTGTCGTTGCTCTTTTTTATTTTCTATTTGCCATTTACAAAACCAAATGTGAAGTTTATTTTCAAAAAAGAAAAAAAAAATTTTTTTTTTTTTTGTGTACAAATCAGGTCATAAAATTGGTGGCAGAGAGAAAATAGAGAGACACACACGCTTTATGATGGCATTTATACGGAAATAACTAAATAAACAAAAATTCACTTTGTCACATACTATAACAACAACTAACAACAAAAACAAAAACAAAAACAACAACAAAAACAACAACAGAAAAATAGAACAAAATAACTTGACATAAAAAATGAATCAAAAAAAAAATATGGTGACGGCATAATAAACAGGTGGAATAGAAATGGTCATGTGCACTCTACAGCAATCACTATTGTCCATACAGATCATAAGGGAACCAGTCACGAGTGTCCTTCCATATTAAAAAGCCAGCGTAAATCTATGCCTCAAAGGTTATGTTTTATTTTGGAACAACCAATCAAGTCGCCGTAGTCTAGTAGTTACTGACTTGGCTTATTAGTCCTGAGCCCACGGTTCAAGCTTAAGGCCAAAAATCTCCAACAACATGAAATATGAAAAAAAACGGAGCCTTCCCCTCAGCAGATTTCTGGCAAAAACTCTGAGTGTAAATGAAAAAAATTGCCATGAAAAATTTCTCCAAAAAATTTGTTCGCCTGCAGTCGACTTTAAACTGTAATTCCCGACACTCACGTATAAAATTAACACACGTGTGTGTGAATCCATGCATCATGCCCTATTCAACGAACAAATTTGTATCTCTGATACTTCTTCTGTGCCTTAAAAATCCAAAGGCACTAGAATTTCTACAAACGTGGACATTGTTTAACGTTTTTAACTTAAAAACGCTTTACAAACACTAAAGTCTAGGATAGCATAGAAGGGAGAGGCTACTTTGTTAAAATCAAAGCTCACTTGATCATATACTGCGGCTTGCTTGTGTTCCATCACATATAACAGCCACATCAAGATTAACTGATGTCGACAATCAGTATCTTACGTAGCTTCTCACATCACTTATAATGTGTGTATTAATTTTATACATGAGTAGCGTGGCCTGCGGTTTAAAGTCGACTCTGACAGACAGATTTTTTGAGAAACTCACACGAAGTGTTTCTGTGGTTTACTTAACTGACCATTAACAACCCAACTAACGAATTTAGGCCTGTCTTAACAAACCCATTCAGGCGGCTCTGCCAGTTGATCACTGGAATTCTTCGATCTGGTCCTTCCAACGCAAACAAGGTCGTCCTCTTCGCCGATTTCCATAAATCCCCGCATCAAATACCCGTCTAGCCGGAGCATACTCCTCCATTCGAACGACATGGCCGAGCCAGCGCAGTCACTGGATGTTAATACGCTGGACAACGTCCATGTCGTTGAAGAAGTCATGCAGCTCACTTCTGGATTGCCAACTTGCACGAGACCGAAGATCTTACGTAGAGTACTTTTCTATCGAATACTCTCAAGACTGCTGCATCAGTGCCTTATGCCTCTGCGCCATAAAGAAGCACGGGCAACATGAGAGTCTTTTAGAATATTAGTTTTATTGTACGGGTAAGGTCCTTGCTACTCAATTGCCTATTGAGACCATAGTAGCACCTGTTGTTATAAGTGATCCTGCGCTTGGTTTCCAGTTTCTGTGGTTTGCTGGGGGCTAAATCGCAATACCACTACCAGACATTACCGACTGATAATCCCAAGGCCGCTTTAAATTTCAATCTCACTCTGCTTGCTTAGCTCTGGCAGTCATCGTGTCCTGCATTTGTTTTCGCAACTCGTGTCAATATTACTTCTCTCAGTTATTCGTATGCCATGAGGTCTACCCTCCTTACATTCATACTTTTCAAGGCCTGGGCCTTGTCTATGACTTCTTGGCCTTTCCAAATTCAATTTTTTTTTTTCGAATTCCTTTTTTACCGCATGTCTGCAGTCGTATTTGCCTTTCTTTTTGTGTCTTTTGATTTTTATTTCCTTCTTTCCTTTTTTTTTTCTTTATTTTTTATTGAACTTTTGTAGTTTATTTTATGGATTTCGGGCAATAAATTTTTATTAGATTTTTTGGCGTGGAAAAACTGTTTATGCAGTTATTTTCCTACAACAACAAAAATTAAAATAAAATAATAAAAAAAAAAAATTACCCGAATTGTGTAAAATAAACTCTAAAATTTGTTTATTTATCCGATTTCCATTCATTTTTTTTCTTTTTGTTTTTGTTTTTCTTTGTAAATAACAACAAAACAAAGTTGACAACAAATTTTTATGCAGCTGAAGTTATTATTGGCAAGAGAATAAGAGAGAATTTGTTTAAACAAATAACTGAAATACAAAAACACATCAAACACACAAGTATTAGGTCTTCCAACAGGGGCTTACGAACTTTAACAGTTGTCATCTTGCCATCTTGTTGAAGCTAGAATCAAATTGATTGTCATTTGATCCGGCTATTCTGCCAAGTTGCTGTGATCAAGTATTGCATTCCACAAATCAGGCATTAGGTCATTACAACCCTGCCGTCAGGATTATGACCTAGATGCTCACACTACTTATATTGTGTGTATTAATTTTATACTTGAGTAGAGGCAGCTACAGTTCAAAGTCCATTCCGAACAACAGATTTTTGAGAAACTTTTCATGGCAATTTTTATTTTCTCTCAGAATTTTTGCAAGAAATCTGCTGAGAGGAAGTCGCCTCAGAAATATTTTTTCATGCTTCGTTTTGTTGAAGATGTCTGACCTTGGGGTTTGACCCATGGCCTCACGTCTACTAAGCCAACACACTACCTAATAGACTAAGGCGACTTCGATTCTACCATACGTGCAAATAGTAAAATTGTTTTATCAAAAAAGGTGTCTTCTGTTCTCGAAACGTATCGGGCACTTCGCCCATTTAATGATCACCATAATCGTGCCACCCAAGAGAACTATTCGCAATTTGGTGAAGATAAATTCAAGTCCACTGGTTTAGTCAACAATCGTTCAATACCCGTACGTCGATGAAATGTAAGATTGGCAGAAAACCTCATCCCTGTTCGTGAGAGTATGCAGAAGACTTCAAGGCAATCACTTGCGTGTCGTTCAAAAGGACTCAAACTTTTGCAAGCCACATCTTGACGAATTATGAGACGTGACGTAGGCCTACACATGCATAACTGGCCTAGAAACTAATAGTAAACGGCCATAGACAATGACGTGTGTTCACTGGACAGTTGAGAGTGAGCAGGAGAATTCGAGGTAGTTGATCCTAAGAACTTGGTCTTTGGCAAGCCACAACTAGGCGAAGTTTGAGTTGTAACGGAATTCACTGGTTCAGTTAACAATCGACCAACATCCGTATTGTCGCTGTTAGTGGTAATCGATCCCAAGAACTCGTCCTTTCGCAAACCACAACTCGCCAAATTTTAAAACGTGACGTAGCCTTGCATCCGTACAGCTCACTTAGAAACTGATAATAAACGACCATAGACATCAACGTGTGTCCGCTGAATAGTCAACTGGCACTAATTTTCAACGAAAAATCATCTGCAACGATGAATTGGTGAATTTGAAATCGTTACGTGGTCCTGTATCCGTACAATTGACACAGAAACTGAAAGTAAACGACCAACGGTGTTTGGAGCGGTTGGCAACTGACAATAATTTTTATCAAAACATCATCTCCAGTGATAAGGCTTATTTCTGGAGGAATAAGTTCGCGCGAACAAACGAAATTCTCGAATTTCTTACGTAGCCCTATACATAAATACATAGTTGGTCATGACAACCCTTCTGCCAGGACTGCGACCTAGTTTACTAGGAATTTTCTTCCGTTTATTTCTCCTCTCTATCCTTTCGACCGCTATGGGTAATCTGTAGGCACCTACAATAGTTCTCTTGGTCTCTGGCACGTAGGCATGGTTCTTTATGCCTGCCTTGTTAACACAACTTCAAAACTTCAGTTCTGTTAATCAAGCATCTCCAGCTAAACATATGGTAAGTGAGGAGGCTACCTACAGTAGCTGTCTTCGAATTCGAATTCAAAAAAATGGAATGAAAATCTCTTGGCCTGGCTATAAACAAGTCATCGATAGACAGGTTAACCCCGAAGACTACCTGTAGTAGCTGACTTCGAATTCGAATTCGAAAAACTGAAAGGAAAACATGTCTTCGGCTATAAACCGTTTTTTCCAAAAACTGGAATAAAGATTTCTTGGCCTTTACCTATAAACAAGCCATCGATAGACAGGTTATACCCCAGCACTCGAAGGCTGCCTGCAGTAGCTGTCTTCGAATTCGAGTTCGAAGAACTGAAATGAAAACCTGTTGGTCTTCGGCTATAAACGAGACACCGTTTTTTTTTCAAAAACTGGAATGAAAATCTCTTGGCCTTTAGCTATAAACAAGCCATCGATACACAGATTAACCGTTAGCACTCGGAGGCTGCCTGCAGTAGCTGTCTTCGAATTCGAGTTCAAAGAACTGAAATGAAAACCTGTTTGTTTTCGGCTATAAACAAGACACCGATACATTGGTTTGAAGCCCAGCACATTAAGCCTTAACACAAGCAACCTCTGCTGCCTCCATTGCAACAAGAACTTATTAAGGATACTTGATTGAATTCCTTTAAACAGTTTGCCGCACTCTGCTTTGAATGCAATTTCCACTTTATCACAGATGCACACAAACTATTTGCATCCTTCTGTTGTTGTTTTTTTTCTCTCGTCTTTTTTAATTTCATTTTTTAAGTGTTGGTTGGCTGCTCTTTTAAGTTTTTAGCTCTTTGGGACGTTCGCTCGTTCGTTCGTTTGTTTGTTTGTTTGTTTTTTTCTCTCCTCTTTGGGGAAATTGCTTTTTCAAATGTCATTTAGTTTTTGTTGTTGTTTTCCTGTTTTTTTTTTCTTTTTTTTTTTTGCGATTTGTTTTTTTATGATACTTTCCACTTCTATTTTAGTTCTCCTCTATCATCATGACGATGATATTTATTTTTTCCAGGACATTATTTTTATTTTTATTGGATTTTGAGTGTTTATTTTGAGATTTAAACAGGATGTCACAGAAAACCAAAACAAACCAAATAAAAACAAGCAAAATTCTATTGAAAAATCATAAAAAAAAACCACAACAACAACAACAACAACAATTTATGAATTTCAAATTTAAAAAAAAATTATAAAAATTTATCAACTAAATGAGAATTATTAAGAGCTTTACAGATGCATTCAAATGATTTTAATTAAGCTTTAAACAAATGACGGCATTTTAATAAATTAAAGTGTCTGTCCAGTCCATTAAAGCAGAAAAACAATTTTATTTCATACGCATACAGTACAGCAGCAGACTCAATCAAGATAGACAGACAATATTGGTGACATGAACTCCCAACTGGGGATATGAAATATTCCCCATTGGCATGAGTCACTTAAAAATATTGTTGAAATGATTTTGCATTTGACTGACACCTACACGCAGAGACAAGAGTTGATTGACGGATAGATGAATGTATGTATGTGATATTAATTATTTTATGGAAATTAAAACAGTACTTTAAAGGAATGTAAACTTCAAAAAAAAATTTTTTAAATCAAAATTGGCCATCACAGTAAAAGAAAGATTTTTAAGTAAAATAAAGAACAGTTTCGAGGTGAACAGCAAGGTCTCCAGGCATACAGAAGCTGTTGAGATCAGGAACAACACTCTAGGGGTCATAAAATATCAGACCTGCGAACTCATAGGCCGCATTGAATAATGCAGATACCAATGTAATTTGGTTTCAACGTTACGACGCTACGTGCCACGCAGCTCATGCCACATTAGTTACTATTCACGAGCCATTTGAGGGCATTGTCATATCACCTAAGTTGTATTGCATTCCTTTAAGTTTCTGTTTGAATTTTAATTTCAATTCAATCAATTAAAATTCTAATGCCAATATAATAAACCATAAATTAAAAGTTTTTTAATGGCCGGCCAGATGAAATGCATGTTGCATATGAGAATTTTATAAAATACGAGTTCTTTTAAAAAAAAAATATTTCCTCCAGTAAGAACGAAATTTTTTACATCTTGCCCCCAGCACAGGCACAGATTGAAAATGTTGCACTGGAATAGTGCAATACAAAAATAAAATTGTGGAATTGGGATCAATCAATACTAGGGTTTGTGTTGGAGATAGGAAAATTGATTGTGGGAGCTAGGAAAGAGGAAGAGGTGTTTATGGACAATGCACTGTATCGGATAGGAAAAACTTTCAGAAGTTATTTGTACTGTCCACTGCCCAATTGACCACTAACGAAGGAGCCTTATCAATAAAGCTTTGAAATTTCAGCAATTTTTAATAACAGCGGCACTGCAATATTTTGTTTAACTCGCGTGTACAGCTTACAAATGCGAAGCAAAATACTTGTACTGCTTGACGACTCCGCAATAGGATGTGCCTATAAGACTATTGGCTCAGCTCCTGTCGCTAACTGGAAGGCATTGCAACCAAAGCTATAAAATCTGTAACAGAGATTGAGTGAACTTTCTGACATGATTGACGACGGACGATAGGTATTTACTGCATTGAGATAGTCAATCCTATTACTTTTATGAGTTTTTCTCTAAAACGAAATTAATAAACTACAGTCGGAGTGACTAATTTTCAAATACTTTAGTCAATCTAATGAAAAGACCATGATTGACATGATTGACGATGCACCATAAGTACTAGTGTACTGAACTAAACTTAAACGGTTAATCATACTATTTTTACGAGTTTTCCCTCTAAAATGCAATTAATAAATTACACTCGGAGTGATTAATTTCCAAATACTTCCATCAATCATATGAAAAGACCATGATTGACGGTGCACCATAAGTATGTACTGCATAGAGAGAGTTAACCATATTATTTTCACAAGTTTTCTTTAAAACGCCAACAATAAACTGCAGTGAGAGTGAAATTTTCAAATACTTTCGTCAATTATATGAAAAGACCATGATTGACGGCGTAACAAAAGTATGTACTGCATTAAGAGAGTTAATCCTACTATTTTAACTAGTTTGTCCTTTAAAACGTAATTAATAAACTGCAGTGAGAGTGAGTAATTATCAAATATTTCCGTCAATCAAATGGAAAGATCATGATTGACGATCCACCATAAGTACATACTGCATTGAGATAGTATAATCAGCATATTTTTCCAAGTTTTTCAACTAAAACCCAATAAAAAAATGAGTGAGTAATTTGCAAATATTTCCATCAATCATATGGAAAGACCATGATTGACAGCGTAACAAAAGTATGTACTGCATTAAGAGAGTCAATCCTATGCACCATAAGTATGTACGGCATTGAGGTAGTCAATCCTATTATTTTCCCAAATTTTTCCTCTAAAACGCAATTAATAAACTACAGTCGGAGCGACTAATTTTCAAATAATGCCGTCAATCATATTAAAAGGCCATAAAAACGTAGTAAAAAAAAATAACGAATGTCTATGATCACAGAGCAATTAAGATGAAAATAAAATTAAAATGTTAATGCAATAAAAATATTTTATGATTGTCTCTCTGTGGCAAAATACCATAAACAAGTTGCCCTAAAAGGTTACAACCAACGGCAATTTATTGTTTTTCTTGGCAATTTTTTATTTCGAACAATTTTTTTGTTTTGTTTCTACCATTTTCCATATGAATTATTGCGAATGAAATAAAATTTTCGATTGAAAATATTGTAAAAAGGTGATAATTTAGTCCAACAAAAACGACTATGAAATACACTGCACAGCACCAACCAAGCCGTGTACATCAAGCATGAAAGGCGTGTGTCTCATACTTTTGCAGTAGTTTCGGGGACAGGACTATTACTTACAGGCAGGCATATATTTATACGTACTTATATGTCTGTAAGTAAGTCTGGTGTAGGCATTTCACCCCTTACCCTCGAGCTAAAATAAAAATTCAAATAAAAAAAGGAATTTCAAGTCTTTTATCATGTCCTTCCACAAAATCAAATTACATTACTCGGCCCGGTTAAAATAGAGAATTTGGGTTAAAAATATAAATTGATTTCATCCTTTTTCAATTCGTTTGAGTGTCTATTTGAATTTATCACAACCTTCCCCCCTTCCGCCCTTCCCCCCTTCCCCCCTTGACGTATAACCAGGATACTACACATGCATGACCCAAAACCCATATAAATATTGATTGATTTTCAGTTCATTTGTACAACAATAACTAACAACTGCTGCTGCTGCTGCTTTTGTTGCTGCTTTTATCAATTTAAATATTTCTTTTCAATTCTTCAATTTATTTTTTTATTTTATTTTTAAGAGAGAGAGAGAGAGAGAAAAAAGGAAAAATTCCATTTTGTTTCAATAACACTTGACTTAGCAAATCAAATTTTCTGCCAAATACAGCCAAAAAGTCACTCAGTTTGACAGTCACTTTGCAAAGTTTCCTTTCGAATTAAACTTTTTTGATCTTTTACTTTAAAATTGTTTTCTTTAAATGCTTCAAAATGCTCAGGAGAAATACTCATTCAAACATTAGACAAGTTAAGAATTAAAAATCAAAACGCTTTATAATGTGCAGGCGAACAGGCTAACATAACCTATTGCCCTCTTGAAAATTCAGTCTGATTTTGTTTACACTCTACACACAGAAATTGCCTTAGTCTCGTAGGTAGCACGTTGGCTTATTAGACGCGAGGCCAAGGCTCAAACCCCAGGTCAGACATCTGCAACAAAACGAAATATGAAAAAATATTTCAGAGGGTACTTCCCCTCAGCAATCTACTGGCAAAAACTCTCAGAGTGAAATAAAATTGCAATGCAAAAGTTTCCCACGGAAACTATCGATCAGAATCGACTTTAAACTGTAGGCCTTGCCTCTGATGTATAAAATTAACACACACAGCCGCTTCTGTCTTTTGCAGTGACGTTCGATAACTCACATCCTTATAGAAGAGATTATGGCCTGAGACGTGAGTAAGAGATTCTTAGGTTGGTGTTGCCTGAAAGCCTGGTTTAGATTTAAGGATACTCCGTAGAAAGATTGCAAGATTGCCTCTTCTGCTTATTTTTGGCTTGAATCCTTATGTTCGTATTTACCATACGGAAAGTCTATAGGACCTATCTCCCTATACGGTAATTTTTTGAGCGAATAAAGTGTGTGTATGGGATATCGTTTGAAAAACCTATTAGGTTAGATCGGTGTGGTAGCTTTGATACCAAAAGCTTACTTGAGCATACGTAGCGGCCCGTTGTGACGCCACAGGTGAACACAGTCTCTGTACTGACTAAGTTCTTCCAAACGAGGGCAGAATAAGAAGGTGGCCAGCACAAGCGCTGCACATTAAAAGAGCGAATACCCCACGCTATAAAACCAACCTGAAAATTGATAAACGAAGCTATATCCTTGACATCAATAGTATGATAGCTCCGTCAAGCTGACAAGGACTGGACTGGACTGCCTATATCTCGGCAGAAGTCGTTAAATGGGAGTCGTAGTCTTTCCACGTGTCTTCCCATAACAGTGGGTGGCCATGCTTCACCTCCTAAGCATGGCCACTATGATCGAGATGACGTTACGACTTGAAAACCCTATTGATGATGCCATTTTGCGTGCAAAAAACATCAATTGCATGAACGTCATGGCTTCTCTGGATGGATACGTAACATACATAATTGCTCCATTACAACCCTATAGTCAGATTTACGACCTATTGGTGACGGAGCCTACAGTTTAAAGTCGACTCCGAACGACAGATTCTTGAGAATCAATTTGATGGCAATTTCAGCTGTGAGGATGTCGCCGTGGAAATATTTTTTTTTATATTTCACCATGGCCTAACGTCTAATAATGCAACATACTACCTACTAGACTACGGCGACTTCAATTCTACAATACGTGCGGCGAATGTACTGAGCGTTTCGCCCATTTTATGATCATAATCGTTCTGCCGCGAGCACCTGGGTTTTGAGCCATGGCCTAACGTCTAATAATCCAACACACTACCTACTAGACTACGGCGACTTCAATTCCACAATACGTGCGGTGAATGTACCGACCGCTTCGTTTATTTTATGATCACAATCGCTCTACCGCGAGCGCCTGGGTTTTGAACCATGGCCTAACGTCTAATAATCTAACACACTACCTACTAAACTACGGCGACTTCAATTCCACAATACGTGCGGCGAATGTACCGAGCACTTCGTCCATTTTATAATCATAATCGTTCTACCGTGAGCGCTATTTACAATGTGGTGGATAAATACGAGTCCACTGGTTCAGTCAGCAATCGATCAAGATCCATGTGTCGACAAAAAGCAAGATACTACCTACTAGACTACGGCGACTTTGCCTATACAAGTCTCTTCAAATTTGCGGATAAAAATTAGTTCCACAGTGAAATTTTTGCTGTTTAGTTGACAGTCCTTCGCAACTTGTGCCATCATACTGATCTTATAGGCGTTATAGTGTTGTTACACTACGGAATCTGCTTTGGAATCGAACCCAAGACCTTTACACTAACAATATAGCACACTTGTTACTAGATTTCTAAGATAGATGAACCTCAAAATGCTTTAATTGGATTTCGTTGCTGTTTTCTTCTCTTTTTTTTTAACTTGAAACCCTTTTTTATGGTGCCTTATATTTTACAACACACTGTAGCTAGCAGACGTTTTAAATATGAAATTCCCCATAGGAGGCGTGGCAACAACTTAAGTCAAATAACACACTTAAAGTTTAATTATAACGTATTTAATCTGTTAAAACAACCTCAATTCTCTCTCTCTCTCTCTCTCCTTTTTTCTTTTTCTTTGTTCGTTCGTTTGTTTCTTTCTTTTAACTTTTCTTTATTATATTTACATAAATTGTTGTTGTTGTTGTTTTTATTGCTTGTGTTTTGCTGCTTTGTATGGCCTTTAGAACACGTTCAGGACACAGAAGCAGTCCATGTATACTCTCGTATTCCCTTTTGTGTCAGTGCGACTAAATAAATTCAGTGAGTGAGTGAGTGAGTGAGTGAGTGAGATTTTTGCTCTTTTCTCTCTCTCTCTCTCTCTCTCTCTCTGTTCGTGTTAAACTGGTTGTAGTCATCAGTGTTGATTCTTCTTTTTTGCATCCTGATCCTGTTCCTTTTAGAATTTTTTTTTTGCTCTTGCTTTGGTATCCCCTTGTATTCAAACAGAAGCAAATTGCAGCTGCTGCCCCTGCCTGGTTCCTATGTAATCTTAAAAATTTTTAGAAATCCAAGATAAAAGACGGGAACAGCTTAAGAAATGCAATTTAAAATATACAGTAACAAAGAGAGGCACAAAAGAGAGAGAGAGAGAGAAAGAGAGAGAGAGAGAGAGAAAGAGAGACAGAGAGAGAGGGAGAGGGAGAGAGAGAGAGAGAGCAAGCAAAAGCGGTATATTTTCGTAAAGAACGTACAAGGAAGTTGAAATAAAAGTGTGGGTGTTGTTTCACTTACAAGCATGATTATGTATAATGTGTGTGTGTGTGTTTGTGTATGTGTATTTGCACTTAAATATTCTATTAAATGGGATTTGTAAAGAGCAAAGACAATCAAACGAACATATAATATAAACAACCATACGCTCAAAATTAAATAAAAATTATTAGAATGACTGACTACAACATGACTGCGAATGATTGTTGGAATGAACAAACGAATTCAGAGAAAGAAATAAAAACTAGGCTAACAAAAGTAAAATTAAATTAATTTCGGTTTTCAAAAGGAAACATCAAAAAAAAATTGCAAGTTTTAGCAGCAAATCTTCAAACAAAACTCCATTAAGGAGCTGCTCATAGCTACAGTTGTGAGGAAGGATCCAAAGAATGTGAGACATGGCCAACTGAAACAAGGTTTTCCTATGACTTTGTAATCCCAACAACTTTATTACATGTTAAGGAGATTATGATAACGGTTACTCTCAGAACTACATCATGTAAGCCGTTATTTACCATTCTTAAGAGGCTAGTACTGTAGTCGACATAGTCTAGTAGGTAGCCTGTTGACATGACGCCACGATTCAAAATCCAGATCAGACATCTCCCACAAGACTAAGTAAATAAAAATGGCATTAAAAAATTTCTGAAGAATCTGTCGTTCGGAGTCCTCTTTAGTTAACACACACACACATAACATAAATGACGTCAGAAGCTAGGTTGTAATCCTGACTAAAGGATTGTAATAATCAATCCAGTAAGTAAGTAAGTAAGATTCAGTGCTTGAGGGGAGGGAAGTCCAACAATTTCTAAAGCGTTATTATTTACTTTATTTGATCGTTCAAAAGCAGATAACAAACGACAAGCTTTACAGACAGCGGCAAAGCGGCAAAGCGGCAAAACGATTTGTAACGAGAGAGGTTTTGCTGTGTCTAATGGAATTACAATGAAATTATTCGTTACGAGCTTCTACAATCTAGTCAAACGATTTACTCTATTATCTACGAGATTAAAGCAAGCAATTCAAATAAAACAGTCGGAACTGATTTGAGGCGATCGGTTAGAGAACTTAGCTAAGCCGCTGTAGTATCAGTGGGTAGTGTGTTAGCTTATTAGAGACCACAGTTCAAGCCCCAGGTCAGACATCTCCAATAAAACGAAACAAGAAAAAATATGGCGACTTCCCCTCAGTTATTAGACGTGAGGTCACGGTTCAAGTTCCAGGTCAGACATCTCCAACAAAACGAAAGAAGAAAAAATGCGGCGACTTCCCCTCAGCAGATTTCTGGCAAAAACTGTGAGAGCAAAATAAAAAAAATTGCCATGAAAAAGTTTCTCACATAAAATCTGACGCTTGGAGTCAGTAGGTCCCACCACTCATGTATAAAATTAACACACACACACAACCTAAGTGGTGTGAGAAGCTAGGTTGTAATAACAAATTAAGTATGTAAGTAAGTAATGGACAACAAACAGATTTACTTTGGCAGTGAGGAGATTTCCTCAATTCGAAACACACTCTGAGGAGTTTTTAAAGCTCTTCTGACACCCTTGTAAAAGTCCTCTACTATGCATTTAATGTCCCGTTTGTCACCTTCTGTTTCCATCGACCTCGATCTCATGTAGTGACAATGCTAGCATTCATACTGCTTTTATGAGTTAAAGGACTAGGACGGTAATAGCCATCACTGTACTGTGATAGCACAGTACAGCCCATTACCATTCCTTAGAGTTAGGACATGCCCCCACCAATTTTTTTTTTACTAAGACTGACATATTTATTTGCTACTTCTTGTATGGGTGAGACCAATTACACCCTTAACAACCTCTCTATAATTTCTTAGTATCACTCCCTACCACACTTATTTCAGGGGGGGAAAAAGGACAGGAATTTGACTGTGTCAACAAAATCATTTGCTGGACTTATCACGCAGCATTAAAAGAAGCAAAGAAGCAAAGAAGCAACAGCAGGAAAGGAGGAATACATGAATAAGAACAAAAAACAAGAAATAAATTTGAAAATCATGGAAAATTTATGACAATCGTTTTTCCGCTATTTTAATCATTTTGCTTTACAATGAGAGAAGAATTCTGTGTTTTTTCTCTCTTTTGTTTGTTTGTTATTTATTTGAATGATTTTTCTTTGCTCGTTCTTCCCTTTCTCTCTCTCTCATGCGTTCTTTTGTATAGAGAAGGACGAAATACAATATTACAGAACGAAGAGAGAACACAGTAGAAGAAAGAGAAGAAAG
Source organism: Sarcophaga bullata (assembly GCA_005959815.1). Lineage (NCBI taxonomy): Eukaryota > Metazoa > Arthropoda > Insecta > Diptera > Sarcophagidae > Sarcophaga > Sarcophaga bullata. The sequence goes on along the minus strand of QOCX01000050.1, from coordinate 255,100 downwards.
AAGAGTGAAATACAGAAACTCCTTCGCATAAAAAGAATTTAAATTTATTCATATGACGCTACATAATTCATTGAAAGTGCTCCGTTTCTCTCTCTCTCTCACTCTCACTCTCTTTATTATTGTTATTTCTACTCCGCGATATAATTATGTGTGAGTGTATGTGCGAAGGAAAGAAAGAAAGAAAGGATTCCATAGAACTGAACGGTTCTTTCGTTTTATTTCCATTACCATGGCATCATTGTTTATTGAAGGCAAATATGCAGTCACCAGCTAGTCACGGACTTACTCGCTTGCTAGCTGGCTGGCTGGCTGGCACGCTGGCTGCCTTTTGTTATTACCACTGACAACACTACAACAATAATGGGTTATTTTTCTCTTTTTTTTGCTGGCCTCATACAAACTTATGCCATATTTGCTATGAAAGCCGCACACACATAAAATATTATGGCGAGTAGTCCATCCTTGCGCTCTCTCTCTCTCTCTTTCTCTCTCTCTCTCTCCCTCTTAGAACAACAATAACAATGGCAAAATAAATTATGGTAGAAATACAATTAACTAAAATACATTTCTTTGTACACACACACATACATACATATATATACACTCACCATACATTACACTGCATAACAATTATGAATGTCTACTTATTGCTTGTGCTCAAAACCAAGGCTTGTTCACAGATTCGACACTCCAATGGAAAAGATTATCATTCTGTCTGTATATGGTCAGAGCAACAAATAGTAAATGGGAGGCTGCTATCAAATAACGGGAATTATTTAAACAGTTCTTCTTTGTGTTGTTGTTGTTGTTTTTATCGCATCCCAAAAATGGAAAAAAAATATCAGCAACAACAGCCAGAAAACAACGGAAAAATAACCGAAAAATGCAAATTATTTAATGGAGAAACAAATTCATGCCAAAAGCTAAGACAGTGATTCCCAAAATGTTCTAAAGATTCCAAATACGTGTTTATTCTCATATGGTCTGAAGACCGATTACATACATACATACATAATTGGTCATTACAACCCTTTTCAGTCAGGATTACGGCTTAGCTCCTCACACCACTTATGTTGTGTGTGTGTTAATTTTATACATCTGTGGCGGGACCCATAGTTTAAAGTCAACTGCGAACATAATTTTTTTTTTAGAAACCTTTCATGGAAATATTTTTCTTACTCCCAGAGTTTTTGCCAGAAATTTGCTAGGGCAGCTAGGCAGATGACATATGCTTAGCCTTTGATGGATCCCAAGTCATTTGGAAATTCAGGGCAGATAAGCTTACTAGGAATGAAGCTGTCACACTACTGATGTGTAGTGTGTACTTGTACTTGATGTGTAGTCTCTACTTGGAACGGAAGGAGGAAGGGTATACACGACAAAAATGGTGCTCGAGAGAAACATAGACTCTTCTCAATCCAACCGAGCTTAGGAAAATCTACTCTTTTTGCTAATATTTATATTCGGCAAATATTTTCGTCTTGCTTCTTACTATCCGGTAATGACTTGATCGGTCTTTTGACGGCGCCATTGTCTAATAGGTAGTGTGTTGGCTTGCTAGACGTAAGGCGGTGGTTTAAACCCCAGGTCAGATATCTCCTACAAAACGAAATCTGAAAAAAATATTGCTCTGGCGACTTCCCGCTTCCCGCAGATTTCTGGCAAAAACCCTGAGAATAAAAATAAAATTGCCCTTAAAAGCTTCTAAGAAAAATCTATCGTTTGGAGTAGACTTTCAACTGTAGGTTAGAGGACGTGTACTTCCCCCACTGAGACAAGTACAGTACCCAGAGATCAAGTTGACCTATTCTACTTAACCTGTAGGTCCTACCATTCAGGTATGTATAAAATTCATACACACAACATAATGGTATTAGAAGCTAGGCCGTAATCCTGATGAAGAGTTGCAATGACCAATTACGTTACGTATGTATGTATGTATATCATACAATCGTAACAATCAATAGAGTATTGATCGATAGAATATTCCAGAAATCCTAAGAGTTTTAAATGAAAAAAAAATTCTACAAGCAGAACTGAGAAAAAGTTTAAGAATCTCTGTCTTCAAATACCATTAAAATGAAAGTACCGAATGCGGAATGGCAAAACATGTGTTTAAAGTTTTTCGGTTTTTCTGTTACGAAAATCAAAACAAAAAATCCAAAAAACAATAAAAAAAAACAAAACAAAATGGAGAAAAACAGAGAGGGGAAAATGGGGAAAAAATCAACATTTTATTAAGTTTTCCGCTATTGGACGAAATTATTCCGACACAAAAACAAACAGAATGTTGTTGCTTTTATTTATTTCGGGGAAATAAATACGCTAATGGCGGGAGTAGTGCAGTACCCCACACCCCCCACCCCCCAAAAAAGAAAGGGAGAGTAAATGGACCCACACTCCTAAGTCTTTGCGGCGTTCAATGGAAGGCATAAATTAAATATTTTGCTTTAGTATTGCCAAATACAAATAAAATATGATGATAATGATGTTATGTTATGTTATGTTAGACGATAAAGATGATAATGATGATGACCTAATTACTGAAACATGAATGGATGGATGATAATGAAGTATTTGAAATGAATTTCGAATACAAACTATTGAAGCGCATGAATTGAATTGAATTTTTTTTGGAAAATAAAAAGACAACAACAAACAGACAACAAAGCAATAAAACGCGGGCATAAATTAGTTCGTTAGGGATTTTTGGTAAGTAAATGTTTCAATTTAAAATCAAAAATGATACAAAGGATCGCGAAACGAAACACATTTTTTTAATTAAATCTCGTGCAAATAAAAAAAGAAAACTTTTTTAAAAGCTTAAACTAACAGCCCGTGGTAGAGATATGGCGTGGGCCATCTATCGATTTCAATTCGTATCTGACAATACTTATGTCATTCTATTTGGTCATAAACTTCAGTATATTTACTCCACTGAAAGACATAATGAATTGATTTACGCTTGAACAACACAAGAAACTGCACGGTGAAACCGATTTTGCCAAAAAAAAAAAAAAAAAAAAAAAAAAAAAAAAAAAAAAAATCATCTTTTCGAATGAAACTCAATTATGAGTGTGCGAATTTTTGCCATGTGTATGAAGATAAATTTGAATTTGAAAATCCAAGACACAAACCATAAATTTTAGCAGCGCGACATTTGGCGTTAACAGAGCAAAATTTGCACTTAACAGAGCACTGTTAGATGTTTAACAGTATCCATCTGAAAAAGCCCACTTGTTTAGAAGCTAATTTTAGGACAAATACTAGGCCTATGAGCACCATATCATACTCAAAGGAACGTTCTAAGGTCTCTTAATATAATCAGCAAAATAGTCTCATATGAAGTGATATGGTATTGTGAAAACTGGCTTTGAAACTATAAACCTTTTGCTTGAAAATTCTCTAGAAGATCAGTGGCCATTTTGGAAGATAGAAGAACACTGGAGTAATTCCATCCTCCATCCCCACCAAACATCCTTTTCATTTCAACACTACTGTTTACAAATAATAATGATCATAATGAGAATTAAACTTCATGATAATAGTCTGCAATAATTGCAATGTAGAAGATTAATCTACTTATTGCCACTGTTAAACAGTGCTAACAGTGCTCTGTTAAGGACAAATTTTGTTCTGTTAAGAGCAAATTTTGTTCTGCTAACGCCAAATGTGGCGCTGCTTAAAATTTATTGTTTGCGTCTTGGATTTTCAAATTCGAATTTTTCTTCACACACATAACTCAATTCTATTTTGGTGGGCGGGACGTTAATAAACAAAATCGCCGTAACTGGGGGCTCTGAAAACCCACAAATCATCTTACAGAAGCCAATGCACCTATTACCAGTGATTGTTTGGTGGAGCGGAGGCCTCATTGAGGACGGCTTAACCATTACGGTCAATGTAGACACCTAACGCACCAAGATAAACGATTGTTTTCAAACCGCTCTTCATGGTATTGATGTGAACGATATTGGGTTTCAACAGAATGTGGTCCAACTTGCCAAACATCTCATGCCATAATCGATTTGTTGCATCAAACGTTTGATTGTCGTTTAATTAGCCGCCCAGAAGCTGCGATTTAACGCCGCTGGACTATTTTCTGTGGGGCACCTTTAAAGAAAAATGTTATGCCGACAAACTATAGACAATAAAGCATTTGAAGATCAACATTCGTGATGCGACCCCCATACACTTGAAAAAGTGCACGAAAATTGGTCTGATCGAATGAGATACTGTGAGGCCAGCCGTGACAGCCTTGTAAATGAAATGATATTCCATTTCTAAACGAAACAATTGTACTTCACAACAAACAAAATAAATTTGTCAAAATTTCACTCCGTTTTTGTTTTATTGCATTTTAAAATTTGAAACTTGTAATTGGCCCCACCCTATATTTCTAAGATTAAACCAAAAAAAAAATATTTTTTTATCTTTAAAAAAGACAACAAATTGTAAGGAGGAAACTGTTTTAATAAAATACTAAAATAATCCATTTTATTGATAAAGAAAATCCTCTTTACCACCCTACCCTACCCCCCCCATTTTTGTGGCCAAATGGCCCATGCAAAATAACAATAAAAATCGTTTTTATCGGCAAGTATTGTAAGTATGCTCTCCAGTTTTATTGCTTTTTGCGTAAAATCCAATAATAGAAATACAATAACAATAATAATAACAACAACAACAACAACAACAACAATAATAATAATAATAATATGCTACAACAAATACTAAATTATGATGCCATAAACTAAGTCCATAATATTTATTTAATTACAAGGAAATATAAAATAAAACAACAAAAATGTGGAGATAATTTGTTTGAAATCCTTTTAAAAGGACTATTAAGGAACCCAAGGCAAGGAAGAAGAGGCATATTGATGGTTAAGTAGTAAGCTACAGCTTACACCCTACACTTATAAGACACACATAATGCTTACAAGGTATCCTGTAAACCTAAAGCTTCCATGTTTCTTACAGGCATGCTGCAGGAAGCTTCATCATCATTAGTTTCTGATAAGAAGTTTAAAATATTCATCCATTCACACACATCCCTAGTTTTACAGCCATATCTGGTAACTTCTATCCTTGCAAGGAAGTTCAATTGTAAAAATCTATGCAACAATCAGAAGACGTCCATGCGCCCTCCTGTAAAAGATAATTAATATCCAATGACATAAAAAAATGAACCTGATTTTGGCCAATTTGCCCTCATCACTTTCCATATTAGATCAGGAGTTATAGTCATCATTTTTGTGCAAGGGGATAAATTCGAATTATACTAGCAAAGACATAAACCAACACTTTGGGCACAGCCAATGTTAAAATTAGCGAAGCAATATTTTATAAAGTAGATCAAAATTAAGCCAATATAAGCTCATAACTCTGCATGTTAGATCAGGAGATATGTGCAAAGATAAATTCGAATTCAATTAGCAAAGACAAAAACCAACACTTTAATCAAGCCAATGTTAAATGTAACAGAGCGATTTTATATCTTTAACAGAAACTACAAAAAATTGTCATGGAAATAATCATCCTAATATACGATGTCGGAGTCTGGATTATTATATTTCACCTGTTAAAAATTATAATCCACATGTTCCTGAGTGGAACTGTTTCACTGGTACTGGTACTCCTTAAATTTTTTGTAGAAATTGGAAAGCTTAGACCGAAAAGAATTACCTTTACTTCACAATATCTGGGGACGATAATCAATATTCGGGAAAGATAGGACTTGCTACAGGCATCCCACACTCTATAAAAATTGCAGCGTAAGAAGTAACTAATTAAACTCAAATAGTTTTGAAATTTGAGAAATCAAGCTTGAAAAATTCATTATGTTAACATAGGCTGGTTAGAATGATCAATATTGAGAAATCCGTCATCTCCATCAACTAATAGTGATCGGAATGAGAATTATTTACTAATTAAGACAAAATCTAGAACACTTAACATTAGGTTAGGTTAGGTAATAGGACGTGTACCTGCTATTAAGACAAGTACAGTACCCGGAAGTCAAACTGATCCATTGTACAGCCTTGTAAGGGAGAGTGGATAGTATTGGAAATAGGGTAAAGGGGGAGGAAGTACAAAAGGAAGGGTAAAGGAAGCGCAGGACTAACATAGTCCACAAAGGCAAGAGAGTGCTACTACACTATTGAAGCCCTAGCATTTCTCAACCATTTTCAACTAATAATGAATCCATAAAGAGATTTAATGTCGGCCCTCGACAAAAAATTAAAACCCTCGAAGAAGTCTCTGCCTAGGATCATCAAGCTCAACCTATTAAGGGCTGAACACTTACAGAGAATGTGTTTGATAGTTTCCAATTCCTCCTCGTCGTCACATAACACATATCCTTGTCAGAGATCTAATCTCGCAGTGCACTGTAATAAACCCAATAACCACCCTCAAACTGGCCTTATCCAAACACAACATCCAAGCTGTTCTAGCACTGTCTATAGCAGGCCATAGACATCTAGAGACAAAATATCCCAATGCCTCTGCTCTTACCTCCTGACCTATCCATTGATGAGGCCATAGAGGTGGCAGATTGGAGGATCAGGGACGACTATGAAATCGCCCTCAGAAAGCGAACCTAATATATAGTATGACTCTGAACCTTACTTAACATAGCTCTGTTAACTCTAGCAGTCGCTCTTTTAAACATTTTAGTTTTTGTCTTTGCTAGTTATATTCGAACTTAACTTCACATAACTTGATTTTTGTGCTAAATCAACATCAAATATTCTGGAGTTGTAAGCAAAGTAAGCTTGCTTGCAGTGAGATAACTCTGATAAATAATGCCGTTTTAAGCGAAAGTTGCGGATTTTCTATGGAATAGAGTTTCCAATGTGGTCTCAGCGTATTAAACAAAACTTTTAACATAAAAAACATTTTTACATGAAGGAAAATAACTCTAAAATCTTCTTAGGTACATAATTGGACCGTACAACCCTTTAGATAGGCTTGCAATCTATTTTATCAGGCCACCTATGTTGTGGGTGTTAATTTTCTACATTTGTAGCGGGATGTGCAGTATAATTCCGCCACTGAAACGCAAATTTGAGAAGCTTTTCATGGCAATTAAATTTTCTAACAAAGTTTTTCCCCGGAAGTGGAAAGATGATGTCACGAGCTCTCGTCTAGTATGCTAACCTGCTACCCATTACACTATGTTGGTCTCAAAAATTTTCTTTCATACCCACATACCGCACAATGTCAGCCTACTAGTATAGTTTAGTTTTATGTTAAAGAAATTAAAGCCTACCTTAAGGCTGTATTATTAAACAATTAATATCTTTATATAAAGTATACCTTAAGACTCTCTAATAAATAAATTTTTAATCAAATTTTCTGAATTACATTGAATCGCTATTAATTCATAAGAAAATTTGTGTTTCAATTTAATTTTGTTTTTGTTTTTTTCTTTTTTTCCTTTCTATTGATTATTTCATAAATTATTTTGTGGATATTTGGGCCATTGCTGCCGCTGCCTTTTTGGCCCAGAAACTTAATTTATGGCCATTGTTATTTGTAAACAATTTTGTTTATTTGCAAACCAACAACAACAATAAAAATATGAAAAGACTACGATTTTATCGCATCATTGTAATATTGTGTGCGCTTTCGAACAAATTAACAAAGTAATAAATTTTCTTAACAAAAAAAACAGAGAAAGAGAGAGAGAGAGAGCGAAAAACTATTAAATATTTATAATAAAGAGGAGGTTTTTAAGGGGAAAAAATCTAGGGCATAATGCACAGTTTAATGGGAAAGAGGTTAATTAACAATAACTTCTCTTTTTGCACTTAAAAACTAACAAAACTTCCCTTGGTTTACGAAATCAGCCTAAAAGTATGTTTTACTTGTTGCTGAATTGTAACCCTAAAAATAGACTAAGATAGTTTCAGAAAAAGAGTTTAATACCATGCACTCAATTAAAAACTAGCTGAGAATGTTGAAATCTGTAAAGTTTGGACTCGAACCTTAAAGTCAAAGAAATTTTTGGAACACATTCGTGCTCTAACCAATTTTCCTAGAAACAATGTTTAAATTACACACATACATACATAATTTGGTCATTACAACCCTTCAGTTAGGATTACGACCTAGCTTCTGACACCACCCGGATTGTATGTCGCTTTAATTTTATTCATAAGTGGCGGGATGTAAAGTTTAAAGTCGACTCCGAAGGAGAGATTTTTGCAATTTTATTTTACGCTCAGAGTTTTTGCAAGAAATCTGCTGAGAGGAATCACTGAAGAAATATGTCTTCGTGACCTCACGTCTAATAAGCCGTTTGGGTCAAACTAACCTTCAGACCTTTAGTTGCTTTCGCTGCCACCTGTAAACTTTGTAAATTCAATGCGAATCTTAGGCATCTGTGGCCCAAAGGCATATGCCATCTCTGCAGTCTGGATCGTTTACAAGGTCCTGCGCACAATATGTTATCCCTTTGCGTTCTTAAAGATCGTAACAGAGCGCTTTAAATTAAATCAGTATTCAGCTTGGCGAAGACTGTGAAACATCATTACAAGGGAGGGAGTGTGGCATTCCACACATTGTTCTACGATGACACTGATGCTTTTTATGTGGCCGATTGTGAACAAGTACCGATTGAACCCAACTTATTTATACCTTATTGTCAGCAATATCTTATCGGCTTGTTAAAGCAATTATCTTATACCACGCCACCCATTTGTGGCATATTTAAGCCCATCCCTCTTGCCATATGAATAGGCAAGTTCCCACACTCAAACAAAGTTCCAAGTACACTTAAGCATTTAAGTAGGTCAGCTATAATACCATCAAATTCGGGAAATTATTTCCTTTAAGGCAACAAATACCTCAGAAGCAATTAAAGCAATTTTAAAAAGCCTAAAAGTAGACAGTATTTTACATAAATTTTCAGCCTAAAATTAGGCTTTGAATCTGGAAGTTTTGTTTCCCCTTTACGGCAACAAATACCTTTAAAGCTGTCAAAGTAGTGGACCTTTATCATAAGCAATTTAAAAAAGCCTAAAGGTAGACAGCACTTTTCAATAATTGTTGGCCTAAAATTAGGCTTTGAATTTTTTTTTTGACAGTTTAATGAAAAAGAATGTCAATTAAAACTACAAAATAAACATGATTTTCAATTTATTTTTATAGGCCAATAAAACTGACTCATTTCGACGTTAAATTATTAAGAAAAATAAAACAAAACAACAACAACAACAAAAGATTTTATAGGCAATAATAGAATTTATGGAAACAAAAATAAAAATGGTCGGCGACATTGTGATTGTCCCATTTTATGTTGCCATGGTTTTTCGATTAAAACTTCTCGAACAATGGGCTGAACCGCACAAGCAATTGAGTGTTTATTATCTGCCTGTCATTGTCCACAGACAAATAGAAATTTTTCTCTTCTAATGTTTGTATTTTTTTCTTTTTTTAATGGTGATGATTGTGACAATGATGCTGATGACTAATTTTCTAATTCTATTTCAATTCACAAGCCAATTTGTCCTCTCTCTGCTGTGAAAAAGGCAAAATTCCCTACAATCCCAGACTGAAATTCCTATTTTAGCTTCTCGACGATAATGAGAATGCCAGCTGCTGTCCATTGCTATTTACTGAGTATTTTGAATTGATAATGCCAGCCAACGTATTTATTTTTAATGCTTGACTAGAACATTTTAGAATTGTTTTCTTGGTTGGTTGGTTGGTGGGTTTTTTATTTTTTGTTTTCTTCCGAAATTATTTTTAAATATTTTCACAGGCACACCACAGTCATTTGAAATATTTTCAGTTTTCTGTTGCAAGGCAAATACAGAGGGGCTTGATGATGGCAAATTTTAATTGGGTTGATCGGCTGGTGGTCTTCATCACAATTTATTGTCGAATAAAAAAAAGGATTTGAAAATGGAACATATATCAAGAATCATTTGTGTGATGATCGATTATAATATCCATGACCATAGACTCAAACCCATTCGGCTAACACAGATCTGTTAGTACCATAACAGTTAGCATAGCCTCTGTGAAATAATAAAATTAAGAATTGGAATGAAAAACTAAAAGAGAATTTAACAGAACTCTGTTAATAACAGAATATTGTTAGTAACAAAACAGAGCTAGGCTAAATAAGGGTTTGAATCTATGCTAATCATAAATAAAACTATTCAGGAAATATTAACCTTAGAAGAGACGTCAATGAAATCATTAGGATTATTAAGGAAATGTTCGATACACTCATTAACTGTGCATTGAGATGTACAGTCCAGTCGCTAAGGCCTTTTGCCCAAAAACTCAATTCAAAATGTAAAAAACTATCTAATCTTAAGCATGATTAGAAGGAAGCTGAGAGCAATTATAGACGTTTTAAGAAGATGATACTCTTTTGGACAGGAAATTATCTTAGCAGGTCATATTTTACGTTACTGTTCTTGTCTGCTGATATTGAAAACTCTGTAGTCTATTAGAAGAGAATCCATGGGTTCAAACCACAGCTCAAACATCTAGAAATATAAAAACAAAATGACTTTCGGTCAGCAGATGTCTCAAAAATATTCTGAGCATCAATAAAATTGTCATGAAAAACTTCACAAATGTGTTGTCCGGAGTCAACGTGCCGCCACTTATGGATAGGTTGTAATCCTGGCTAAAGACCCCAATGACCAATGATCGAATATCTATGCAGCCAATTTGTTGAGAAACTGATAGATCAGAAGAATCGTAAGCTTAAAGATCTAATAGCGTTCCTTTTTCTTTCTTTATTTCTTTTCCTTCTGCTTTACTTTGCTCTAGTCCTCTCTCTAACAACATTTGCTTTAATTTTTTGTTCTTATTTTTCGAATTTCGGGTCACTGAGTGAAGGCGTTCTACTGCTAATACAATGGTACGTCACCCTTTCTAACCTAACCTAAGCTTATCTCAAGGCAAATGAATGAATGAATCTTAATTTTCGTCCTGTTTTAACACATCCTTCCAGGCACCTCCGCTCCTTGTTGGTCACACCAATCGATAACAAGGTTTCCTCGACCTGGCCCTTCCAACGCATACAATGTCGTCATCTTCAGCAACTTCTGCAAATCCCCGCATCAAATACCCGTCTTTCCACAGCATGCTCAGCCATTCGAACAACATGGCCTAGCTGTTAGATGTTAATACGCTGCACAACGTCTTTGTTGCTGAGTAGCTCATAGAGCTCATTGTTGCATCGAATGCGGAAATCATTGTCAACTCGCATTATATCGCAGATCTTTCTTACGACTTTTCACTTGAATACTCTCAAGGCTGCTGCATCAATGTTTAACAATGTTCATGCTTCTGCGCCATTAAGAAGCACGGGGAGAAAAAGCCTCTTGTAGAGTATTAATACGGCTTTAGATCAAGTTAGGCTTATTTCGACACACATCTTAAGAATCATTATAAAGATATGAGATAAACTTCAACTTAAAATAAATCCGCGCTTCTTACAAAACTTGAAATGTGCTCAATGTGATAGGGCGTAAGAAGACAAGAGAAAGGCGATGATGCATCTCCATTAAACTGAAATTTTCAAAACGCTTTCTTCATCAGATTTTTAGCTATGCAAGACACAAACATAGTTGTTCATTATAAGCCCTTTTATCGGGATAACAATCTAATTTGTCACACCACATATGTTCTGTGTGTTTAATTTTATGCATGAGTGACGTGACCTAGACTTTAAAGTCGACTTTGAACGACAGATTNGCGTTGCTAAAATTTATGGATTGCGTCTTGGATTTTCAAATTCGAATTTAACTTCACACACATAGATTTTTTTGAGAGAAACTTTTCATGGCAATTTTTTATTTACTCGCAGTGTTTTTGCCAGAAATCTGTTGAGGGGAAGTCGCCGAATAACTATTTTTTTCTGCTTCGTTTTGTTGGAGATGTCTGACCAGGAAATTTAAACCATGGCCTCACGTCTAATAAGCAAACCTACTACCTACTAGACTACGGCTGCTAA
>QOCX01000050.1:231960-243091 GCA_005959815.1 Sarcophaga bullata | reverse complement strand
CTAAAGGCTGAAATTTAAAGAACCTGGTATTACTTGGTGTACCATGGCTGGGCCTTGCTGAATCAAACCGACAGGCAGTAGTTAACAATGAAAAAAAAAATTTTTTTTTGGTATGACTTACGCACTGGCAGCTGCAATTTCAAAGCCGTACTTACCTGAAAAGAAAAAAGAAAAAAATTGGAATTTAATTTTAAACCAATAAACATCATAGAATGACATCCTAATATTGAAGCTGTAATCTAGACAGGCATTAAATTTTAAGCCTCTATTAATACTAGTATTTCAAGTACTATTTACAAAAGTACTATTTACTGTTTACTTAAACGTACCACCTTTTAAATTATTTTTAAACCGTGTAACCGTGAACACAAATTAAACACGTCGTATGTATTGATTTCAGTATTGTTGGCATTAAATTTCTGTCCTGCAGTCAAATCGAAAAAAAAGCGAGTTTTTTTTTCCTTCGTCATTCATTCATTTGCTCAATGTTTTCCCAGCCATAGCGTTAGTCTGGTAATAACATCAAGTAAATATAATTTAAAATAGTTGGACAACAACAGCAGATATAGACAGCGCAACAGAACAGACAGTGAAACAGAATACGAAACATCAGTTACAGTTGTGTAGGGACAGACAACAAACGAAAAAAAAAAACTCACCACAGTTAAAAAAACTCCCCACAGTTAAAAAAAAGTAGCATTTCTTTACAAAGAGAATATTAAAGCAAAGCAACTCATCATCATCATTATCAACATCATCTAAAGCAGCAGCAGTGGTGTGGTAAAACACAACAGCAGGAGCAGCAAAAGTAGTAATAGTAGTCTTTACTAATCAACAAGCACAAGTGACAGGAAGTTTTGGAACATAGACTGGCATTGAAAAGAAAACTAATTAAGCACAGTTAAATAAATTATAAATCAGGCCTAAAGGTTTACCCACTATTTTTGCAAGACGAACATTATCACACGTTCGTCTTACAAAAACAGGCTCTTTTGGGGTATAGAGTAGCATTGAAAAGAAAAATTAAGTAAGCACCGAAGTAAATTAGAAATTAAGCTTAAAGGTTTACACCCCTGTTTTTGCAAGACGTACATTTTCACACGTTCGTCTTACAAAAACAGGCTCTTACATACATACATAACTGCTCATTACAATCCTTAAGTCGGGACTATGACCTAACTTCCCACATCACTTATATTGCGTACGTTAATTTTATCCATGAGTGGCAGACCCTACCGTTTTTGATTCCGAACGACTGATCTTTAGGAAATTTTTCATGGCAATTTTGTTTTACTCCCAGACAGACATTTAATAGAAATCTCCGGCGAGAAAGTCGCCGAAAAAAAATTTTTTTTTTAAATTGCGTTGTTAGGGATATCTGATCTGTAATTTGAACCGTGGTCCCACGTCTAATAAGCCAACACTCTAACTACTAGACCACGGCGACTACAGGCCTTTAGGGTGTTAAAAAAAATTCGTATAAACTTGCAAGCTTTTCAAATTATTTTGAAGTTAAGTTTTGTCTTCAATTTCCGGAAAAAGCTTTTGCTCCTAGCCATAATAGGGGCTCCCTCAATAGCTTAAAAGCTCTTCAATTTAATTAAACCTTAAAGCTCTAATGTGTGAAGCAGCTTTTTGTAATATTCAAAGGTTAAAGGGCAATATAAGTGCAAAGTGTGGACTTCAGATGACACTTGGGCTCTTATGCCCAAACAAGACCCTCATAATCAACACTGCAGATAAAGTACACTTTAGTTGGACCATCTTGTGGACAGATATTAGTTGGACCATATATTTGGATCACCTAGTTGGACAATTTAGTTCGACCACGTAATGCGCAACGAAACAAGTTTTCTCGGTTTAAGAAAATTGCTACTAAATTCTCTTTGGATGATCACGGCGCTTTCTCAATGAAAACTCTCAATAAAATTTCAGTCCGTAGTTCACAGCGTTGGCGTATAAGGAATGTCAGAAGAACCTATCGAGTCGAGAACAGACATCTAGAATATTGCTTCGAGCGATATCATCCAAGCGAAAGATGCCATCGGAATAACGTAACATAGCCGTGCTATCTGCCAGTCAAGCCGCTATTCGAGCACTCGCAATTTTTGAGATTAATTTGAAAAAGTAAGGCATTATGGGGACAGTTGACTCATACTAAAAAATCTGTCATTCAGTCGACTTTAAACTATAGGCCTCACCACTCGTGTTTAAAATTAATACACACAACATGGGTAGTGTGAGACGCTAGCTTGTATGTATGTATGTACGTATGTATGTATTTTGACAGAACTAGGCATGTAAAAATATGGTAACTCTCTGCTGGGTCCCAGATCATATTTGAATTCGCGGGAACACAGACGACCCTATGGTAAGGGACACTTCTAAGCCAGTAAAGCGGCCGATTCTGTGGAGTAGACAGAGATATTTAAGAAGAAGAAATATTTTTTACACAGAGAAAGGTGTTATAAGAGAGAGAGAGAGAGAGAGAGAGAGAGAGAGAGAGAGAAAGAGAGAGAAAGGCGGTGACACTTCTCAAAGCAATTTGAACTTTTGTTGGTTAATTACATTAGAAGGAGATGTTAGCAGCAACACTACAAGTCAGCATTAAAAATATGAGACAAAATGCATGTGCTCTTAAAGGACAGAAGACGGTTAAACAAAGCCAGTGTTGGCATAGCATCAGGCAGTTAAAAGGTGGAATATCTTATTGAGCCGTCCTCGTAAATATTCATTTCTTTAATACTCCCCTTTTTAAAAATTATCCTCCAATTCGTTTTGGCCAACACTAACTCCAAAGGAAAATAGCCTTCGGAGCATTGCATTACCTACGTATACCGCATTACCTAGCTTTTCTTGTTTGTGCCGCTGTTCAAGCAACAAACAAGCCGTCGTCGTAAATCAACAGTGAAATACAACAAAAAACGAAAACCAATAGAACAACAGCAAGAACAGCAACAAAAAAAACAACAACAACAACAAAGTGCAAATTGTTAAAACATGCTGTTTGACTTTTGTCGTTTTATTACGATTACGTAGCACACCACACCACATACTAAATGATGAGTATGACGACGATGATGATGATGATGATGAAACCATTGAGCCACCAACGGGCGATTGAATGAATAAATGAATGAACCAAATGAACGAACCTACAAACAAACAAACAAACAAACGAGTGAACATTGTTACACAAATAAATGGTGGCTGAATAGTGAATAATAGTTACAATAGTTGTAGTTGTTGTTGTTGTTGTTGTTGTTGTTGTTGTTGTTGCTGTAGCTGTAGTTGGCGTGTTATGGCAGTAGCACATCGTAAGGATAAATAATGTTCCTGGACTATTTGAATGGTTGCTCGCTCAATGGTTGCCTGTGTTCTTTACAAAACCACAACAAACACGGTGAATATTTGGATGACGAAAATACAGCGAAATAAACACACAAAAAGCACGAAAAAAAAATGGCAACAAACATCCTTCACTTTATGGAGTCGTAAACAACGTTGTAAAAATGTTTTATGAGCCAAGAAAAGCACTGAATTGCACTATGGGCGTTGCAACGTTTACACCAGAAGTTGGAATTGAAGATTATTGTGCAAATACTCCCTCCATTCGTTATGTATGAAATGGTATGAAACTCGTCTTGAATAGGATTTAAGAACGTCTTAGTTTTTGTTTTTCAAAGCGAAATCGTTTAATAACTCAATTTAGGTAATGTTAAGGCACTTCCATAGTGAATGCACAGTGACATAGTGAATGCTCATATGAAGGGAAAGCAAATTCCGTGGGTGCAAGCCAAATGGGTGCAAAGCTAATCATTTATCCGAATAAATCCTACAATGGATCCAGGGACTGTCTGTTTGCAAGGACTGACTGCATGCATTGACTGACTGCATGCATTGACTGACTGCATGCATGCATGAACTGACTACATGCAAGCATGTAAAGACTGTATGCTCGCATGAACTGACTAGATGCATGCATGGACTGACTAAATGCATGCATGGACTGACTAAATGCATGCAAGAACTTACTGCGTGTTTGCATGAAGTGACTACTTGCATGGCCTGACTGCATACATGCATGAACTGGCTATATGCATGGCCTGACTGCATACATGCACGGCCTGACTGCATACATGCACGGCCTGAACTGACTGTATGTAGGGACTGACTGCATGCTTAGACCGACTGCATGTATGGACCGACTGCATGTATGAACTGCATGCATGGACTAAATGCATGCAGAGGCTAAATGCATACATAGACTGAATGGATGGATGGACTGAATGCATACATGAACTGAACGCATGCATGAACTGACTGCATACATGCATGAACTAACTGCATGCATGGACTGACTGCATGCATGGACTAACTGCCTGCGCTGACTGACTTCAAACATGCATGGAGTGACAGCATGTATCAGTCCTAGTCCAGTTTGCAATCCTTTAGTCAGGTTTACGGCCTATGATTTCATTGCTAGTTCTCTTAATGGGTAGTAGGCCCTCCAACTTAAAGTTTTACGACGATTAGTTGCTCCTGGCATTTGGCCGCCTAAAGAAATATTTTTTTTTTTTTCAACATGCCAGAGTCTAAATTTGAACTCAAATTTATCGTCTCGTATACTAAAACATTACCCGCTAAACTACTGTTCTAAACAGTTCAAGTTATCCTCAGTTATTCTTTCAAAATCCCACACAAACTGGGTAATTAGTTTTGCAAAAGTTATCATACGGGATACCCTAAAATGTAGCATTAGTCGCTATCATGCAGTAACTAGTCACTATACTTTCAAGGTGTTCACCGAAGCTAATGAGGCCTTCAAAGATCATAAAGACATGAAATCTGCCGGACTCCAGTTGTACCTAGAAAAGTCATGTGGGCTGCCATATTAAAGGTGAGCATTACAAAAGTCGTCATAGGCTAGTAGGTAGTATGTTGGCTTATAAGACGTGAGGTCACGATGCAATTCCCAGCTCAGACATCTGCAACAAAATGAAATCTTATGAAATATTTCTTCGGCAACTTCCTCCTCTCAGCAGTCTTCTGGCAAAAACTCTTTGAATAAATGAAATTTCTCAAAAATCTGTCGTTCGAAGTCGACTTTAAACTATAGCTCCTACGACTCATGTATGAAATTAAAACACACAACATTATAATGCTTAGGTTGCAACCCTGACTAAAAGGCAATAATGACCAATTAGGTATGTAGGCATGTATTACAAGAGAGTAAAGTCAATCGCCAACAAAATAGTCTGACAGAGAATCAAGCAACACTCGGTCTAGGGTTCCCATTAGCCACGGAGAAAATGTGGTTTTCTTTTCCATGTGAAATGCCAGGCAACTGTTAGGCGGATAAGTCTTCTGCAAGCTTGTTGTAACCAACGGAACACGTAATAATAAACTCGTAATAATCAACTCGTAATAAAGAAAGACGATTGCTTCCGCAAAAATCGGAAACAGACGAATGGAGAAGGTAGCTTTTTAAAACAACGGCTTATGAAATACAGCCCTGTGATCAACTCGTAACAATCAACTCTTAATAAACAAAGAACAAAGATTTGAACTGTAAATAGAATGGAACCCTACAAAGAAACCGAAGAATTGGAAGCCCCTACCATACTTGAAGCAGGCAAGTGGACAAGGAAGCGTATTAAAGCATTGGCCTTTGACATACAATCCTGTGATCCTGTGATCCTTCAGAATCATAAGAGAATATGTGTGTGAAGTTAAATTCGAATTTGAAAATCCAAGACGCAATACATAAATTTTAGCAACGCCACATTTGGCTTTAACAGAGCAAAATTTTCTCTTAACAGAACAAAATTTACCCTTAGCAGAGCACTGTTAACTGTTTAACAGTGAAAATAAGACTATTGACATGAAGTTTAATTCTCATTATGACCATTATTATTTGTAAACAATAATGTTAAATGGTGGGGGTGGAAGACGGAATTATTTCAGCTATCCCACTACCACCGTTGGAAAGAGGACACTCTGGACTATCATGTACATATAGTCTGTATGGTGTACTATTTCTTATATCTTCCAAAATGGCCACTGATCTTCTAGAGAATTTTCAACAAAAAAATTGATCGTTTCAAAGCCAATTTGCACAATACCATATGACTTTATGTGGGACTATTTCGCTGATTATATAAGAAAGGCCTTGGAACCTTGCCTTTCGAGTATGATATGGTAGGCTCGCTAGACCTAGTATATGCCCTAAAATTAACTCCTACGCAAGTGACCTTCTTCAAATGGATACTGTTAAACCTGTAGCAGTGCTCTGTTAAGGGCAAATTTTGCTCTGTTAAGAGCAAATTTTGCTCTGTTAACGCTAAATGTGGCGCTGCTAAAATTTGTGGATTGCGTCTTGGATTTTCAAATTCGAATTTATCTTCACACACATTAAGAGAATATAATAACTCATGAATTGAGTATTACTTGTGCTTCAAGCCCACTGTGCATTAGTAGTCCATAAAATTGAAACAGAAGAAGGTCATAAACCACGGCTTCATTTTTTTTTCGTGCAGTTTTTACGACGACAAAACAAATTCGTCTCTCAGAATAACAGCAGTAAAGTCCGAAAATACCAAAATAGGATCAAGAGGGAGAAAAAAATTATGATGAGCAAAATAATACAAAATAACACACAATAGACGGACTGAACGGACAGACGAACAGAGAGGCAGGCAGGCAGACAGACAACAAATAAACCAACTTCAGACATAAATTACTCGTCGTACATCAGAAAATATTTGAAAAAAGAAAAGAAAATGAAAACGAAAACGAAAGAAATGAAAGAAATTTTGTAATGAAAGAGATAATAAAACAAACATAATAAAATGTGGTTTAAATTACCACGAAATCTCTGACCACCGTCCCCTCCTCCCACAATGCTTCACAAAATAGATACGAAAAGACCAGAAAAACGTAAGAAAAATAATTCGAAAATATTTCGCGTGTAACCAAGACTAGCGGGTAGAAGAAGATTGAATGAGATATTGGCCGCCAGCATTTTCATAATCATTATGAAGCAAACGAAAAAAAAAAACAAAGAAAAGAGAACAGAGAACAGAAGAGTAGAGCAAAAACGGCTGTTGGTTGAATAATTTTAAGCCAAAGAATGAAATTTTAAAGCCAACCAAAGCCAACCAAAACAAAACAAAACAGAAGAAAAAGCAAAACGAAGCCAGAGGAAGACCTATGTAGGAAATTAAGAAATGACTCAGTGGGTGAGTGTATGAGTGAGTGAGTAAGTGGTTGAATTTATGACTCCATAATAATGGTAAGCTTTGCCACAGCATTAATGCTGCCATAATCTAAACATCAAAATTTATTCTCATTTCCCTTCTCTTCCCTTCTCCTCTTATTTTTCATTCATCTTTTCGAAAGCATGGCTACAATTATGGCTGATAAATAAGGTTGTCATGGTATAAAGTTTTAATAAGTGTGAGAAGATTTATTAAAAGCGCGAAGTGACCTTTGACCTTAGATGTGAGTCTTAAATATGCGCCTTAAAATCATATTAAAACTATGACATAAATTGTAGGAAACTAAAGTTGAAATAATATAACATAAGCTGACAGACAAGCTTGGTGTCTTCAAAAGATATTAAAATGCTTCACTTTGACCCCTTGACCCCTTGGAATTCAATGAGAACAGATAGATAGCTAGGTGTCACAATGTGTTTAGCCCCAGAGATAAAGTAATGGACCCTAGTGTCTTCATTCTAGCAAATGCAAGTAAAGAACTGGGTTAGAAGGAGTGAATGTAAAACGGAAATCCAAAATATATTAAAAGCACCAGCTGGGTAGTGCCCCGGTGGTCTAGTTTCAAGCTTCAAGTGCCGAGACTGTGGCAGTGCTTATGTGATTATTGACATTATATGTAATTAACCGCAATAGAAAAAGAAAGTGAGAATTATTTCAAAGCATTTCTCAAGGAAAAAAAATGTGACGTAGTGACGAAGTGACACTACCCCTCTTTCCTTTCTCTTACAACTGTCTTCCGGCTAACACAACACAACAATGCACTGCCTAAGTAGGAGTTCAGCTCCTGAAAGTAGGTGTCATGAACAAAACTGAGAAGAGCTTTAATATTAATAGCTGGCAGAGAGTTTAAACCTGAAAGAAACTCCTCCACAGTCTATGGCAACTTTTTTCACCATCACAAAGTCACATCACAGAGTGCACCGATTTATAGTTTTCTATTCCTTCTCATGTCCACATTGTCTACAGAAACATGATTGGTATGTATTGCAAGTTCCTATCAAGTCCCGTAAGATCCTCAGTTACCAGACTCACGTTGGATTTATTGAACCACATCAACAACGTAATTCCACCAGCGTCGATAGATTGTCAAAGGCTACTACATACAAAACATTTCCAGCGTCTCTACGTTCTCTTCCGAACCCATTTCATCTACGAATTCATAGGTCCCTGTGCTAACCAACTTCTTCGTTGAGTTCGGTTGAATTCGGTCAGATCAGGAACTGCGCTTACCTGTGGCATAGCAATGGGCCACTATGTATGCTCAAGTGAGCTTTGGTATCAAAGCTACAAGTTCAACCTAACCTAACCTAACCTAACCTAACCTAACCAAACCTGACCTAACCTCAAAAGTAACAGCACCAACAGTACTACGTATAAATCTACTAAGGGTATCAGCTTGCTCTTCAAGGCCCCTTATGCCATCAAAAACTAACCCGATACGAAACAAAATTTCCTATGAGGTCCGTAAAGATGCTACTTACAAACATACATACATACATTGGTCATTCCAGCTCTTTAGTCAGGATTACAACCTAGTTTTTCACACCACCCATGCTGTGTGTGTTAATTTTATCCACAAGTGGCGCAATCTACAATTTAAAGTCGATTCCAATGGACAGATTTTTGAGAAACCAGACCAAATCTATCGAGCGGCAATGGAAATCACGTCAAAATCCCCTACAAAAGAAGTGTGGTTAGAAACGAAGGCCAAAAGCCTCTGGCTGAAAAACACAACAATTGTCATCATTATATGAAGTTTCGGTTCTGATTCTAACAAAAGACCACAGAGAAATTTGTTTTTCAAATTTCATTTCCCCTGAAACACGTTTCGTTTCTTTGTAACGAATTATGATAGGAAAACTAAACTAAGTTCATCGCATTCCTTCTCCTTATCATGTGTACAACAACAACAAAAAATTTGTTTATTTAGGCACACTTTAAACAACCGTATCTGAGTGTGTCAATTACGATTAGACAAACGTCCGTTCGATTCAAAAAAGAGAATTCAATTGATAACCTTTTGTCATGCTTTAGAAACGTCTTCCCACAAAGTTTTTAAAATGAAAACGTATACGAAACCGTTCAATAATCAAACATTGAAATTGACTGTCTGTTGAAAACATTGACACAGTTTTGGATTCTCATTTCCAAACACGCTCATTCACTTCACTCACACACTTCACCAACACACACTGGTTTGTTTGCTCGTTTTTCTGTTATCACTTCGGAAAGGAATTCAGATCAATAGTGTTCAGTGTGCTTAGTGATTGTCTAGTGATAGTAAATCAGCACGATTATGATGACAAAACAAAAAACAAAAAAAGCGATTAATTGGACGGTACAGATGGCTCCGTATTAACCCGTTTGACTTTTTCAGTGGGTTCACGACGAAAGCTAACAATTTTGTTTTTAAATTTTTTTTTAATGCCTGCTAATTATTATTCGATTGACAAATAAGAAATTCAATGTAAACAAATGCATTTCACTGCTCCGATAACATTTTTTTTTAATTTCTAAACCAAAACCAGACTTTACTTACTAACTCACACGATCTATATTCTACCGGAAAGTTGAATACCACTCCACATGTAAGGGAATGGTATTTTTTTAAAGCCTCTCGATAGCGTAGGGAATCCACAGACACAATAAGACTTATTTTTCACTCGTTTAACACAACTACAGCGGATTAATTAAGGAAATAAATGGACTTTTTCCCGAAAATCAAATATTAGCCAGTGGAACGCCCTATCCAGGAGTACAGTACAGTACAGTACAGAGAAATTTCAGCTGCGTTATCGATATATATCAGACGCTCTACTTCAGGAAATTTTCCCTTCTACCTACGACTTTAATAGATTCACAAACACTGTTACTTCCTTCCTCACTCCATAATCAATTCCCCTAAATCCATCAAAATGCCTAGCACAAGTTGGGGCCATCCCCTGAGTGTTGGTTGGACAATAACAAAAATACATCATGCGAACTGAGCCCATTCTTTGTTTGGATTACTCTATAATCTGTTCTTTCAGATCCGACAGAATGCTTTGCATAGGTAGGGGCCATCCCCTGAGTCTTTTTGGCAAAAAAAAAAAAAAAGAAAATCATGCGAACTAACTCCTACTGGACGATTTTTTGTGGGCATTACTCCGCAATCTGTTCTTTCAGATGCTCTGCATACATAGGGGACATTCCCTGGGTGTCGATTGCACAAAAAGAAAACAAATTTTAAAAATCGGCCCCTCTAGACCATTTTTTGTGGAGAAACATAAAATTACTCAATTACAATTGCACACCAGCCTTTGTTCCCTCTCTGAAAGACAACATTACAAACGCTACTGGTGGCGGAATTGCTGGAAATCTCACCACGTCGAATTAAAAGGGCGTCCGTCAGAAGTTACATAGGCTCTCTACACCGTATACGCCGATACAACACTCGCCTCTATTATGTTCTGGGTCACTGTGGCATAGAAGGAAACGAAAATGTCGGTAAACAGGCACGGAAGGGAACGGAGATGTATGACGAATAAATAGTGAAGGGGATATATCCGCTCCTACAAGAATACTTTTTCAAATTGCAAAAAAAAAACAGCATAGAATTCAACAAATCGTAGGTGGTCTAACATACCTGATTGCTGAATTACAAAACTGCTGTGTTCAGTAGTGGATAACAGGAAAATCAAGGAAGGAATCAAGGATAAGAGAACGGTTCACAGTCTTCAAATTGGAAAAAGTAGCACAGAATTCAACAAACCGTAGGTGGTTCAGCAAACCTATTTGCGTAATTTCTAAACCTCTATGTTCAGCACTGGACAGCAAGAAAGCAGCATAGAATTCAACAAACCGTAGGTGAT
>QOCX01000050.1:211435-231938 GCA_005959815.1 Sarcophaga bullata | reverse complement strand
TTCTGTGTCCAGCAGTGGACAACAGGAAATTCGAGGAACTACTTGAATTCGACAAGAGAATGGTTCGCACTCTAACAGGAATTCTAACAGACCACTTAGCTATTGGCAGTTTCGCTGAGAACCTCAGTCTGTCCAACCAGGACTACTGCAGAAACTGCCAGGATGTGGAAGAAACGAAATCAGTATAACCAACTTTTATGCACATTATTGGTTTTTGTGGGTGACAGAACGTTTGAAGCATGGTGGCAAACGTGTTACTAAGGCAACTGGCTGGCTGGTTTCATACAAAGTTCGAGGTGATTCAAACCCATTACTAACAGATGATGACAAGGGAGCTTATCTGATACAATGAGTAACACATTAGGGGCCATATGGGCCACCGCAAAAACTTGCCTCTGAACCTCAAATTATCCGCTAACCGAACCTAACCTAAGAATTCAAGCGAAAAAAAAACTCCAAATGCTAGAATTTTTAAATTCCCTTTTAAATTTTTAAAAAGAAAAACCAAACAAATAACGGTACTCTCTTACTCTTTCGGCAAGCAATTCATACATTTTCATATTCTTACATCGAAAAAAGAAAGAAAGAAAGAAAGAAAGAAAGAAAGAAATTGTTTTCTACTCTATTAAATATTGCCCCTCCGCCCCTTATACCTTAGCGGGGATATTCAAGAATTCTTGTGCAACATATCGAGATGAATAAAAATGAAAACCAAAAGCAAAAAATAAAAAAAAACTTGCGGAAAAACGTTAGAAAAAACCGGCAAGAAAATTTTAGAAAACATTTCTTTACTATGACTTCGCCATGCCATACTGTACGGCACAAGGACGATTATACTTGGGGAGAGGAAGTACAGAGAAAAGAAAGAGGGAAAAACGACGTACCAAAATGAAATGAAACCTACCAAAATACATTGAAGAAGAAGACTCTAAGAATACTAAACTAAGAAAAACTCGAATATTTCTTCCTCTTTGAGTCTGAGCACTTAAAGAAGTAAAAAGAAAAAGAAAACGAAAAAAGAGTCAAAATTTCTTCAATTCACTTTTCTTTTCCATTTTTTGGTTTTTCCTTGGGTTTTTTTGATTCCACCGCAGCATGCATTCCACCTTATGATCACATTTATTTTAATAGAAAAAATATTTTCTTTTTTTTTTTTATTTAATTTCAATTTTTTTTTTTTTTTTTTTTTTTTTTTTTTTTTTTTGAATTGAAAAAGGCGGTACAGCTTCAAGCTTCATAGAGAGGGCAAAATGGAAA
This sequence comes from Sarcophaga bullata, assembly GCA_005959815.1. NCBI lineage: Eukaryota > Metazoa > Arthropoda > Insecta > Diptera > Sarcophagidae > Sarcophaga > Sarcophaga bullata. The sequence continues at coordinate 230,681 of QOCX01000050.1, read as the reverse complement.
CCCGACAAAAACTATCTGGAGAGCGCCTTTTTGGTTTTACTTGGTTTTTCATTGGAATATTTTACATTCTATGCAGTAACTTTATGTCAAAAAGGTTCCCAAACTTTACAAATGAGTAAAGTTAGGTTAGGTTGCTCGTTTAGTTACTCGTTAACTCAAGAGTTCACTCAGAAGACATTTTCCTATCCAATTATGTTTTGTGTGTGTGTTAATTTTATACATGAGTGGCGGAAAACACAGTTTAAAATCGATTTTTTATTTACTTTACTATTTCCTCTGCTTAGAGGGGACGTCGCCTAAGAATTTTTTTTTTAATATTTCGTTTTGTTCCGGATGTTAAATCTGGGTATTGAACCGTGGTCTTACGTCTAAAGAGTCAACACAACACCTACTAGACTAAGACGACTACAAACTCATTCCTATTTCGTTGGAACAACTCCAAACGCTCGCTTCCCAATTAGTCATTTAAAGTTGAAACAACTGAACCATGTGAGGCCTTTATAGCTTCCGCAATCTGTTGCATTTTAAACTACGATTTTATCATTGGAGTTTGATGATGCAGATAATCAGCGACTTGAGAAAATTCCACAAGAAAAATAACTGAGCCGTGTAGGACGTCTATAGTTTCCGCAATCTTTTGCATTTTAAACTACAATTTTATCATTGAAATTGATTATGCACAAGAAACAAAGGCTAACGAAGGTCAAATGGCATGACCTCTGTAACCAGTTCACAAAACCTTCACCTCCACCATTACGTGAGATAGCCGTTCCTCAAATGTCCAATATGGAATGAGCGGCGTGACCTGTAGCGCTGTCCTGTTAAAACTTCATTTGCGTTGATGTCCAGATCAGCTTATTCACGTCAAAATAAGTTGGTAATCATTAAACAATAGTGCTCACCGTTAACAGTGAAGTTCTGGTCATCACCGTGCTCCTAGAAATATACACCAATGACGGCGCTAGCCTAAAACCTACTTATTCGTAACTTATTAGCGTCCTAGGAGCATTGGATTGCTATCACCACCAAATTCGATGATTTTGTTTGCCCACGTACCGATTACTCATCTCGAAATAAGAAATCAGAGAAGATGATCTTTCGATGAAAATTAGGGTCAAACAACTGCTCCAGAGCCCATTCAGCGAACATAGATCGTTGTACTATGGTCCTTGAGATCTCAGTTCAACATTCGGCAAATTGTGGTCTGCAAAAAGCAAAGCTCTTGTGAGTGACGTGAAATCCATTGTCTCGAATTGACCTACACACTCTCACCGGCAAAGGCGAACGAACGTTTGTTGGTCGACTGTTTAATGAACCAGTGAACTGGAAGTTATCCTCTGCAACACGGCTAGTTCTATCCGATCGTAAAATGGTCAGACACGCAATGTGTTGCCCGAATAGAACATCCGTTCCGACAATACAATTTTATTATTTGATGATTTGACACCCATGCTGATTTGACGCAACAAACTGAGTAAATGACAATTCACTTTTAGCATCTACAAAATGGACGTTATCAGCTGTTAAGTTCGGAAGTCGCTGTTGAAAGACGCGATACAAGAATGTCGCTACTGCTACAGCTTCTGCCAAAATACCTTAAACCCTAATGGACCTAAGTTTTTCCAGGAGATCGAATCAATCGTCTTCGAACTCTTCGACAATTTGTTGTCACGCAACAATGATTATTCAATTATTTCTGATTTTATTTCTGTCAGTTAAAAGTGACAAGTCACATTTGGGAGCCTCTGCTTTTTTTTATTTGTATACGATATGCGTATACTGAAGAAACCTTGTTTGGGCACAGAATTTTTTGCATTTATATTCCCGTATTACTTCATGTTTTTCTTCTTCTTTTTTTTAGTTTTCATGGTTTACTTACATACGTACGTACAAAATTTCAATTTCATTTTTAAGAGTCCTTTAAGGACTATCTTCAATAAAAATGTAACAATTTCCATAAAGATGCCCTACACAGGTATATAAGACTGATATGATTAGTTTCAATTGAAGCCTTACGAGTTTTCTTACTTCTGAACTTTAACAGTTAATAGCGGCCATTTTGTTTAAGCTACATCTGTCAAATTAGTTGTCATATATGAAGTCTGTATTACCAATACACCATGGATGGCCATAGACAACAAAGTAAGATCATTGAATGGCATCTGCAATTGATCTACATTTTCATCGGAAAATCATCTTCAGCGATAGGACCCACTTGTGGAATGTGTGTGAAGATAAATTTAAATTGAACTAGCAAAGACAAAAACCAAAATTTTTAACAGGAATCTAATGTTAAAGTTAACAGAGCAAGTGGTTAAGTGGTTAACAGAAAATACAAAAATTGGTCAAGGAAGAAATCACCCAAATATACGTTCCTGTGTGGAACAGCTGATCAGGTAATACGGATTTTTTCTTTTGAAAATTGAAAAACCTTAGAAAAAAAATGCCTTCTTTGTTTGAACAATGTCTAGGTAGGATGATGGATATTGTAGAAAAATGGAACTTGCTGGAGATATCCCACTAAATACGAATTGTAGCCTAACCAGTCCCTAATAAAACCCAATAAGTGGTATATTGATCGATATCTAAAGATCGAAGGCCTAAATTATATGATCTGGACATAAGTGACTTGTGATTTCACAGGACGACACTACGTGCCACAAAACTCATATCCTATTGGATATTTTGCTTGAGAAGATTTGAGGGTATAGTCGTCACCTTACGTGTTGGTGAAATGAACTGGCCACCGAAATAATGCGATTTGACGCAATTGGACGTTTTCTTGTGGAGTTGTCTTAAGTAGTACGCTTATACGAATAAGTCATAAACCTTAGCAATCTTCAAAGCCAACCTAATCCATAGAATCGATCAAATTCAGTCTAATTTATGCGTCAGAATCACCGAAAATTTAACATTTCGGAAGCCAGAGAAGCTTGGTTGAACACTTGATCGATGTTATAAACATAATTGGTCATTACAACGCTTTTGACAGGATTACGACCTAGCTTCTCTTATACTTCTTATATTTCTCTTATGCTTATACTATGTGTGTTAATTTTATGCATCAGAGGCAGGTCCTCCAGTTTAACGTCGCCTACGAACTACAAATTTTTGAAAAACTTTCCTTGGCAATTTTTATTCCCTCTGAGAGTTATTGCCAGAAATCTGCTGAGAGGCAGTCGCCAATAAAAATTTTGTTTTTATTTCATTATGTTTGAGACGCCTAACCTGGAGTTTGACCCTCCCTAGGAGAAAATCTTACCCTCCTATGTGGCTGTACTCATAGGACATTGGTTAAGAAGACCTATTTACAACATCAGGTGGCCTGACCTCTAGTTACAGGATATGTAGTTGTGTTTGAAGTGGAATATTGCATAGTCGAACTTGATGGGACTCTATTTTCCATTTTCCTACCTTCCCCATAGATCAAATGCAACAAATTTCAAGTGCTTATTTATGCGATCCATAAATATTTCATTTCAATTTCAGAATTTTTAAAATTTTTCTTTGAAGGCCATATGGGCCTTCAAGTGAACATGCCTGTGAACGGCAAACTAACCCCCTAACCTAACCTAACCTAACTTTTGATTTACAATATTTATACAATTGCCAACGCCTTAACCACATTGAAAAAGAAAACTTTTGTGTAATATTTTCCATCTTCTCTTTATGCAGCAACAAAAACCTAACAGGCAAATATTTGTTGAAAATAAATTTTTTTGGTGGTAAATTTCAAAACAAATGATTTTATAAACAATTCTAAAGAAAAATTCTTAAACGAGAAAATTTTGCAAAAAAAAAAAAATTAAGAAAAATTTACAAAAAAAAAAAAAAAATTTTGGGTAAAAAAAAAAAAAAAAAAAAAAAAAAAAAATTCAGTAGAGCCTAGAAAAATTTCGTATTTCATTTCCCCAATTTATTTTAGAATTTTTTTTGACCGACCACAAAATCTAAAATTATTAATAAATAAATAGAAATGAACGGAAATTGTTGTTGTCCGAGTTTGTTGTAATGTTTTCATGTGATTTATTGGAAATTGAATTCGCCACATTGAAATTGCAGCTCCAGCGCCAGCACCAGCACAAGTTGTGAACATTTTTCCACAATTTTTTTTTTTTTTTTTTTGCTTGAAGATTAAAATTTTTGGTTTTGCTTTTGATATTCAATTACCAAAAATAATAAAACAAACCGAAAAATAACTTAAAATAAGACAACAACAACAGCAACAACAACAGAAAAAAACAATAAAAATTTAGAACAAAAATTTGCATAATTTATAGCGTTTTGTGGTCAATAAATTGGAAATATTTTTTCTAGCCAAAAATGGCAATTAGATTGCCAGCTGGTGTTAGCCTCAAAGGCATATTAAAAGGCCATTTTAATATACCAAAAATAGTACCAAAAGAAGGCTTTCATTAGATAGCCAAACAGGGAATTATAATTGAAAAATTCTAAAAAGCCTGTGGGTGCTTCTAGAAACATTCTTCTAACCCCTCCAAACCCTTTTTAACACCCAATACCTCTCTAAAAAAATTACTTTTTTTTTCCAAAGCCAAAACTGAACTCTGTAAAACAACTCTCCCTTCACATTTTCAGTCAAATAGAACACAGCCATGCTCTACTTGTTGCAACAGAACAAAATATAGAATAGCGTACTGGTCTGTATCTCTGAAAAGCCATATCCCGGATAGACGTAACACCGAAAGTATTGTGAATAATCGTGGCTATTTACGTCACTCGCCTTAGTCTAGTAGTTAGTGTGTTAGCTTATTAGACATTAGGCTACGCTTCAAATCCCAGCTGAGACATATCCGACAAAGTGAAATATGTATAGGGTGGACCATTTATAAGTATAAATTTTGCCAAATTTATTTTGTTTGTTGCGAAGTACAATTGTTCCGCTGGGAAATGGAATATGATTTCATTCATATGGCTGCCGCGGCTTGGCTCGCAGTACCTTATTCGAAAGTGAAGTTAATCAGAATACATGCCCATCGTGTGCCTGTTTCTATATACAAGTCATCAGCTGACATCGCAATACCTCATTCGATCGGATCAATTGTCGTGTACTTTTTCGAGTGTATAGGAGGGATTGTTGGCCTTCAAACGCTGAATTGTCTGTGGTTTGTTGGCATAACACTTTTCTTCAATGGCGGCCCGCAGAAAACAGTCCAACGGTGTCAAATCTTAGCTTCTTGTCGGCCAATTAAACAGCCAAACGTTTGACGCAATAAGATGAGAGGCATGAGATGTGTGGCAAGTTGCATCATCCTGTCGAAACCGAACATTGTTCACATCAATACCGTGAAGAACGGGTACAAAAAAATCGGTTATCATGATGCGATAGGTGTCTCCATTGACCATCCTCATTTTTAAAGAAAGATCAGACAATGATGCCTCCGCTCCGCAAGCCGCACCAAACAGTCACACGTAATGCAGGCATTGGCTGCTCTAAGACCACGTGTGGATTTTCTGAGCTGTAAATACGGCAATTTTGCTTTTTAGCATACCCACCAAGATCAAAATGAGCTTCGTCCGAAAAAACGATTTTTTTTTGGTCAAAATTGACATTATCGAGCAATTTCTCGTTGACCCATGAAATTCCAGCGTTGCTCAAGAGTAAATCGATTCATTATGTTCACGGGAGAGAATATACTGAATTTTGTGACAGAATAGAATGACATAAGTATTGTCAGATTCGAAATAGACGATCATTCAAATTTAAACCAATAGATGGTCCACCCATTAAAAAATATATTTCTCCGGCAACTGCCTTTCAGCAGATTTCGGACAAAAACTCTCCGAGTAACATAAAATTGCCATGAAAACATTACTCAAGAATCTGTTGCTCGCAGTCGACTTTAAACTGTAGATCCTGCCACTTATGTGCTGTCAGATACTAGATCGTAATGCTGCCTGTTCTGAATTTTGATTTAAAAAATTGTATTGTTTGCACATGTGCTATCAAAAGCCATATCCGTCTCTGGTTATTTGTTAAAACAGACTCAATATATTACAACTAATTTGACACATGAAGCTGCAACAAGATGGCCGTCATCTACACTCAAAGTTCGCAAGTTCCCGTTAGAAAACCCGATACAAAAATATTTTTTTCTTTCTTTGTTCTCTTTTGTTTTTAACGAAAATTTTTTTTCGTGATTCCACATCACTTATGATTTCTTAAAAAGGTTTTCTAGGCTTTCAAATATATTACGCAGTCCATTATATGGCGGTGTTTTGGCATAAAAGGAAACGGAAACCAAAACATAACGTTGTGCTTTAATCTTCAACCTTTTCAGGAGAAAATCTTTTATTTTGCTAAACATACTTACGTGTTATGCACGTACGTATGCAGTGTGTGAGTGGATACAAGACAACAAAACAACTATTGTTTCAATCGTGGCCATTGTGTTATTAAGAGCTTAAGGTAAACACACACTTGTATGTGTGTGTGTACTGACTTAAACAAATATACCTTACACACATACAGGCACACAAACACACACACACACATACATTATCAAGAACAATCAATTATCTTTTGCATTTTCTATGATTATTAAAGTGTTTCTGCAATTGTTTCCAAAGCTAACGTAAAGCAATATGATGGCAGATGGCAGGATGGCAGGGAGCAGGCAGCAGGAAGTGTTCGGAAGTCATGCCAAGGAGTATTTAAATATTCAAATTGAAAGTCATCGATGAATATTAGAATAGGGCAGGCATGCATATTGCGGGTGGCATGCGTGTTTTGTGTTAAAGAGAGAGAGAGAGAGAGAGCGAGAGAGAGAGCGAGAGAGAGAGCGAGAGAAAGAGAAAGAGAGAGAGAGAGACTTTGTATGCCACAGCTAAAGTTTTGCGGAAAAGTAACCGCTTATCACTTATTGATTGACACACATACCGAGCACGTAATTACAGATATTAGATACCCAGCAGGATGGCACCGTGAAAAGGACGGAAGCAAGACGAAATCACTTAAAATTCTTAACGCTTCAATTAATTTGCTGTGATTAATGATTTGAAAATGATGGCATTATTATCATATGAATTAAGTTTTGCGGCAAAATCAATTTGCAAAAGCAGAGTGGAACATAAATATGGGGAAAGTGACAGAATTCTTGGTAATGACATGTCAGTCTTTGGAATAGCAAGTGTTGCAAGTGGTGAGAAACTCTAAATAGGTGGAAACAGAATATCAAACTACTAAGGATAATGAGGAGTCCCACTAGCATTATTTATTTCCCTCGCTCTGTGTTTTTTTCTTTTACTTCAGTAAGATGTAAAATTTCCCCTCTAAAAAGAATCTCTAAAGAAAAGAAGGGTTGACAATCATGATGACGTTAAAGAAATCGGAATTCAAATGTGTTTCACAATCCGGAATGATAGTCCAACCAATAGACAGAATTATTTTTCATTAGAAGGTCTGTAAATTCGGCCGTTCAGATATTTAGCAAAGCCACCCTGGTCATAAACGAATCCAGGGTTGTAATAAGGTTCCCCACAAAAAAAATGACCACATCCGAACTGATTCAGATATGCTAGACATCGTCAAAACACCATCATGTCAGCAATGCCGCACGATAGTAAATCCAACTGCAATAATCGATTATTCGTACCCGTGTTTGTAAACATTTCAGACTATGCTCGATACTACAAGCACAAGGTCTTTGTTTTATGGATAAAAGTGGAAAACAGTTATGGAATGGGAAATATAATGTTTCTCTTAATACACAACGAATTTTTTAACGTGATGGAGGGGATGTCCCCCTCACTCTTTTTCCACAATTGCAATGATAATGATCCTATTCGTATGATTAAACTCGAATGGACTATTGGGACTAGCTACACAGTGGTGAATACCTTTTGTCTTAGTCTTAGCAAATATTGAACAGCAACACTTAAGTTCCGGGATCTCGCTCACATGATTGCAAGGCCATCTGTTCTCTCTCATTCTCTTTCTTATAGGGTGTCTCTTTAAGAGCTTGGCAACTTAAAGTGATAAACAAATCAGAAGTATTCTGGGGATTGAATTTTTCATTATAATCTGGTAGACAATTTCATGGAATTTGTGTTTTTAAAGATGACTTCCAGGAAAGGAATTGCGTGGTCCATTCTATCAGTCCACTTTCTGTCCACGTTTTCCAATAAATCTAGCCGAATTGTGGAGTTTTAAATATTAGAATCCAACACTTAAACCTGCTGTTTTGTCGACAGAAACCAATGACTTAACATATCCCCAGAATAAGTACTTCAGAGTCGTCTAATCGCACGAATGGGGGCGCCAATGAACATGACCACTTCTAGGAAGAAAGTTGCCGCCAAATAGATTTTTTAAGAAATCGATTGTTAAGCGCGCTATATGGAAAGTTACGCCGTCTTGTTGGATTTAACTGCTGTTGAAGTTTAGTTGATGAATTTTTGATAACAAAACGTTAGTCAGCCCGGCTAAAGATCTTGTAAAGGGACCCATGCTGCCAGCTTACAAACTGCACCAATGAATGCAATAGTGATTCATTGGCTCAGCTTATGAAATTTCTTCGCTACAAATGCAGCGATTCTGTTTATGGGCGCAGCTATTTAACCACAAAAGGGGTCCGTCTATAATAAAAATGTCGATCTTCTTCCAGTTTCAAATAAGCAAACGATGGTCGTTGGACTTAAATTTTAATACAAATTTCCCAAATAGTCAAAGGACAAAGGCCAACAAATGTATTAGGACGACAAATTGGCATTTTGCTGTTTTCTTTAAGACTTTGCGCTACAGCGTCAACATTTACTTGATGCTTTTGAATCAAGAAAGAAAGTAAATTGGCTGCGGAGAAACGATCAATAGCTGTTGGAATTGGCCGAATATGTTGTCTTTGAAGATGAACTCCGCGAACAGATTTAAATTTTTTCAAATTAAATTTCCACAATTTGGAAACACTGTGCCGGCGTTAAACGATCCATGATGACTTGAAAAACAATTTGGAAATACTGTTCTGGCATTGAACAATTTATGATGATTTAAGAAACACTAATCTGACGCTGAGCGATTCATGATGATCTGAGTAACAATTTGGAAACACTGTTCTGGCATTGAAGGATTCATGATGAGAAACAATTTGAAAACACTGTTCTGGCGTAATGACTTGCAAAACCTTACTGCACAGAAATGTTTGGGTCACCAGTACCAAACTGTTTGGGGTTCAACTGGTAGCAGTCTGGACTGCGAAAACTGACCGGAGGCATAATTATGGTACCATGAGTGTCGAGAGTCCCAAAGACTCATCTCTGCCCGACTACGGTAAGGCTCCCTTGTGGAAGCAACGTGGTTGTTGTGATTGATAACCAAATCGCAGGGAGAGCGCAAGCCTGGTGTGGCGTAACACTCTTAACCACTTTCACAATGGAGTTTAGATACTCTCCGACCCATAACCAAGAGGGAAGTCATGTATGATAAGGCAATCTAAGGTAGTCTTACCATGAGGCTGCATCATTGGGCGTGGGGATGTTGATGAACGTAATGTGTGTGAAGATAAATTCGAATTTGAAAATCCAAGACGCAATCCACAAATTTTAGCAGCGCCACATTTAACGTTAACAGAGCAAAATTTTCTCTTAACAGAACAAAATTTGCCCTTAACAGAGCACTGTTAGAGGTTTAACAGTATCCATCTGAAGAAGGTACCTTGCTTAGGAGAAACTATCAATTTTTTTATTAGGTCTAGGAGTACCATATCATACTCGAAGGCTGGCTCCAACGCCTTTTTATATAATCAACAAAATAGTTCCACATGAAGTCATATGGTATTGTGAAAATTGGCTTTGAAACTATCAATTTTTTTATTGAAAATTCTCTAGAAGATCAGTGGCCATTTTGGAAGATATAAGAAATAGTACACCATACAGACTATATGTACATGATAGTCCAGAGTTTCCTCTTTCCAACGGTGGTAGTGGGATAGCTGTAATAATTCCGTCCTCCATCCCCACCAACCATCCTTTTCATTTCAACATTATTGTTTACAAATAATAATGATCATAATGAGAACTAAACTTCATGTCAATAATCTTATTTTCACTGTTAAGCAATTAACAGTGCTCTGTTAAGGGTAAATTTTGGTCTGTTAAGAGCAAATCTTGCTCTGTTAAAGCCAAATGTGGCGTTGCTAAAATTTATGGATTGCGTCTTGGATTTTCAAATTCGAATTTAACTTCACACACATATGAACGTATTGTTTCCACCCGTGCTTGAAGCACCGTGGAGTGTGCCATCATGGTGATACTCACGTTAAGCCATTGACTAATACACAGAAATCTCAACACAAGCTGACATTTGCATCTTTCAAACTCTTAGGTTAGGTTGAAAGAGTGGCCACCACTGTATCCATAGTTTCACTTCTTCGCTCAAAAACCAATGACTGATTATGGTGACCTTTATGATCAAGATCGATAGTTCCTACATAGATAAAGAATGAATAATGAATAGGTTTGTGGTGCGGGTGGTATCTTAAATTCCAACATGATGACTTTGTAGAACCCAATCAAACTCTCTAACAAAACTTTTTCCATGAGAATCCAAAGAAACTTTTTAAAACAATTTTTTTTTTTAATAATTTGTATTAATTTATGAAAATTTTCTTTGTAAACAATTTCCCTTAAGGCATATAAAACAACAACAACAAGAAAAGAAAACAATTTAAAGAAGAAAAAGAGAAAGGAATAGAAAAAATAATTCAAAATAAATTTGTTTATTTACTTTTGCAGTTTAAGTTAAATTGACAATATGACAACAACAACAACAATAACAATAACAACAATAACAAGGAACAAAGTTAATTTATGCATGGCAACAATAACATGAAAAGTAACAACTTAAAGATGGAAGAAGTATGAAATTTCCTTTGCCAAACTGCCAAAACTACTGATACTGCCTCTAGAAAGCCAAGAATTTCTCTTCGCATATTCGCAAAATTCACTTTTCACCAGCCTCTCTCTCTCTCTCTCTCTCTCTCTCTCTGTCAGTAACACAAACTATTTTGGCAATAAGTTACTCAATACAAGACAATGTATTAATATGGCTAATTTAGCGGTTTTTTTCTGCTTATTTTTAATTTAATTTCTAAACATTTTTGACTATTCTAGTGAAACTCAACAAGATTCTCGAATAAAATGGGGAGTCCTTATGCTGTCAACAAACTAAAGTTCAAAATTATTTAAAACCCAAGACTTAAGATCCTATCCAGTACCTAACTTAAGTAATGAAATCTATACCGCATGCAATGTGATTCCACATTTCATAATTGACTCTTCTCGGTGTCTGTCTAAGGGCTAGAGTTTAATCAAGTTTACATACATAATTAGTCATTACAACACTTCAGTCAGGGTTATGGATCTAGTTTCTCACATCACTTACATTACAACCCTTTAATCAGGATTATTTACTCAGTTTCTCACATTACTTGTGTTGTGTGTGTTAATTTCATACACAAGTGGCGGGACCTACAGTCTAAATCCGACTTCGAACGACAGATTTTTGAGAAACTTTTGCCAGAAATCTGTTGAACGGTAATCATCGAAGAAATATTCTTTTTTTTAATATTTTCGTTTGGGGATTGAACCGTGTCCTTACGTCTAATAAGCCAATACACTACTGACTAAAACTATGGCGACTTCTACAAGATTAATACTCAAAATTTTAGATGTAATAGAATACATATATTCGATATGGACCGGGGTATTGCCTAGGGAGCTGCAACTAATCCTACCCAACCTAATGCAACCCAACCTAAAAAAAATCAATCTAAAAAAAGTCCACTTAACTCTTATATTAAGAGGCCTTGGAACCTGCCTTTGAGTATGATATGGTACACATAGACGTAGTATTTGTCCTAAAATTAGCTCATAAACAAGCGGGCTTGTTCAGGTGTACAATGTTAAACAGCTAACAGTGCTCTGTTAAGAGCAAATTTTTCTCTGTTAACGCTAAATGTGGCGCTGCTAAAATTTATGGTTTGTGTCTTGGATTTTCAAATTCAAATTTATCTTCATACACATGGCAAAAATTCGATTGCGATTAAATTACTTGCTGGATGATAATACACTGCACGACGTCCATATCTTTAAGGAGCCCATACAGCTCATTGTTGAATCGAATGCGGAAATCATTACCAACTCGCAATGGACCGAAGATCTTACCTTGGACTTTTCTCTCGATTAGTTTCAGTGCTTAATAGTGTTTATGGTTCTGCGGCGTAAAGAAGCACGCAGAGGAAGAGCGCCTTGTAAAGTATTAGTTTTGTTGTACGACCAAGGTCATCTCTGCTACTTAATTGCCTATCGAGACCATAGTAATACCTATTGGCAAGAGTGATTCTATGCTTGATCTCCAGACTGACATCATTTTTGGTAGTAATGTTTGACACAATTCCGTCAGAGGCAACACATTTTTTGTTTTAGCGCTTTTTCTAAACACAATTCCATTGAATTGTTAACACTGCCTCTATATTTCCTTCAGTTGTTTTTTTTTTTTTTTGCCTTTCTTAGTATATGTGTCACCAAGTTGATTCAGCTAAATTGACATTTGACATTCGAGTTGAATGAAGAAAATGTTCTTCTCTTTTCACAATTTCAGTTTCCGACTACATTTTCGTCAGAAAATCTAACGAAAAGAGAGGGGGGGAAACGAGAAAAAACTACGTAACAAGTTGGAAAATATTCAACTAAAACTTAAACTTACCAATCGCCCCTCCCCTGGCCGAGAGGATGATAAAAGTCATACTAAAAATTCAAAGTTTTTTTTTTCCTTTCCAGTTTGTTAATGGGGGTGCACAGAGAGCATGAAAATGAGTCAATGAAATGAAATTTTGTACGTTTCGTATTCGTATGGCAGCGGCAACGACAAAGGCAAGAGGCCTTGGAATGTCAAATGAGGGAAAAACAACAAGTTGTTAATGTAAAAATTAAAAGAGAATACAAAAAAAAAACAGCAGTTTCCCTTTCCGTTTTCACTCTGGCACTTTATTTTTTCTTTAAATTTTTTTTTTTTTTTTTTTTTTTTTTTTTTTTTTTTTTTTTTTTTTTTGGAAATGTTTGGCAGAAACAAAAAAGTTTTTTTTAACGCCAAACCTCCTGACAGTTTGAAATAAAATAATAAAAAAAAATAAAAGAAAAGAAAACTTTTTACATCATAATATTTCATTTCTTTAGTTTTAATTTTAAAATATTAATTTCGGAAAAAGCAATTGTTTTTGGGGGAGCACAAAAGTGAGCGTAAAGGAATACAAGAGAAATTTAAAACGGCACTGGATTTTAAAGTGATGCGTAAGTGCCAGCATAACGGCAGTAATGAATGACCGCAAACAGAATCGAAGCTACAAGACTTTGTTTACAAGGTAGGAGCAGTGTACTGATACAAGAGGTCAAAGGTTGTCTCCTCCTGCTTCTGCAACACAAAGTCTATCGGCATTCCTACCAATAGGACAGTGGCCGTAAGAATGGAATTCTCCGATGGACAGCAATGCAATTTAAGTACAGAAAACCAGAATACCAGTCATCTTCTTATCAATATAACACCCAAGGTGCAGCAGCCCCGGAAAAGCAACGGAAAACAAAAAAGCGATCATAATCTCTTACAAAACACCAGCATATCACTTCATTAGATGGACATGAGCCCCTTTAATCTGTGTAAAGATCAATTCGAATTTAAAAATCCAAGACACAAACCATAAATTTTAGCAGCGTCACATTTGGCGTTAACAGAACAAATTTTGTTCTTAACAGAGTACTGTTAACTGTTTAACAGTATCCATCTGCACAAATTCACTTACTTATGAGCTAAGTTTAGAACATATACTAGGTCCATATCATACTCAAAGGTAGTTTTCAAGGCCTCTTAATATAATCAGCAATGTAGTCCCAGGCAAAGTGATATGGTATTGAGAAAATTGACTTTGAAACTATAAATCTTTTGCTTGAAAATTCTCTAGAGGATTAGTGACCATTTGGGAACATATAAGAAATAGTACACCTACCCGAGACTATAAGCAAATGGAGATCCAGAGGGTCCTGTTTAAGATTTGAGAAAATGAATTTTGAAATCGATTTTCGCCTTTTTGTTTTGGGTTTGCGTCTTCGGTTTTTAAATTCGAATTTATCTTCACACACATGTCCTTCTATCCTGTCAGGAAATGTGGTTCACAAGACTGCATAGCGAATTGGATTGACACGCTCGTATCTTATTCAGTCATGTGTTATTCTGCTTCATTCTAGCAGACCGTCCAGTGTATACAAACTGTCCATAAAATTCGAGTACGGTGGATGCACTGAGAAAAGCTTCACAGGGTGGGTTTATGGCTTGAATATTTAATTACCAACTACAGCAAGCGGAAATGTTCACCCGCCTAATTTTTGCAAACTCGACATAATCTAGAGAGAGAAGATAAGCAAGAAACAGAAGCATTACAGAAAGACAATAAACGTACAGAGATGATCGGAAACCTGATTAAAGTAAAAGCATTGCAGAAAGACAATAATCCTACAGGGCTAATGTTAGATTTCACTATCGGAAACCTGGGTATTGTTATGGGGGACGTTCAACTACTTTGCACAGCCAGCAAGATTAAATCCATTCTATTATAGGACTTTGAGCCATTGAAGTCGGTTCTAAAAAACTCCATAACAATCCAATGAACTAACGAGACACTCTTTATAATTATGGACCCAAACTTCTTTATTGAACAACATCCGCAAATCAAATTGACTAGTCTCGGGACATGCAGTTTTATTACTGCCTAGGAGTGGAACTCTTATGGGGCCATAAAGTTATACTCAGGAAATTTGGTCACCTTTCTACTTGGAACTCGTTGTCAAAGAGATTCTACAAGCTTAGTAAACGTAATGGGTTAGCTTTTTTCACAAATGAGATCGGGTACACAATCAATTATGAACTCTCACGGATATGGGCGGGGAAGAACTAAGAAGATAGCGTAGTCGATTGTTGCCAGAAGCTAATAATCGTGGCGAATATGACGAAATATTTACAAAAGTTATAGAGAAAGCGAAACGGAATCCGGCCTTAAACTCTTTCAAACTCCTTGATAATGTGATCAGAGCCACTGGTCAATCCAGAAGAGAATACTGCATAGAAAGAAACTATAAAGCGCTGGAATCTTATGAAAATTTTAACATTAAAAGGGACTATGACTTTAGAAGTTCTGTAAGGACTTTCTTCACCTCCTTGATAAACGTTGGAAAGAATTTCTTCTAGATTTTATTAAAAAAAAAAAAAATTGCATTTCGATTATAAAGCTTTAAAATGGATACGCAGAAAATCTGGCTAAGGCTGCATAGAAGGCTCGTAGGTAGCAGCTCTGCTTAAACTCCAGAGAAGTAGGCTGAGCACTATTGTCGAGATTATTACGGGGTATTGTATTATAGGAGCTCATGCAAGGCTCATTGGTCTTGGACAACTTGCAAATAATTTCTGCAAATAGCTGTGGAGATGAGGAGGAGGATGAGATTGTCCTTCACCTACTGTGTACATGCCCGGCATTTGGTCGGAGGAGAAAGAGGCACCTGAGGCACACAGGATCTGCCATCTCTCTGGATCTGATTAAATTGTTAAGCATTGATATTGGCAGTCTGAATAGCTTCAGCGGAAGCTCCAAGTGGTCCCGGACTAGTGGAGAATTTGATATTACAATGGGCCCTGTATGTGGTCTAAATGTGACCGCTCATAACCCTATTAAGGGGAAGGTGTACAGTACTTAAGCAAAACTTTAAATCGCTCAACAAAATGCTCAAAACTTTTATAAACTTCTGCTTCCCGGGCAATCTTTAAATTTTCATGTTTAACGTTTCCTAAATGGATTTCCTTTATAAATAAACAAAAAAAAAAAAACTTTACTAAACAACAACAACAACAACAGCAGCAGCAGCAGCAAAAACAACTTGAAATAACCAATTAATCAAAATTTTAATTGAATTAATGGCAGACGATGCCTATGATGATGATGATGATTGTGATGATAATGATTGTGCTCCTAATGTTGTTGCAACAATGCTGTAAATTGTTGTAACGTTTGAAAATATTTATTAAGTATGCAGCTGGAGAAAAAAAGAACACATTAAGAGCTTAGAATTGTATGTACTATTAGGGTGATAACTATTTGAATGACTTACAAACATACATAATTGATTATTACAGCCCTTCAATCAGGATTACGACCTTCTAACCAGCAAAAAAAGGGGGCAGAGGGGAGAGTTGTCAAAAGGAAATATTGCTTTTGTAACTTAAAACTCGCGTGTTAGCCCTAATATTATAAGAACAAGACTTGGTTACTTACTTTATCCGCTTACAATCTATTGAATATTGTTAAAGGCTGTGGCAACACTGTTATTATAAACCGAAGGGAAAGACGTTATTGATTGCATACTCACCTAAAAAGAGAAAGAGAGAGAGAGAGAGAGAGAAAGAGAAATTAAATTAATTTTAAAGCATTATATCGGGTGTCTTTTTTAAGAGTTTAAGAAATAAAAATCAAATAAAAATACACTGAAGAGATAGATGCCACCCTAATGAATTAAATTCTCTCTGATATATCAGTACTTAGGAAAGCACAAAAAAAACAGTTCTCTTGTACAAATTGAAAATAATGAATGATAATGAATTGGAAATGGAAATGCAATTGCAAATTTGAAAAGAATTTGAAACACAAAAAAAAATTTTAAGAAGAAAAAAATTCAGAAACTATTGCAATTGTTTTGATACGAGAAAATTGAAAGCAAATGTGAACACAATCAATTTTTGAAACAATTTCAAGTATCCAGGCACTTAAGAATTCAAAGAATGATAGAAAACGATTGGAGAGTAAAAGAGAATAATGAACAGAAGAGATTGACTACATGGATGTACAGGGATGTACACTTGGTAGTCATTTAAAGCAAAAAGATGATTGCCAGTACAGGCATAGAAAAGAGAAAAAAAATTGGAAGCAAAATCAAAACATCAAGAAGGTACACAACGGGCCAAAAGTGGAATAAAAATGGTGAACAGATTTGGTGAGAGAGTTCACGATAATGAGCAGGCAAATGAATTTACGAGGAGAGGAACTATCACGCCGTGAAAGGCGCCAAAATCTTTTGTGGTGTGCAGACAGATGTTTGAAAAGGTTTACTTAGCGAAAGGGCAGATAAAAAAGGCAAAGGTCCTCTTCATGTTGTGCAGCCCTTGCGTTGACCAACTTCTTTTTCCCTGGTTTGAAAGAACTTGGTCAATACAGAGACTGCGTTCACCTGTGGCGCCACAACGGGACGCTATGCATGTTCAACTGAGCTTTTGGTATCAAAGCTACCACTACGACCTAACCTAACCTAACCTAACCCTCCTTATGTAGTCGCCGTAGTCTAGTAGGTGTTGGCTTATTAGACGTGAGCCCTTGGTTCAAACCCCAACAAAATATGAAAAAACGGCGACTTCCTCTTAGCAGTCTTCTGGAAAAAACCCTCAAAGTAAATCAAAAATTGCCATGAAAAGTTTCTCATAAAATCTCTGTTGTTCGAAATCAACTTTAAACTGCGCAGTTTACGCCACTTATGGATAAAATTAACACACACAACATATGTACGGCGACTTCCTCTCAGCAGTCCACTGGCAATAACCCGTAGAGTAAATAAAAAATTGCCATGAAAAGTTTCTCTAAAAATCTATCGTACGGAGTTGACTTTCAACTGTAGGTTCCCGCCACTCTTGTATAAAATTCACCTACGGAACATAAGTGGTGTGAGAAGCTAAGTTGTAATCCTAACTGAAGGGTTATAATGACCGATTGTGTATGGTGACATCCTCTCAGCGGTCTGCTGCCAAAAACCCAGAGAGCAAATAAAAAATTGCCATGAAAAAATTTATCAAAAAAACTCTGTTGTTCAGAGGCGACTTTAAACTATAGGTCCCGGTCCCGTTACTCGTATATAATATTTACCCGTACAATATATGTGGTGTGAAAACCTAGGTAGTAATCCTAACTAAAAAGTTGTAATGACCAATTATGTACGGCGACTTCCTCTCAGCAGTTATCTGGCAAAATTCTGAGAGCAACTAAAAGATTGCCACGAAAAATTTTTCAAAAAATCTGTCATTCGGTGCCGGCTTGAAAGTGTTGGTCCTGCCGTTCCTGAATAAAATTAACAAACCCAACATAAACGGTGTAAGAAGCTAGGTTGTAATCCTGGCTGAAGGGTTGTAATGACCAATTGCGGATGTAGTATGTTCACGATAATGAGTAGACAAATGATGGAGCTTTCACGGAGATTTTTGAAAAGTTATGCTCCACAATAGGGGAGAAAAAAGGAGAAAAAGCTCTTCTTGGCTCAATCAAAACTTTTGCTTTTGAAATTACAATGAAAAGAGATACCATAAGTCATGCACCAGACTACACGGGAATAACCAGACGACAGTAACTGGTCTTTTGACAAACTGTAGACTGTAAAGTACACTTGTTGAGAATGAGAACTGTCTCGAACCCCTTATGTAAACATTGCGTCAAATTTCTCAATAAGAAAGATTGGAGCACAAGCTGTCCTCATATTTTTGGCCAGCAGTGTAATAAACTCTCATTTAAAAACAATTGAAACGAAATGTTTTGTATCTTTTAATATTGTTCAGATCTATTAAAGCTAATTAAGAATACTTAAGTAATTTTTTGTTTTATGGCATGAAACACAAAAAAAAAAAAAAATTAAAAAAGAATTGAAACCATAAGCAGGCAATCAAGCTACATGAGATGAATAAATAAATACTCCCGCTTCTATAATCAGTACAATCAGAGGAATAATGAATGATACTTACTCTACCGTCTGATAACGAATGCAATGCAATGCAATGCAATGCAATACCATGCCATGCCATTCCATGAATTGAATTGAATTGAATGGAATTGAACTGCTTTTTCAATTGAATACGAATACGAATGTAATGCAACTGTTACAGCTCCTCTTTGCCATCCATATCCATACGATTATCTGGCCAGTAGGATCTGTTTAATGCCCACTACTGTGTTGTTACAATACAATTATGGTCCCCGGGTTTAATTATAATTTTTTTTTTGTTTTTTTTTCTTTTTAAGTGGAATCATACAGAAAAACAAAATTAAAGAAAATGAGTCTTAAAATACAACAAAAAAAAAACACGACAGCAAATAAATCGTAATGAAATGAAAAATAATCAGTAGAGAGAGAGAGAGAGAGAGAGAGAGAGAGAGAGAGAGAG
>QOCX01000050.1:183932-211422 GCA_005959815.1 Sarcophaga bullata | reverse complement strand
AATTGTCCAGACAGACATCCGTCGTGCACAACACATCTCGCAACAATATGAGTCAATTGTTCAATGGTACTTAAACATGATTTTAAATATTATTCACTCACTCACTTGCTGGCTCACTCTCCCACACACGCTCACGCTCTTTTATCCACTTTCATAAGCACTTCTGTTTGTAATTTCAATTAAAAATTGTTTTTCCTTCGCGTTTTTTTTTCACAATTTTTTTTTTTTTTTATACACGCTTACACAGCTACTGGCGATTATGTGGATGATGATGGACATGTGAATGGAATATTAAAAAAGAAAAATCAGTTCCCTGAGACTGCAATAACATGTTGAATTACAAGAAATTTTAAAATTGTAGTTCAAATCAGTCTACGGCGCAAGCAGCAAGAAGTCGCCGTAGTTTAGTAAGTAGAATGTGGGTTTATTAGACGAGAGCCGCTGGTTCAAGTCCTGACTACGATATCGCGAACAAAACAAAAAATTTTTTTTTCGGTGACTTCTTCTCAGCATTCTTCTCGAAAAAACTTTGAGAGTAAATACTATTGACATGAAAAGTTTCTCAAAAATCTGTCTTTCGGTATCGACTTTAAACTGTTGGTCCCTCTACTCATACACAACATAAACACACAAACATAAGTGATATGAGAAACTGGGTTGTAATCCTGACTGAAGGGTTGTAATGACCAATTATGTAAGTCCCCGTAGTCTAGTAGATAGAATGTGGATGTATCAGACTAGAGCCAGTGGTTCAAGTTCTGGCTTAGACATCTCGCGAAAAACGAATTATTAAAAACATTTCTTTAGGCGACTTCCTCTCAGCAGTCTGCTTGCAAAAACTCTGACAATAAAACAAAATTTCCATGAAAAGTTTTTCAAATCTCTTGCTCGTCAACAGACACAACGTGGCTGCTGTACAAATTTAGATTGTAATCCAGACTAAAGGGTTGTCGAGCCAACTAAGTAGGGTTACGTGTCTTAGGCAATGTATTTCGCCGTGAGATAAGATGTGTAATTTAGATTGATCTAAAATTAAAAATGAATAGTACAGTGGATAGTGTGTAGGTTCACTGGACGAGAACTACAAGTTCAAATCTCACCTTAAAAAGCAAACACAACACCCATCTCAATAGCTTTTTGGAGGGATAGGGATTATGCCAAAATCACCTATGATTAGCCATGTTTTATCAACTTACTCTGCAAAACAATTATTTGTTCCAATGCTTCTTTATAATTACAGTTTCAACAGAAGTCGTTGGGAGGTGTTCCCAGCCTCCGCAAATGTTTATTTAGTGGCCTCTTAAGCTTCCTTGTAACAGAAGTCGTTGGGAGGTATTCCCATCCTTTGAATGTCATCACTCAGAGGCAAGAGATTCGTTATAACTGCTATGCGGCCATTAACATGGCGTCTCGTCAGTTGTACAGCAAATTTTGTCCTACCAGTGGGTTCCCATCACCACATCTTTCGTTTGCAAGAAAGCGAAGTTTGTGCTTGCCTCTCTGCAGAAGGAATGTCAATTTTACGTATGCCTTCATTTAAATTCTCTATTGTAACAGCCTTTGCAAATGCTTTGAGTTTATTGCTGCCTTCAAACTCTACATGTCAAAGAACCCTCCCTCTAGAAATACCCGTGCAATCTTGGTTGTTGTTTACACAGGGTTCTAACGATCTAATGGCACCAGTATTATCGGTACCTGATACCCTAGTAGCAGTAGCCTCAAACACATGAGAAATGATCATTTTTAAAGCACCTATGGAATCCTCTAACGGGTTTAATCTAGAATACAATACTATTCACAGAGCTGCACGAATATAGGGTGGGCCATTTAAGAGTTTACATTTAAAAATGCACTGAAACAAAAATGGTTTAAAATTTTGCCAAAATTATTGTTCCGGTTAGAAAAGGAATATCATTTCATTCGTATGACTACCGCGGCTGGGCCTCACAGTACCTTATTCGATCGAACCAATTCTTTCGTGCACTTTTTCGAGTGTATGGGGGATCATATCTCGGCAATGACATCACGACGGTTGGCCTTCAAATGCTCAGTTGTCACTGGTTTGTCGGCATAACACTTTTCTCTAATGGCGCCCCTCCAGCAAATAGTCCAACGATGTCAAATCGCAGCTTTTTGGCGGTCAATTGCCATTACCATTTCAACTAATCTAACGGCCATCAAACTTTTGACGCATTAAATCGATTTTGGCATGAGATGTGTGGCAAGTTGCACTATCCTATTGAAACCAAACATCGTTCACATCAATATCATGAAGAGCGGGTACAATAAACATCGATTCTCATGGTGTGATAGGTGTCTCCATTGACCGTAATGGTTAAACCGTCCCCACATTTCAAGGAAATATGGGCCAATGGCGCCTTTGCTCCACAAGCCACACCAAACAATCACTCGCTATAGGTCCATTGGTTTCTGTAAGACCCAAATACTGCAATTTTGCTTATTAACGTACCCACCAAGATGAAAATAAGCTTCATTCGAAAAGATGTTTTTTTTTGGGCAAAATCGTTGTCATCGTGCAGTTTCTCGTTGGCCCAATAAATCAAGTGCAAACCGATTCATTACGTTCAGTGGGAGATAATATACGGAATTTTGTGACAGAATAGAATGACATAAGTACTGTCAGATTCAAAATTACTGATAGATGGCCCACCCGATATTAATTAATCCCCTCTCTACAGAGCTGGCTCTTAATATTATTCAGTACCATGCAGGTCTGATGACCTAACCTCAATTTATGAAAATAAACTGCTGTTCTTCAAATGCTTTGTTTGACTTTAAAGAGCTAATCAATCATTCTATTTTTAGATTCCTTTCTCAATTTTAGCCTCCATTTTTTTTTTTTGTAAGTCTTCTTACAAAATGACTTCCTTATAGTCATGAGTATTGGGCCACTATTGCTTGGAATTGCGTAATTCTTAATATGACAACATATGACTCAACTCAACTCAACTCTGCAAGACGTCACATAAATTATCTCTTCGCCTTCCAACACTCTGCCTCCTTTGACGAAACGCATTAACCTCGTTTAGTATTAAATACAGTTACACACACACACACATATGCAGGAACAGCATTATCATTGTAAATTTCCCATTCTGTATCTGTTTTTATTTTTAAATCCTCTACAGTCTCTTCCTGCTCCTCTTCCTCCTCCTCCTCCTCCTCCACAACAATAATGAAGGCGAGAATGCAATTTGTGGGGTCTGAAGTGCAGTTTCTTCTTCTTTTGTGTTTGGAGGGATTTTTTTCAAGTATTTTCATCACCATGTCGTGGGTTTATTAAAGTTTTTTTTTTCTCCGTTATGTTCTGTTCAAAAAGACTTGAACTTTTTATAAGTATTTGCCTGTCAACGCCCATTTAATGGACATTAAAACGGCCATAAAGAATTACTCGTAATAATAATAAAAAAAAATTAAAATAAAGACTCTTAAATGAAAAAAAACAACAAAAACTATTAAGAAATAAATTTTAATTCTTTTAAATTAAACAGAAACCAAAAAAACAAAGAAAAAAACAAAGAAAATCCATAGAATTCTTTGCAATTGAGATGAGCCGTTTCAAGTGCATTTAAAACTGTCACCGCCGTGACTGTTTTTCACTCTTTGCAAGTCAATATTTTGAAAATTGAACATAGTTTTGTTTACAGGGGGGCTACATAAGATCAAGTATTTATTTTCCTTTGAATTTACCCGCCCACTTATATGCTATAAAATGCTTTAAATGGGAACACAAAGACGGGCGTGAGTGCATTAGCGTTATTGCCTCACTGCCATATTCATTATTGTAAGACAATGAGACTGTAGTACCAGATGGAGGATTTATGCTTACATTTTTCTTTGAGGAAGATCGAGAAGCTTAAATCTAGAGGAGCCAAGCTATGCACCCTGATCCGCTAACAAATCAAAAGATTCTCTGACGCTTTTTCTGCGAATTTTCTTTCCTTAAATTTTCTTTAAACTGGAAATATTCGTGCCAACTAATTGCCGAAAACCTATCTCACCGAAATCTAGACACTGCATGGTCATCTACAAGAAAGCAGCTATCCCTAATCGATTTCAATCCGGGCTTATTAAGCGATCAAAATGTAAGAATAGTCCCTGACGATAGACGCTTTATCTACGAATTTTCTTTAGACTGAAATATTCAAAGGCGTGCCATAATTGCGGGGAAAACCTATCTCACCGAAATATAGGCATTGCATGGCCATCTACAAGATAGCAGCTATCCCTACTTGATTTCAATCCGGGCTTTTTAAACGATCAAAAAGTAAGAATAGGCCCTAATGATAGATGCAAATATGAATACGTCTACACGGTTCCACTAGAAATAATTGTGAGCACTTTGGCATTATTTTCCACACTCAATTGACAATTCCTAACCCTCTATTAAGCAGATCGCAATAAAGCTCAATGCTCATAAATACTGGCCCAACTTGAACTATGGACACTCTGCAAAGCTGAGATGCAAGGCATATTCGCTATGAAACATTTGATTTTAGAATTCGAATCAGGTTTCGAAGATTTTTGGTGGATCTCTTGAGATGATACATTAATAGCTCCGAAATAGTAGGAACGATTCTGACATAACACTTCCATAAAAGCTGTCTGATCACTGCTGTGTTTTGCATGCGAAGATCATGGTCATTTTTTGAAGCAGTCCCTAACCAGTATTATGTCCACGTACCTAGAATGCTAGATTTCAAAGGCAATTGGAAATTGAAATGATAATGAACTTAACATGCTTGGCTGCGATAAAATAATCTCCGACATGTTACAGCGCATAGGTGTACCGATTGTTTCAGTTAAACCGGATACTCACCGATATGGCGAGGTCGCCGTTGTCTAGTAGGTAGTATGTTCAAACACCAGGTCAAACATCACCAACAAAAGGAAATATGAAAAAATATTTCAGAGGGGACTTCCCCTTAGCAGTCTACTGACAAAAACTCTCAGAGTGAAATAAAATTGCAATGAAAAGTTTCTTAAAACTCTGTTATTCGGAATCGACTTTAAACTGTAGGTCCGGCCACTTACGTTTAAAACTAACACACACAACATAAAGGGTGTAAGAAACTAGGTTGTAATCCTGACTAAAGGATTGTAACGGCCGATACAGCAGTAGGTGCATACGTGCAGTATTGTGAAGCTGTGCTGCATAGGTCTGTATAAGAAGAAGAATGATGGTATTCCTTGCCTAAATCGTATGGCTATACACCACACTATCGATACGATTCTCACGGGCCACTGCCTCGTTATAAGACATGTAGACAGAGATGGCTATCCCTTAAAAGACTTTTGCAGAAGTTGTTGATCTAAGGAGGAGAAAGCGTGTCTCTTAAACTCATAAGAAAGTCGGCTCTTTCTTTCTAAACTTCTGCCATTGTTAAGAGAAACCAAAGAATACAAAGATAGCTGCTATAACAAGATTGAATTTGGAGTAGAAATGTCTTCCGACAGGGAATTTTTGATTCCCGATTTAGATACTGATTCGTGGCACTGAATTGGTTGTAATATTTGGTTTAAGACGTAGCTTGCTTTGCCAGAAAAGCATGCCAGCTAAACGATCTTAACCTCAATGTTATAAAAATTGTATTGGAAAGCTTTCCAGTTGATACTAGACTTTCCTGGCAGTGCTAGTAGTTAGTGTAAGGTAAAGCTAGGCTTAGGAATGTATGATGCCTCCCTGTTCAATGCAAATTATTAGAAAAATTGAAACAATTTGAGTCTTAATCCCTAGAAACTTTGAAAATAATGTGTGAAATATTTTTTTTTAATTTCATTTTAATTTTTTGCCATAGGCTGTCACACTTTCAAACATTTTCCTTTCGTTCTTTGTTTCCAACAATATTTATAAAAAGAATTTCTTTTTATTTCTCTACAATTTATTTACGAAACGACAATAAAATATTTAAAAAAAAAAATTTTTTTTTTTTCGATTTAATAAATAAACTGGCTTGGCCACGCAGTAGTGATGATGATGACGACTCGGTTATGGCAAATAAACCTTTCAGTTGAGTTCAACGTTCATACGTACAATATTTCCGTATGAATAAATTTCATCATTTCGCTTTACAATGCGGTGGTCATAATGGCTTTAATTAGTAGAGTAGCCCGCAATACAGATCTGTGGTCTCTTTTTTTCTCTCTCTCTCTCTCTCTTTTTATATACACACACACACACACAGAGGAATATGCAAATTAAACAGCGACAACAATAAAAAAAGAACAATAAAACCAGCTACATAAAGAGAAGACAATAGGAAATTTAATGGGGAAAACTAGCCCGACCTTGTCAGAATGAGTACCATTATACGAGGCCTATATTTTATGTCTCTTTTTTCAATGACTGATATTGGTATCACCCTGTAAACAGAAATGTAAGGTAAGTTGAAGTCGCCGTAGTCTAGTAGGTAGTGTGTTGGCTTATTAGACGAAAGGCTAGGGTTCGATCCCGTCAGACATCAAAAACGAAATATGAAAAAATATTTCTTCGGCGACTTCCTCTCAGCAGATTTCTGGCAAAAACTCTAAGAGTAAATAAAATTGCCAAGAAAAGTTTCTCAAAAAATCTGTCGTTCGGAGTCGACTTTAAACTGTAGGTCCCGCCACTCATGTATAAAATTAGCACACACAACATAAGTGGTGTGAGAAGCTAGGCCGTAATCCTGACTGAAGGGTTGTAATGGCCAATTATTGTATTATGTAAGTAAGTTGCTCATCAAACAGCTTGAGAACACCCATCTAGCGCTAAGAAAATTATCACATGATGGGGACTTCGTTCTGACATGCGACGAATTCACTCGATGGTTTCGAACCTAATCCTCTTTATGAAGTAATCTTCTGGTGAAAAGCCCTCAATAAGATTTGCAGTGTTAAACTTCTTGTTAAAGTAAGAACATCTGTTGCGATCCAGATTACGGTTCCATTGCATACAATCCCATGCAAAAACCTTGTAATACGATTCCCGATACTTTGCCAGAGAACATGTCGTACTCTTCGCTTCCTGTATTACTACATACATAATAATTGGTCATCACAACCCTTCAGTCAGGTTTACGACCTAGCTTCTAACATGTTGTTTGTATGTTAATTTAGGCATGAGTGCCGACAACCTAGTTGACTACCAACGACAGATTTTTGGATAACTTTTCATGGCATTTTCTTTACTCTCAGAGTTTTTGACAGAAATCTGCTGAGAGGAAGACGCCGAATAAATATCTTCATATTTTCGTTTTGATGTCTGGCCTGGGGTTTGAACCACGGTTCAAATAAGCCAACACACTACCTACTAGATTACGGCGGCTTCAAAATGAGTGTGAGGAGGTATCCTCCAAATTTGTTATTTGTTTTTAGACCTCGTATATAACATCGTTCAAATGATCGCCACAGCTTATCAGGGTGGAATGCTGGCGAAATTCTCAATTTTCCAAGACTCTGGCGCATAAATTAGACTGAATTTTACCGATGGCATGGGTTATATTGGCTTTCTGAACCCTTGTGATTTGTGACTTATTCGTATAGACCTGCGACTTAAAAAATCCCACAAGAAAAAGTCTAACGCGGTCAAATCGCATGCTCTCGATGAATAATTTCCATATTTCCGCTGTCATAGAAAATATACTGTGGCATGAGCTGTATGGCACGTAGCACTATCCTGTTAAAACTACATCTCGTTGGTGTTCAGAACATTCAATTGAAACCAAAAGACGATGATAATCATCGACATCGACTGACATCGGAAATATGAACGACGATATGGTTGTTGGTGGCCTGATTATCCAATTCAGAAGTTGACCTATCGTAGTCAGAGTTTAGAGTAATGGCCAAATATGGACTGATGAAGGCACCAGCTCAAAAATCACGCCAAAAACTGACTTTCTCCAGATAAATCGGACGGTCTTGAATCTCATATGGCTGGGTATCGTCCCAGATTCATGAATTTTGAAATGTTCATTCTGAAATGGGCCTCAGTGCTGAACATTGCTTGGACAGAACAAAAAAAAATTTATTTTTTGAACCTATTGTTGAACGTTATATCCGTCCATGATGATTTAGCAATACAGATTGAATAAATGACAACTAATTAGACAGCAATACTCTCAGCAAGACAGTCGTCATCAGCTGTCAAAGTACGAAAGTTCCTATTGGGGGGACCGATATAAAGCGAGCTCTATAGAGCCTTACAACCTCTGTAGACATGAAGCAGACAATTTCTATTGTAAGGCACTATCCGGAATCTAGCATGTGTTGATAAAAACTACCTTGTGAGAGCTACAAGAGAATGTTTTTGAGGCTAATGGGTTTACATATCATGTTCGGATAGACGCACCGATGTTCAAACATAGCAGGTCATTCCCCATAAAAATTCAGCACAACCGTAAAAATTTCCATTGAGATATGCTAGATATGGTAGCTATTATCGCCAAATGGTAATTTTATTTTTATTCGTTTGTATTTTATTAATTTAATGGCATTTAAATTGAAATAAATATTATGTAGTTAGGTAAGGGAAAAAGTAATTTCCAAACTTATTTTATATTTTCTAAATCAATGCTTTAGTTGCATAAGAATAATATGGAAATAGGACAAACGAGACATTAAGAACAGATAGATAGACAAAAACGAAAGTTTCATCATATTAGAATAATTTAAGTGGTACCTTAAAAAAGTACCACAAAAGTACTATAGTTGAAAAAGATTAAAATTTTTATAACAATCACCACTTAACTAAATCGTCCCAAGGAACTGAAATGTATGTGAACTTCCATTGGTATGGAGAATCTCAAAAAGTAGATACCAAAAAAGGTACCAAATTAAAAAAGTACCAAAGTACTAAACTAAAATTAGTATTTATCAAATTTAATAATTTAATCGAATGTAGGAACAAAAAAGTAAGCATTTCTATTTTAATAGAGTACCTCAAAAAGTACCAAAGGATAAAAAAGTACCAAATTTTTAAATAAAATTTAAAATTGATTGAATTGAATGTACAAAAAAGATTTAGAGACCAAAAAAAAATACATTTCCACTACTTTTCGTATAAAAAAGTACCAAAATATAGAAAGTACCAAAAATTAAAAAGTAACAAATGATGAACTAAATTTGGAATTTAGATTTAGAAACCAAAAAACACATACATTTTCATTACTTTTCGGCTCAAAAAGATAAAAAAAAGTACCAAAAATTAGTAGCAAGTACCAAATGAATAAACCAAATTTAGAATTTAGATTTAGAAGTCAAAAAAAAGCACATTTCGCTTGCCTTTCGACTCAAAAAGTATTAAAAAAAGTACCAAATTTAGAAAGTACCAAAACTTAGAAAGTACCAAAAAATAAAAAGTACCAAATAAACTAAATTTACAATTGACTAAATGAAAAAACCTAATCACTGATCGTAAAAAGTACTAAAAGAAAAGTACCAAACTTTTAAAAAGGTACCAAATAAATAAACTAAATTTATTTTTGAATAAATTGAAGAACCTAATCAAACGAAGGAACTAAAATGCAAAAAAAATATTTTCCTCTCTGTATATACCAAGAATAAGGTACCAAATTAGGTACCAAAGTCGAAAAAGTTCAAAATCTTAATGTTAAACTATCAAATTTAGAATTTGAACTTTCAGAAATAATTCGCCGCTTTATTTTTCTTATTTTTTAAAAATTTAAAAAAGTACCAAAAATTTAAAAAGTACCAAAAAAAATTTAAAATGTATCAAATATTAAAAAGTACCATATGTGTAAACCCAATTTAGAATTGACTAAATTAAATGTAAACGAATGCAGAAACCTAAAATAAGTATTAATTTCATCAATGATCGTAAAAAGTACTAAAAGAAAAGTACCAAACTTTTAAAAAGACACCAAATAAATAAACAAAATTTATTATTGGGTAAATTGATGAACCTAATCGAACTAAGGAACTGAAAATGCAAAAAAAATTTTCCTCTCTGTGTATACCAAA
Source organism: Sarcophaga bullata (assembly GCA_005959815.1). Taxonomy (NCBI): domain Eukaryota; kingdom Metazoa; phylum Arthropoda; class Insecta; order Diptera; family Sarcophagidae; genus Sarcophaga; species Sarcophaga bullata. The sequence goes on along the minus strand of QOCX01000050.1, from coordinate 201,441 downwards.
AATAAGGTACCAAATTAGGTACCAAAGTCAATAAAGTACCAAATCTTAATGCATAAAGTACCAAATTTAGAGATTATAATTTCGTAGGTAATCTTACAGCCTCAGATTTTATTTTGGGAGACTCTTTTTTTAAATTTTAAAAAGTACTAAAATAAAAAGTACTTTTTCCCCTATTTAAAAACGTTTGTTTTATTTGTATTTTGTCTTAATTAATTGCCTTTTTTTTTTGCTTTGTTTTGCTTAATATTGACTTTGTTGGCATGCAGGCATTTAACAAAGGTTTCCAAACCATTTTTTTTGTTTTGTTTTTTGATCCCGGGTATTTTAATTATCACTCGGTTAAATTAAATAAAATCACACTTCAATGTTTGCTTTAAAAAAAAAAAAACTATTTTTTTTAAATACATTTGCCAATATTTGCATAAAAATTTCAAAAAAAAAAAAAAATTAAAAAAAAATTTATTGAAAATAAATTTAATTTTTCTATAAACAAAATACACGATATTTTATTGAAAATTTTATGGACTTTTTTTCTCTTTATTTTTATCGATTGAAACCTCTCTCTGGTGGTTTCAATTTAAAATGAAATTAAATATTCAAAGAAACAACAACAACAACAGCAACTGCTGCATTAGCTGCTGTTTCCGCTACTGTTCTACAGCCAAAGTATCACAATCTCCTAAGAGAGGAAGAGAAAGAGAGAGAGAGAGTGGACTTTTGTTACCAGCATATTTAAAAAGGCATTGACAACACTGTCATTAGTGTTGATTGGATGAAAAAATATTTAATGACTGTCAAAATATGGCGGAAAAATTATTCTTTTTTTTAATCAATTTATTTTTATTTTCAATAAAATTCAATCGCTTTTATTTTAAATGGTCAAGGCATGGCAAGTAAGTGAAGATAAATTCGTATGTAAAAACCAAAGATGCAAACCCATATGTTTAGCAACGCCACTTTTGTTAAAATTTTTTCTTAATAGAGCAGTGTTATCGGTTTATCGAAACCAATCCGAAAAGTTCCATAGATTTAGAAGGTATTTGAATTATTACTAACCATTCGATACTAGGTTCTCATGCCAAATGTTTGAAACTAGTTCCCCTAGCCAATGATATCGGCAAACATTACAGAGACATGGGAAAGGACATATGACTAGTGCTGGGAAACAGAACAAAGAAGCATCTGGGCTTCAATAAGCGAGAAAAATTATTGAATTATCAAAGATGCACATTAAAACCTAACTTCAAGTGGCTCCAGATTCAGGGAAGAATGATATTTTGGAGCATCACAATGGTGCACACGATATATTTCTTGAGACTTTTTTTTATAGGCAGTCACTTACATATATCTACCTATCGATCTACCTATCACTGGGTAGTAAATTGCCCACAAAGGGTGATGTTAACAGCAATTCAAGAAAGACCAGACATGCTGTAGGCTTTCAATGAAATCTAAAACGTTTAACCCAACGATTAAGCTCCATAACTACTTGACAGTTTGGATATCAAAATAAATCAGAAAACAGTTCAGAAGAAGTTGGGCAAGGAACAGAGATTAGCCTCTATTGGCATAACCGTGGCAATGAGAACCTGATGTAAAGTGAAGCAGACACCTCAGTGAGATTTAATTTCGTTGCGCATGTTAATAGGACCAGAATTTTAGTGCCTATGGCTACAGTAATGGGAGACAAGTCTAATACAACATTCATGGGGTACTGAGACTAAAAAACCGAATGGAGACTACGGAGTGTTCTAAAAGGGGACCATTCGTTGATATACGAATGTGTCGAGAATAAATTGTAGAGAAGGAGCGGGGTTTTTGGTGCAAGAGTGAAATATTTAGAGTCCAAGGGGAAATATTCCAAGCGAGAGCTTTTCACTCAGAAGATGTACAAAACTCAACTTGAACAGAAGGCGGGACAGCAATACTATCTGGCACTCAGGCCGCAAAAAAATAAAATTGGATAATCAGGAGAAAATGACTCAGGATGGTCAAGTAGGGTAATTGCAATACAAAGAAATTTGAGTCATGCATCAAGCTATCCAGGACTAAACTGAGTCGTAAGCAGTCTTTTGCTGGGGCACTGTAGACTTAAGGAACGCTTGATTGGAATTGTAATCGTGTCTAAGCCAATATATAGATTCTGATGTACCAGAATATATATTTAGAACCTGTGAGGTATTAATGAATCCCAAAGGGGATTGTCCTCGTTGACATAAATCATTATTTTGATGTGAGCAATATAATTAGAAGAGACATTAAAGGGATACCCTGCAGAGATAGAGGTCGCATACTCGCAGTGCTTAGCGCCTCTTCACGGCAATACCAAAGAGAGTTTCAAAGAAAAGCGCTATCGCTTGAGACCTCGAAACAAAAAAGGCGCCGTAATTTAGTAGGTAGTGTGTTGTTGACTAGACGTGAGGCCACGGTTCGAACCCCAGGCCAAGCATTCGAAAATTAAAAAATATTTGTTAGGCGACTTCCTCTAAGCAGATTTCTGCCAAAAAACTCTGAAATAGGAAATCTGTGTTCAGCGTCGACTTTAAACTGTACGTCCCTCGACTCATGTATAAAATAAGTGGTGTGAGAAGCTAGGTCTTAACCCTAACTGAAGAGTTGTAATAAGCAACTGCGTTCAATACAAAAAATGTATTAAAAAGTATCATCAAATAGGTCCACAGAGCCTATTTTTCAATAAATTGCCAACTTTAATTCGAATTTATTGAATATTAAACTTTCGATTGTGATTAAAGGAAATTCGCTTCCTTTATTCTATTTTCATTCCTAACTTTAGCAGCCAATTAACAACAACAAGAAGACCACCAGGCCAAAACATAGTAGGGCAACTAAAATTTCACAATTTAACAGTTTAACTTTAGAAAATCCTTATTAAGTTTTAAGATAAACAACAACAACTACAATAACAACGTAGAAGGCATTAGCATTACTTTGTTTAGCAGCAGAACTAACAACACTGCCAAAGAGAAAAATAGTTTCAGAGTTGGAGGGGAGGGGAGGAGGATAAAAATAATATTATTTTAAGTAAAGAGTTGGCAATACTCGCCGTATTGCGTATCGTATTTTGTTCCATTTTGGTACTCCTGCAAATGCAGTGATGCCAACAGTTGTTAAACGTATGAGAGCATAAGAACAAATAAATACAAGTAGGAGCCAATAAGTCAGTACCATTTCTAGCAGGATTATGCGATATTTGAATAGAAACAGGAGAAATTTATATTTACTGCGGAAAAATCGAATGAAGACTAAGTATCAGATATTTTTTAATAGCTGCACAAGCACTATCGACATCACTAACTGTGGTTTGACCGCTGCGCATTTCAAGATTAGGTTAGGTTTGAGGACGTGTACTAGTCATTGAACAAGTGCAATGCTCAGAGGTCAAAATGACCCATTGTAGTCGTCGTGGAAGAGAGAGAAAGAGAGAGAGAGAGAGAGAGAGAGAGAGAGAGAGAGAGAGAGAGAGANNNNGGAAATTAGAAAAGGAGAAAAGGTAGGAAAGTGAACGTATATCTACCCGGAGGATAGAGTGCGACTACAACATTGATGCTTTAGCACTTCTCAACCTATTTATGAATCAAATGTCCACTCTCGACAGAGGGTCCAAACCTTCGAAGAAGCCCCTTCCCAGGGTTCTCATCCTACTAAGAGCTGGACAGTTGCAGAGGAAGTGTTTGATAGTTTCCAGCTCGATAGTCCGGCTGGAATCTATTGTAGACGTTCTTGTCAACGATCTCATCACGCAGTTCTCTGTCATGAAATCAATAACTAACCTTAGGCAGGCCTTATCTAAGTCCAGCAACAAGCCTGATCTATCACTGCCTATAGCAGGACGTAGGCCCTTAGACTGTTACGTGTCTCTCGAGCCATCTCCCAACGCATCTGCTCTTTATCTCTGATTCATTCATTGATAAAGCCGTAAGAGTGGCAGATTGGGTGGTGGTCGCCCTCAAAAAGTAAACAAAATTTCAAACTGTGTTGACATTTTTGTTTAGTAAGGTTTGGCAAAGCCATCATCATCGTTTAACGCTAAAGCAACCATCATCAAATTGCACAAATTTACTTCAAATTTACTTTGAACATAAGCATGCATCTATCCGAGAACTTCTTTCATTTTAAGGTCAATTACAGTTATTCACGTGTTATAATATTCACGTGCCACTGTAGCTCAAGGACTTGAAGATGATTCGTTCGCAAAAAGTCAAAACAGTAGGTTTCTCTAGACGAATTGGCATTAAAGAAGGCCAAGTTATGTTCCTTCGTTCACTATGTCAACGTGACAATTTCTTTAACATTCAAGTGGTGTAATCCACTAATCCTTTAAAGGAATAAAAATGAATTGGAAGCTGATTTAATGAGACAAACCGACAGTATTCAGTCGAGAAAAGAAATCTATTGCACCAGATTAATGGAATAGTGTGGACACACATACAGTTTCCACAGCAAAAATCCATGGATTTCTAAGGCAATTGCTTCCTCATTCGCCCTATTCCATGAAATTGGGCCCAATGGATTATTTTCGATAGAAGTTGAACACCAACTAACAAATCTTCTTATAATAATAAGTAAAACTGCGATTTGGCATCACTTTTCAAATGGTTTTATATCTTCCTCTCTTCTCTCTCTCTTCCTTTGATTTCCACTCGTTGTTTGTTTGAGTATCAACAACAAACAAAAGAATTATTTTGTTAAACAATGTTGTTGTTGTTGTTGTTGTTGTTGATGTTGCTATCACTACTTTGTTTCTGTTTGTATTAAAGAAGAAAATTGAATTGTTGTAGTTGTTGTTATCGTATTAAAAGCCGTTTGTTTTTCCTCAATTCCATTTCATACCTGATACGTACGTTACTTTTATTAAGTACCCTGCACCTTCAGCACGGGTGGCAAATGGCTTCGGGTAATGTTGGTAACATTCTAAAAAAGAATATGGCGGAGAATGTTGGAATGTCAAAGGTCAATGCTCCATAGAAAACTCAACTGGTTAATGAGGAATATAGTGGCTTTAGTGGTGGATGCATTGAAGGCTACTAAGAACAAGACGGTTTTTACTATTTTGAAAGGGTCACCTACAGGTTTAGAGTCAAGACAAATGGCAATGCAACATGTTGCTAGTGAAGCAGAGAAATATGTTTCTTTCAAAGGTCAAAGCCTCTTCAGAAAACTCAATTGGATAATGAGTAATGAGGAATATAGTGGCTTTAGTGATGGACCCTCTGAAGGCCACTGAGAGCAAGACAGTCTTCACAATTTTGAAATGGCAACCTTCAGATTTAGCGTCAAGTAAATGGCAATGCGACATGTTGCTAGCGAAGTAGAGAGACATGTTGCTCCCTGGAGTGATGTGAAGGCATTCAAAAAGTCATCTTTTCAAGAATGTCTGGACATAACTGAATGGTACTAAAAGCTTCCGTTTTATCCTGAAATATTACGACTGGCTATAGGCAGGAAAAATAGAACAAAAAGGAGACCGCTTTACATGTTTTTCATTCAAATGCAGTGTAATGTTGATAACATCCAAACTACTGCAATTAAAATCAAGATAATAAGGATCACTGTGCAACGTCCACTTCAGCCAGTGAGATAATACGTACCAGTATCGACCGACGGAATACAAATAGTCGGGCACTGCGATCAAATGATCGCAAATAAAATGAAATTTTATTTGAGGAATTGTAAGAAAAACTTCAAAATCGATTAAGCACTACGGTTGTTGATAATTTCAAATCATAGTCCACTCAGCAGAAATGCCATACACAGGATGACCGTTTGGTTTCAATTCTTATACGAATTGCATCCCATACGCACGTAAGCCAAGATCGTTATGTAAAATATTCCACATATTGGAAGGACAAGGTCTTATAAGAAGAGAAAGACGATTTCAGTGTTTTGCACAAGACTTTGCGTTACAGTGCCAATATTTGCTTAGGCATGCCAATTTTCTAATTTGGTTGTTGGCTTTGAATCGAGAAGACTAAAGTTTGTACACGAATTACATGCACACTAGGCCATTTATATTGATCGTATAGCGGACAAAGTGATGTTACCGAACAAATTCAAATTTTTCAAAGTAAGTTTTCAGAATTTAAAAGTTGTGCTGTCGTTAAAAAGTCGCCGTAGACTAGTAGGTACTGTGTTGGCTTATTAGACGTGAGGCCAAGATTCAAACCATTGGACAAAAATCTCGAATAAAATGAAATATGAAAAAACGGTGTCTTCCTCTCAGCAGTTTTCTGGCAAAAACTCTGGGAGTAAATGAAAAGTGCCATGAAAAGTTTGTCAGAAAAAATCTGTCGTTCGGAGTGGACTTTAAATTTTAGGGGTCCCGCAATTCATATATAAAATTAACACATACAATGCAAATGATGTGAGAAGCTAGGTCATAATCCAAACTGAAGGATGACCAATTACATCTGGCATGTACCCACTCACGGTTACTTGCCAAACCTTACTAAACAGAAATATCCACTTAGTTTGACAGTTGCGGCTGTCAAACCATAGCTACAAATGAACATGGTAGCACATCATATAGTCGTTTCGAACACGTTCCCTCAGTAGCATTCTTTGTTTAGTATTAGATTTTGTTCTTTGGCTTCACAAAATGTATGTGGCTCCGTATGGCATGAAATGCCAACTATTCAAGCATCTCTTCAACTCTCTTTCTCTCTCTCTCTCTCTCTCTCTCTCTCTCTCTCTCTCTCTTTCTCTCTCTTTCTCTCTCTCTCACTCTCTTTCTCTCTATCACTCTCTATTTCTCTTTCTCTGTTGCTCTCACGGTGTTTTAATTAAATTGTATTGCTTTTCCCATGTATAAGTTTGGATGCTAATAGCTAACAATACCCTCACCAGTTGTATGTCTAGGCATCTGGATGTGTGTATACCTGAGAGGTGTTTTTTTTTAATACCAAAAACGTTTATGCCCGAGCATTTCCTAGTTGTTCTTTTTTTATTTGTTGTTCTTGTTGTTTATTAAATAAATATTTACGTTTTTTTTTCTTATTTTTTCCTATTTTTCTTTGTGTTCTTTGTTGTTATTATTGTTTAACTTCATATCAAATGCACGCACGCACTGTATTTTAAAAATGTTCATACGCTCACCCCGGATTTTTAAACTCTTTCTCCTATTATACCTGCCGCCTTAATTGTGTTTCTCTAACTGCATACGTACATAGGTGGTGTGCAATTTAATTTTGTTGCCTATTTCTCCGTATGCAAATCGTATAAATTTTGCAGCGTTTGTGGAAATTATTTGATTTTTTTATAAAAAAACAAAAAAAAATATAAAAATAAATGTGCTATAAATAACCGTTATTAGTTTGTTTAATCAATTGGAAATAAAATAATAATTTCCAGGCACAGCACAGCACTTTTTATTTTCAATTGATTTTCATTTGCGGCATTTCTTTCGGTGCAGTGGTCAGCCATTTAAAATATTTTTTTTTATAAAAACAATTATTGAATGAAAAAATTATTAAATTAAATATAAATAATTAATAAAAATGAAATAATAACAATAATAACCGGCAGGCTTCATTTAACACTTTAGAAAACACGAACAAAATAAAAATACAAACAAGTGAAGAAGAATTTCTACGTGTAAAGATAAATTCGATATTAAAAATCCAAGACGCAATCCATAAATTTTAGCAGCGCCAATTGGGCGTTAACATAGCAAAATTTCCTCTTAACAGAACAAAATTTGCCTTTAACAGAGCACTGTTTTGACAACCGAAAGAGATTGAGATATTGATAGACAGTCCCGGTTTGTCCCAGCAGGATGGCTCCGAATGCTGCCATAATATAGAGGTAACGGTATCTGTACAACACTTTTTTTATACGAATGCCACTTCAGAACAGACGCCATCGGTTTTTGCGATGACAAAACTTTTAAAGATCTGGGCAGAGTCATGACTGTGTCACTGAGCAAACTGGCCGATTTCATTTACAACTCTAAGTGGTTCAAACCCACCACTAACGAATCATAAAAGAGTCTTACCTCAAATTGGATTACACAGTGGACCATGTGAGTGATCAAGTGAACTTGCCTGTGGACGGCAGGCTGCCCGCAAACCTGAGCTATAGGCTCAAGGCTACTTACCCAGAAACTAGGTCGTAATCCTAACTGAAGGGTTGTAATGGTATGTAAGAAAATTCGTTTTAATTGATCAAATGGTGAGCGAACAACAAGCCTTCATGGCGACTTAGGTGTATTTAAATTGGCACGAAACCCTTGGATAGTCTCCACTCCTTCAAACTTCTCCTGACTAGTGCACTAAACACAAGGCTGCAAAAGTTAGTGGAAAGAATTGCAAAGGCACTCTAGGGCGAACCTAATAGAAGAGAAATCATAAGTACATGAAGACTGAGTAAAGGCATCTTGAGTACCACTGATATGATATGATATGAAAGACACTGTAGGGTGACCCTGATGAAAGAAAAACCATGAGTACATGAAGACTGAGTTAAGGCATCTTGAGTGCCACCGATATTGGAAAGACACTGTAGGGTGACCCTGATGAAAGAAAAACCATGAGTATATGAAGACTGAGTAAAGGCATAGGTATACCTAATGCGCATAGGCCTGGGTTATGATGATAATGAATGTAGAAGACATGAGGAAATAACATTGAAGAGATTGCCCACACAGTCTTCGTAACCCAAGATCCCTTACGATTAACATAGGATACCACATCAGAAATTATCCTTCTCAGAGGAGTAGTGATCTAGTCTTAAAGCAAATAGCAAAGTTTGTATCGTTTTCTTATAGAACACAGGTTTAATTCCTGTGCAGTCCTTGCGCTGACCAAATTCTTTCCGCCCTGATTTGGAGAACTTGGTCAGTACAGAGACTGCGTTCACCTATGGCGTCACAACGGCTCGCTACGCATGCTCAAGTGAGCTTTTTACCATCAAGGCTACCACTTTAACCTTACCTAACCTAAGTTTGGCTTAATTCCACCAAATAGCAAGCACAGAGCAATGCTACCTAATATTTTTGGTGTATACCGTTAGCAATGTGACCTCTTACAACCTACTGTCACCATATGCCGCCATCTATATGGTAACGAAGTGTTTTTCCTAGTCTTCCAACCTTAAAGCAATTTTATGTTGCTGCCCAAAGTATTTTTTTCTTTTGTTGTTTGTGTTGTTGTTGTTGTTGCTTTTGTTGTTGACTTTAAATTACATTCATTTGAATAAATTTACGAAACATTTTAGGCTCCATAAATTAGTTTGTAAACATAAATTATCGGTCAAACATGTTTTATTTTAACACCTACTCGACGCGAACAATAACAACAACAACAACAACAACACCAAAAAAAGAAAACAACAAAAACCGCATAAACAATTAGAGGCCTTTTAAACACGCCTCTGGCACCACGAGTTCCTGCTAATGCAGACGTGAATTATTACAGGTGTTGACTATAGAACAACAATGAAAGTGTGAAAGAGAGAGAGAGAGAGAGCAAAACAAAAAAGCTGAAATACTATACACGTACGGATGACTAAAATAATACGAAACGGAAATATGCGTGTATACAATCGACACGGTAGATTTAAGTCGCAGGAAGACAATATTACCATATTTAATAAATTTCTAGGTACAAAAGAAACAAAAACAACAACAACAAAAAAACACAATAAAACATGACAACCAAAACAAAGCGAAAATTGTAAACAAACACAAATATGAACACAACAAAAATGCAACATTGCAACTCTATGTATGCATTGTAATGCTCTTACCGAAGTGACACCCAGTAGTCACATGTCATCATTATTGTTATTGGTTGCTATTGTATTGCAGCACACTGGTACACTTTAACTGTGCTATTGTTTGGCATTGTTTACTTCACGTACATAGCTGTATATCTCTCTCTATCTCTCTCTATCTCTTTCTCTCTCTCCCTCTAACTAAAGCTACTCTCTTGCCAAATTGTTTCTTACGTACGTGAATTTTTGCTTACCTTCAATGGTTGTCACACTTGCAAGGAAGAAAATATCTCCTGTGCTGATGCATTTTGCATTTATTTGTTAAAAAATATTGCTTTTCATGCAATATTTATTGCCGTTTGTCAACATGGCTTTCAGTTTGCAATTGTAAATGAAAGAAAAACAGAAATATGTCATAACATCTGCGATGTCTTGTTCTCATCGTGACACAAAGCGAGAATTTTAAACAAATTAAGAAACATTTTCGCCGGCTGCTTAGCTCCTCTTACGGAACTCAAGCAAACCGTTACAATGTTTTATTTGTTTACCATTAAAATATTAAAAACATATTGAGCCAATGGTATGAGGTAGTATTTCGGCAATGGCATCACGAATGTTGCCCACCAAATATTCAATTGTCTCTGGTTTGTAGGCATAACAATTTGCTTTAATGGCGCCTCTTTAGAAAATACTCCAACGTTGTCAAGTTTCAGCTTTTTGGCGTCCAACTGACATCACCTTTTCGACTAATTAAAGGACCATCAAACAAGTTGCACCATACTGTTGAAACCACGCATCGTTCACATCAAAACCATGAAGAGCGGGTACAAACAAATCGGTTATCATTGTGCGATAAATGCCTCCACTGACCATAATGGTTGCGCTATCCTCATTTTCAAAGAAACGTGGGCCAATAATGATTCCGCTTCACAAGCCACCCCGAACAATCACTCGTAATGTGTGCAATGACTTCTGTAAGACCACATGTGGCAACGTCACATATGTGTTTGCACGTTGTCAGCATGAAACGCTCACTTCAAACGAATTAATTGTCATCTTTACAGAGTTCTCGGATAGAGTAGGGACCAATTTTAGTAGCTTACAGTGTATCAAACCTTTCTGAATCCAATAAATACGAAGCTTTATGTTGACGCTATGATAGATTTTGCCCGTTTCTTGTGCTTTCCACATGATTTTCAGTCCTTATGGTTGTCATAAGGAATACATTTTAAGTCGCCAGTGATATTTCGATACAAAAGTGAGTTCTTTTTAAAGCAATCAAACATGACCTCCAACATGTATCAACCAATATAATTGCTTTTGTATGAATCATACCGTTTTTAAACGCTTTCAAAATGGCTGCCTGAGTTCCGCCTAATGATTATATAAGCTCTTCTTGCATCTGAAACGAGTGTTAATCAAATAATGTTTCCAATTTATGATCTTCAAACTGTTTTTTGGCTATCCCGGACGTTGTTTGAGTTCGATGCCAAAATCACTATTCTTGAAACACTCTAAACGCTCGATATACAAGTGTTTGTAGGCCCAATAAATTGGTTCTTAAGGAACACCAGAAATCGAAAGAGATTCAACAGTCCTTTGCGGATCTCCGTGTTGTCAAAATCACTATGTTTGAGGCCCACTAACTACGCAATATACAAGTGTTTGCATGATCATTAAATAGATTCTTTAGGAACTCCAGGAATCAAAAACGATTCACCTATTAAACGATATCTCTTGCATCTCTCATTCTTCTCTTCGCTCAACTTAACTCCGGTCCTACTTTCCATATCCATTTCATATATTTTCATCATAATTTTTCCCCCCTTTAACTTTGTACAAATTGCTACAAATTCAAGCGCAGGAGGTGGGCAGGGTAAGAAACATATCCAAACAAATTGTGTTTAATTGGTTGGCGGGTACAAAAGCAAACCCGCATATGATTTTATAATTCAACACGATTATTTCTACTCTTTTACTCTGCTCCTCTTAACATTCTGAATTAAATTCTTTTCGGTTCTTTGGTTTCGATTTCATTCGCATGTGAAGAAATGAATTCGTGAGCAGTACTTAGCGTTTAGTATTTAACATTCGTGTATCGTGTTACACAACAAATTGGAGTTTAAAGTGAATAACGTAAGCCACGGAGTAAGTGAATGGGAAAGGGGAAGTTGCCCCCCCCCCATTTTATGAATTCATTGAAGCCACTTAATTAAATTAATTCTGAATTTATTTTATTCACATTCAGTTTTCTTTTCTTTTCTGGTTTAACTAAATAGAAAAGTAATGAAGAGAGATATCCTTCTCCCCGTCGCCTCTTGATTCTTTGCAATTCTACATAAATTGTGAAAATATGTTTTAAGGACCATCTTGAAACGCATAGTCTGTCTGTTTTATAAAATACTTTCTTTTAATTTTTATTTTTTGGGGAAAGATGATGGAGAGATGGAGATCATCTATAAATTTGTAAAGTCATCATAATTTCTATTGGATAAATGTAAAGGAATATTACATACGATAGTATTACACAAACTACAGGGGGAACGTAAATAATGTAAACAAAATAACTGACCTGAGTACAAAGAAACTCTAAGACAACTTATGACGGTGAATACCAAAACATTGTAAGATTGTAAGGCTTTGCAGTATCCATAGCAGTATTTCCTGCAGTTGAGAATATCACACAATGGAACATATTGTGACGCCAAGTGTTGTTCTTATGTTCCGGAAAGTACTGACAAATACGTATCGGCCGATTTAGGCTCACCTAGTTAAAGATTAAGACTTCATTCGGCTCACTGTATTAGTGTAGAGCTGTCATAGTGCTGCGATCATATGTTCAATTATACTGCCAGCAATCTATATTGAGCATTCCTATAATGTGAAGTCGCCGTAGCCCAGTAGATAGTGTTTTCGCTCATTAGATGTCAGGCCACAGTTCAATTTATATGTCAGGCAACTCGAACAAACCGAAATATGGAAAAAATATTTCTTAGACGACTTCCTCTCATCAGATTTCTCTCAAATTATCCGCGAGTAAATAAAATTGTCATGAAAAGTTGCACAAAAATCTGCTTTAAACTGTAGATCCCGCCATTTCTGAATAAAACGAACTTTCGTCCTGACTGAATGCCCGTTAATGTCTCTCCTTTAGGCCTATTGCCCTAACGAACTTCACAATGCTCCTTAGTGATGTCAACAAGGAGAATTTCTAGCCAACAAGTATTTCCTTCTGGTATGCCTTAACACCTTACGGCATACAAAGATATCTTCTGATGATTAATTCCCATCATCCCAGAATCTGAATACTGGGTTCTAGAGTCTCCATTCTGAACAGTATTCTACAGTATTCTGTCAAAAGGGTGATCATTATTGGATTATCTTTACACACATGCATACATAATTGGTCATTACAACCTTTCAGTCAGGACTACAACCTAGCTTTTCACACTAGTAATGCTGTGCGTGTTAATTTTATGCGCAAGTGGCGAGACCTACAGTTTAAAGTCGACTACGAATGACGGAATTTTTTTTTGAGAAACTTCTCATGGCAATTGTTATTCATTCTTGGATATTTAGAGGCAGAAATCCGCTGAGAGGAAGTCGCCTCATATTGATAATGTCCCATATGTTTTCAAATTTCATTCTGATCGAAATATCGACCTGAGGTTTGAACCGTGGTCTGACTTCTGATAGTTGGTTTGGAGTATTATGGTTTCGGGGCTATTGATTATCGTCTCCCTCTCATCCAATTCGCTGAGCACATACTTCCAAACATCTCTTGTCACTCCACTGAAAAGTTCGAGTCCTATAGTTGGCATGAAAGCTCCTTTCAAAGCAAATTTATCCCCTTGCTCGTTGGAGCGGATTTCCTTATGAACTGGGAGTCAGCACAGAGTACCCCTATTCCCTTCACCTGGCTGATACGGACTCTCCATAGAGCCCTTATACGTTCTGAGTAGTAGAATGGCAGTCATTTTTATAACAACCAAGCTTTTGTTTCATTTATTTCGTGTCACCCTGTTTCTAAAGATATTACAAAAGTAAACTCTTATAAATTTATACAAAAAAATATTTTTTTTAATACTTTCTATGGGTGTGTGTATAGTATGTGGTTATTGACCCTATTTTTGCTGGCTTTTCTTCTTTATTTTATTTTATTTTCTTTCCTTTTTTTTTGTTTCTTCTTTGCGAAAACATTTGAAAAAGAGGGTAAAAACAGAAAAATCAACACTTTAGAGAACACACTCACGCGTACACCATCGCAATTATAGCCGCCAATACTACCCCTACTCTACACTAAAGCCCTCGACGGGTTTAACCTTAATAAGTAAACGTTGGCTGTTGGTGATGCTTTTGTAAATTTACACTGCCATTCAACGGGAACCGACGAACGAACAAAACTCAACAGAGAACAGCCAACCCCGATTAGACTCATGCCATCACAGCCGGCACCATCATCAGTGAAATCATGTGGAACAATTTTTACAGTAAAAGCATTCTAGTTGTTGTTGTTGTTGCTGTTAAAATATAATCACATGTGCAAAATTATGCGGGAACACAAATTGTGTTTGTTATACCCCCGTTATGATATTTTTTCTTCTTCTCTCGTTTTGAAAATTAAAAACAAAAAAAAAGAAGAAAGAGAGAAACCCCGTTATTTGAGAAATATCCACCACACTCTTGCTTTAAACATTGTTTAACCAAAAAATATTTTCATAAGACGTTGAATCAAAACAAACACCAAAAAAAAAACCATTAACCAAGAGGGTGAAAGTAGAGGTAGAGAAAAGAGAAAGAGAGAGAGAGAGCTTGAGGAAGCTTCGATTATATGGACAATTTAACGTTTACACTCGCATTGTTGTACGAGTAAGCATGATATGGCAGGAAGAGAAATCATTAAAAAAAATTAATTTTTGAAATATAGGGAGGATGAGTAGGAGGAAGAATATAACGGAACATTTAATTGTTTAATTAAATTAAAAGCTTTCGCTAACAACAAAGGGGTAGAAAATGTAATTTTATGAGGGTATAAATTTTCAACGCAATTAAAAATTCAAATAGAATTTCTTTGAAAATTTTTTTATGTTGCTTCAGTCTGTTACTTATTAACCCTCTAACCAGCAAAAAAAAAAACAAGGGGGAGAGGGGGAGTTGTCAAAAGGAAATATTGCTTTTGTATTTAAATGGTTGGATCAACACTTCTCACTCTAGCGTATTAGTCCTGTTATTATTAAAACAAAACATGGTTACTTACTTATTGCATTCAAGGTATTGAATATTATTAAAGACTATGGCAACACTGTTATTACAAACATAAGGGAGAAACATCTTTGATTGTGTACTTACCTAAAAAGAGAAAGAGAGAGAGAGAGAAAGAGAAATTAAATTAATTTTAAAGCATTATAATCGGTGTTAAGAAAGGAGCTTAAGAACTTGAAATTATAAGACAAGACAGAAATATTACTGAAACAAAATTTTTTTTATTATAACATCTGAAGGACCGGCTTTTGAGAAACTTTTCATGGCAATTTCTTATTTACTCTCTAGAGTTTTTGCTAGAAATCCGCTAAGAGGCAGCTGTCAAAGAAATACGCTTTCATACTTCGTTTTGTTGGAGACTGCCGAACCTGAGATTTCATCCTGGCCTCACGTCTAAGCCAACAAACTACCTACTAGACTACAGCGATTACTTTTTACTATAATTAAACCCATCAGACCACCACCACTTTTTTCCAATTAATTTGATCGTATGGCATCAGTGCTGGCAGGTATATTGCCTTCCAATACCTCTATAATTGCTGGTTTTGTAAGCATAAACCAATGACAAGCTTGTTATCATTGTGATGTTGCGGTGCTGCTATTTTTTTCGAGCTCCCTTCAATCTATGCAGAGTATCCCTATAATGTCTCTCCCAATCTTGTTGCTTAAAAAACTTGAGTTGTGCTCTGGTGTTAGTAAGAATAACTCCCTATCCTGCCATGTGTTTTCTTCTGATATGGTTTAACGCCTTACAAACTCCAAATAGGTTCATCACAGAATTGTGTTTGAATTGTTTCTTATTCTTAAAAGGTATTCTTTTGAGCCTACAGCGGGAGCCTACAGTGAGGATATTTCTACATAGTCGGATACATTTCTCAAACCTATTTGGCATAAGAAGCATCTCCGCCTCTCTACATCTTTACTTGCGTCGAGTATGCCCTTCTAAACTCCTCTTTCCACCCTATTAAAGACACGCCCGCCTACTCGAAATCTAACCTGCTTGCTCTCATTGCCGTTCTCATATGTACTAAGATCCAGCAGTAGGACTCTGTATTATTCTTGCTTAACTGATTTACTAGCTCTGATAGATTCAAACTATTCTCGAGTTCATCCTCACATTAGCCGAATATTGGGATGTTGACCTCACTGCCAGATAATACTGCTCTACCACGTCCTTTATTCTTTCTGCCCAGGTTGAATCAGGCTCATCATTCGATGACATAGACTGTCGTTTGGATGATATCCACAAGTTTGCAGATGGTTTCGGAATATTGTACTCTGGGGCCAAATAAAAGCAATCGCTTCACTTCTCGACCAAACGCATAGCACAGAAAGGGCGCTCTCTTGTACACACTCTTGTACATGATTTACTCTTGTTACTTAATTTTGTTGAATTGCTCATTACAACCCTCTAGTCAAGTCTAGTATCAGGAACGAAGTCACTTTTCGACTATCTTAAACCGTTTTGACATGAGAAGTGTCTTCTTCATCTCACACTATTTTACCTCTTGTTGAGTGTACTCCTCCTGATCTTGTGAAAGCTTACATAATGAAATGTAGCCGAAAGAAATATTTTTTCCTATTTCGATTTGTCCTAGAGGTCAAAGACAGGGTTTGACAGAATCACGGACTCTCTTCTACAACGACTTTAGTAGTCAAATTTCGAAACATTTTCCACAAGCACAGGGTCTACTGCTTCTGCCCAGGACGCAATTAAGAAAAAGGGCTACCAACCACTCGATTTATTAGATCACAATGCACACTGCACCCTGAGCTATCCTGTTTCAAAAGTGTTTCCCACTATTCTAAATAAAGCCTCCATATCTGTGGTCCTCTCTCTACCATGATTCAGTATCATCCTGCATCACTCCAAAAAAAAAATCCTTGATTATTATGCAGCGTCTCCTTGCCCTAGGTGTACTGCATTTACTCCATAATAATGAACATCAAAAGATTATTTATGAAAACAGAACGTCAACAGCTTCAACTTAACCTCAATTTTCTACTTAAAATGACAACAACATTTGCATCATTGCCATTCATGCACTTTATTTATCAAAAGAGCTCAAGAGAAATATTTCTTCATAATTTGTAACAAAAATTCATAAAAGCAAACGATTACAACATGAAAACAACATTAAAATTCTATTAAAAATTATTGCAAAGCACAAAAATGTCAAAGAAACAACACGAAAAGAAAAAAAAAAAGAAAAACGGAAGGGAAAAACACAAGAAGAATTTCTAAAAAGAAACACACTTTTTAAGATTTTTCTTACTTGCCACAAAGGAGTTTTACATGAAAATATGCTGGGACTGTGTATAGAGGTTAGGAATTTTGTTGTTTATTTTTATTTTTATTTTTTCCGAAAAGGAAAAAGAAGGGAAGCAAGAAAAAAAACCATAAATGTCCTGTCAGAAATAAAGCTGCTAAAGGATGTCACAAAGTAAAGCTCAACCAAAAAAAAAAAAAACAAAAAAGTAGGAGAGAAGGAAAAAACCTCTTATCGACCGACATTAA
>QOCX01000050.1:162605-183925 GCA_005959815.1 Sarcophaga bullata | reverse complement strand
AAAATATACACACACAAACATAAATATGAAGGACATGAGCATCAGTGTTGTGTAGAAGTAAATCCACTGTTAACAACATGTTTAAAATTTTTTGGGGTTTGTCTGTCACTTAAACGGACAAAACATACAGCAGATGCTGCATATACAAGCTAAAAATAAAAGTGAATAAGAGAGAGAGAGAGAGAGAGAGAGAGAGAGAGAGAGAGGGAGAGGGAGAGAAAACATAAACAAACCACATTGTCAGCACTAAAGTTAACTGTCAAAGTGTTTTTAAAATTTTAAACAAAGCTATGCCATTAACTTATAACAACAACAACTATTACAAGCTAAAGTAGAACAGAGACAGAAACATTTTAAATAAACAAACAAATACACTCGCACAAATACTTGTATGACACACTTTGTTGACCATTAAGACAAGTGCAATAGGTTAAGATTGGTCTCATTTTCAATCTTTCAAAAACAGGTAAACAAAGAGAGAACAGAAGAGAACAGAAAAAGCTTATGGAATATGAATGAGTGAGAAATAGTTTTCTGTTACTACAGACGGCCAAATGCAGAGTTGTTTTTTACGCTGTCGTTAATCAAGCTAGTGGTGACTCTATTTATTTCAGTAGCGTATGTAATTGCAACTCTTTCATATTTAGTTCATCAGGTTAGGATATCTGAGTATATCTCTGGATCGATGCACTGTACTTCTGTTGAACTAAATACATCAGAATGACGTATCTGAGTATGTTGCCGGACCAGTGCACTGTATCTCTGCAATGTTCCTTAAAAACCAACTACCGACGACAATACGGTGGCGGCTAAGGGACTCGTCGGCGCCTCAAACCATTACATAGAAACAGCTCAACTGCTTCACCTCTTTCGCATCATCGCAGCTACCCCAATTCTCACTGCCCCGTATACCCATTCGGCAGGCAACGGTAATCAGACAGCTTCGAGTCACAACAGTCACTAATTTAAATGAGTAGGTTATCATATTCGGGTCATGCCTGTCTTAAGATCCCTCCGGAGTTGATTGTCCTCCAACTGCCTACTTTCTTACTTAACTGGCCATTAACAACCCAATTAACGGATTCTGACCTGTCTTAATACAGCCTGCCAGGCGACTGTGCCTCTTGCGCGCCTACGCCAGTTGGTCACACCAATCGATGTCAGGCTTCCAAGATCTGGTCCTTCAGGTTGTCTTTTCGACGACTTCCGCAAATCTCCACATCAAATACCCGTTTCGCCGTAGTATCCTCCTCCATTCGAACGAAATGGCCGAGCCAGCGCAGCTTTATAAAATACAATTCGAGGATGTCTGTTTTAATGCAACCTAAGAGTGAAACGTACTATCCGAGGAGTTGTTTCATCACAGGATTTATCTTTTCAAAACAGAATCCGAAGACGCCTATTTTAATAGAGGCTAAAGATATGAGTTAGGCGATGAGATATTTTTACTAACGTCAGAGTATTTATCTTCCGAAGAACAGAATCCGAGTATGACTATGGGAGACAAATACTAGTCGGGAAAATATTCTTACAGACATCCGAGAACAACCTAAGGTTTGGAATGGCAACAGGGTAAGATAAAACCACATAATGGAACAGTTTGTGCGTAGTACAATAGATCGTTCAGTCGCAGCACTTTAGAAGCCGTACACTATAATAATAACGGCGTTACTATTAGGGCAGATCGCCTACGTGCCAATTCGTATGCCAGTTCGCCGGTTCGTTCACTTTACTACTTTTTTCTATGAATGATGTAAGGACAAGGAGGCTCTTCTACCCGTCTACGTACATAAATACAGAAAATAAACATGAGCAGACTTTCATAATTCGCAGATTTGCAATTAAAGGACGTCCGTACTCTGACAACCATTGTCAGTTACACAATTTTTTTTTTAATTTAAATATGACAACACTGGTAAGCTACAACAAATGCTACCACATGCAAATAGAAATTCCCCTCGAAACATTATTTAACGGTTATGCTTGCACATGAGAACAATAACAACCACATGTTAAAAGAAAAAGAGTGTCTTAAAATATAGTTCAACTCATGATTATTATGACAGCATTAAAGTGAGAGTGAATATGCTTGTAAATTACTATCGTGGAAAAAATATTAGAAACAGTGAAGGAAAAATATTCTAAAATGTTTGACTTTAAGGGACACAGAAATGTTCTACACTTAATGGGCTAAGTATTCATATTTGTAATAAACTTTGCACATTGTTAGTATAGCTCTGTTAACATCAAAATTTTGCTTAGTTAATGTCAAAATTGCCACTGCTATTATAAAATTACTGGTTTGCGTCTGGGGTTTATAATTTTAAAATTCTCTTTACGTAATGAATTCATGACGGCATCCGAAAAAGTCTGGGAAGAAGTCCTACAAGAATAACAACATACAAAAGCGGAATCACGAACCCCCAGGTCACAATATAAGGTAACCAAAGTAACCATTCCAAAAGAAAATAAGAGAGAAAATCATCTCAAAAGAACGATAGATTCTTGAAAAACTTTTCCTTGGCAATTTTTTAATTTACTCTCAGAGTTTTTGCCAGAAATCCCCTGAGATGCAGTCGCCGTAGAAATATTTTTCAATACTTCGTTTTGTTGGAAATGCCTAAGCTGGGGTTTGAATCATGGCCACATGTCTAATAGGCGAAAACACTACCTTCTAGACTATGGCGACTACAATAGCTTTTGAAACTTGATACTATTCAGAATCGCTGAGCATTTAAAGAACTGCACAAGTTCGATGAGGGATTGACGTGCCTATCTTCTTCCTTCGGAAAGCTACTAGGCTTCATTACTGTGGAAACATAACCTCAACTTGTATAGCATAACTGATAAAAGCCTACTTAATGTGTCTTATTCTCGTTTGAAATTAGTAGTCTTTCCTTTTACAAACTTAACAAGTCCAATCAGGGAAACATAACCTCAACTTATATAGTACAACTGATAAAAGCCTAGTTAATGTGTCTTATGCTCGTTTGAAATTAGTAGTCTTTCCTTTTACGAACTTAACAAATACGATGAGGCATTAACATGTCTATCTTCTTCCTTTGGAAAGTTAAGACGCTTCATTACTATGAAAACATAACCTCAATTTGTATAGTACAACTGATAAAAGCCGAGCTAATATAACTTATTTTTATCATCTGCTACAGAAAGAGTATATGCTGAGTTCTTAAAGATCTTTGCAGTGGACTGAAGAGCATCAATTTTCCTTCTTCATCTCTATTCCTGTTACCACCACTGTATGTACTTAGATTGGCGATTGTTTATGAGAAAACAAGTTCTTTTATGGCAACGCATATGTTGTTACTGTTGTGATTGTTGTAGTTGTTGTTGCAGTATTTGTTGTTGTTTTTTATTCCTTTACAAATTTTTGTCACATAAACAACACGATGTTTATGTGTATCTATGTATGTATGTATGTACGTATCTCCTTGTCGTTGCTTTTATTTATTTGTTTACTTTACTTCTTATTATTGCAAAAGGGGACAGAGACAGAGACAAAAAAGAGAACAGCATTTGCAAAAAGAGAGAGAGAGAGCAGGGTTTATGTATTTTTTATACTCCCAAAAGGATTTTCTTTACAATGCCAGTGTATTGGCAAATTTAAGTTTGATTTTTATGACACACTGCATACAAATAACTGTTTAACTGCAAAAGAATAGTGCAAAGTGAATGGGAGAGAGAGAGAGAGAGAGCGAGAGATGGAGAGTAACACAACAAGTATAAAAAAGGGATTCTTTCAATAATGACATGATTGAACCAGTTTATTATTATTTCAAGGTCTTTATTGTTGTCAACGTTGTTGTCATTTTGTTGTCATTATTGTTGTCATTTAGTGTACTATGTACGACAGTAGGGAAGGGGATATTAAAGAAAATCGAAAGTGTTGTCAATGAAATTATTGCGAATAAATGAAGAACACAAAATCTGTACAACTTAATCTCCATGTATTGATATTTATTGAGGTCAACGTAAATGTGTAGCCTGTAAACAGGCTTAAAGGTTATTACGATACTTAAAGCTGTCACATTAAAATGTAAATCTTATGGCAGAAAAATTTTAGATTTTACGGTAGATAAACAAAATTTAAAACGTAAAACAATAATGGAAGGTAGGTAAATGGGTTCAAAATGGTTGCTTAAAACTGGTGTTGACAACTTCTAGAAGAGATTTTTAAACGATTTTTCTTTTTCCTTTCTTTCTTAAGAGCTTGATTATTTAAAATAATTATACGAGACAGAAATATTATTGAAATGAAATGTTTAAGCAAATAATTTTATGGCGTTTATTTGCATAACAACATTTCGGGCATGTGCCCGCCGAGGATTTAAGTTCGATCTGTAAAATTTTTATTTACATTCCCCAATAAATTTGTCCATATGGCTTCAATAGTGGTTTAAATGTTGGCTTTCAATAGTTCAAAAATTATTTTGTTTTTTGTACAACTAACACTCTGGGGATGGCTCCTACTCATGCAGTTCATTGTGTTGGAACTAGGAAAATATGTCAAGGCAAGAAGAAAAGAGGGAATAATATTCGTGGACTACTAGATTGCTGTATGGCAACCTATATTTTGATGGTATTAATTCTAGGGCCCGCTTTTAATACATTCCACTGCTTAAGGTTTAGGTTATTTTCCATAACATCAAATATGTGCGTCAGATGTGATCCATATGGTCAAGGTATACTATTTAATTTTCAGATTATGCCTCATACCGGTGGATAAGGCCTGTTGCAGTAGGCCAACGAATATAATATTAATATTGGGGAGAGAGCCTCATATTCCTGTCTAACTCCGGCCTAAATGCCTATTGAGCAGCTGACACTTACATCAGATAGGATCTAGCACCTTACATTTGCAAAACGGTCTAGCTGAAGATGATTTGTATAAAATCCAGAGGTATCTGGATGAGGAGACCAACCATAGAGGGGTTCACATCCCCATTCCTGTCGACATACACCTAAGTAATCATGACTGCATGTTGCACTCTCTCCACGTATGGGAATGAACAATACTGCCCAAAAGAAGACTGCATCTTGTACAAACCACTGGTATAGTGCCTTCCCTAAAATTTTGGGATTTTAAGATTACGAAACCGATTCCATCATTTCGTTGTCCTCTAGACCACAGGGTATAGATATACGAATAAGGCGCAAAATGCTAAGTATGGTCCTTAAGTCGCCTTTATTTAGTCTTAGTACAGTCATAGAATTCCTTCCATCATTAAGTTACCAAGGGCATCTTTGTCAAGGATCTGTTTTACCAAGACGGTTTGGGACTGTTTTATATGCGGTTTATACGTCGACGACATGCAAAATAATTCAGATTTCAACGCATATAGGCCTAGTGCTCTAATTATACTCTGGCGATACGATTTATAGTTCTGGTTGATCTATTTCCCAATGGTCTGTATAAAATACAACGTGGATAACGCCTCTTAACGCACCCTTACCTTAATCGGGGGCCTTTTGATGGCCTATCATTCAAATTTCTTATTTAGGATAACTTCCAAGTTTTTCAACTGATTAAATATCACAATCTGCCTGGTAAGAAAGTGGGGACTGACATAATAGGCCATCTTCGTTTCCCTTGCAAATATGCACACTTCAGTCTTACACGGGTTTACATTTAGATTCAGTGACTGTGCCCAATTATGTGCTATATTCAGAACGTAGTCCGTCCTCCTGCATAGACTGCTAGGATTCTTAGCTCTTATAAGTATCAACACATCGTCCGTGTAGCAAATAGGTTCAGCTTCAAAGTCAGGTGTGTCCGTTAATATCCTCAAACGATCCGTGATAATCCCATCCTTTTGATGTTCCCCTCAAAAATCCCTTACTTCATGCAATTGACAGTTAATATAGCCACAATTCTGTTATAGTGACCAAACAATCCTTAAGTAGATGTACATTACCACACTATTTATAGGAAATTTTCGTTTCGTTTCAACACAACCTGTTGTAGGAAATAAGTTGCCGTAGAAAACTTATACGGCCTGTATTACAAGGCTTACCTGTATCCTTGGCAATCTTGGCAACATACTGTAACTATTGACTATAATCCTTGATGTAGTTGTTGTCATAACATTTACAATGGCTTGTAGTGTCATTTGCTTCTGCTATTACAGCTGTTGCCACATGTTGTTTGGGGAGAGTCACAGCTTTCATACCAAAAGGAATATTTACATGGGTACTCTGTCTGTCTATACGAGCAAGTATTTTATAATTTTTCTATAAACTTTTCCTAGTGTTTTAATGTTTAGTTAAGATTTTCTTGTTTTTTTTCTTGATTTTTATAAGTGCCACTTAAGAGTGTCGCATACATAGTTTGAGGAGTAGCCAAGTAGCATACAAAAGAAACAGAGTGAGCGAGTGACTGGCTGGTAAGGTAAGTTGCCTGTTGTGTGACATGTGCATGTGCATGTTTTTGCACTTGTTTTTTTATTCTTAAAACTTATTACAGTTAAAGTCCCTCTCATGTTGTAAATTTGTTATGTTGCATGCAACATATAATGCATAATACTTATGCTCATGTACTTACTAAACTTAGGCAAACAACACATTTTATTTACATACTTATGGCAGGCATAGCATAACATACACAGCCTTACTGTAATGCAACATTGTAAGGGGAGAGGGAGAGAAGGTCTAGGGAGAGAAATTAAAACCGCAATCATGTTTACAATCTGCATATGCTTGTAGTTGCTACGAAGTTGAAAAGTGTAGCAAAGTCCATTCAGATGTGTTATAAATGTCATTACCTTTTAATAGTTCTTTGTCGCCACACTCACTCTCATTCTCCCTCTTCTGTCATCCTCTCTCTCTTGTTCTTTTTTATATACTTTATCTTGCATTATTGTTATTATTGTTGTTGTTGTATATTAGTACAGGAGATTAAGTCATTTCATCCTGTTGAGAGGTGCTATACAAGTGCTCAGAGAGAGAGAGAGAGAGAGAGAGAGAGAAAGAGAGAGAGAGCAAAGTAGTCATCTATTGAAAATGATTTAAAAGTGAAATTGTGTTGTTTTTATGTCTTCTTCTTTGTCTGGTTCGGCTTCCTCTTATTGGTTTTCATGTTGTCAGCCATGTTTGCTCTCTACAAAAGACTCTCTGTATGTAAGTCACTTCCTTGCGTTCTTTGAGTTCCAATACAAAAAGATTTTGGATCACATTTTTTGTTGTCTTATTCTGAAACATTAGATGGATTCCTTTATGGTTAAATGGATTATGAAAATTTAAAAAAATGACGATTTCAACTGTGACGCCTTTAAATATGATGCAGTTAACTACGAAGCCGTTGACTATGACG
The DNA here is from genome assembly GCA_005959815.1 of Sarcophaga bullata. NCBI lineage: Eukaryota > Metazoa > Arthropoda > Insecta > Diptera > Sarcophagidae > Sarcophaga > Sarcophaga bullata. The sequence continues at coordinate 176,598 of QOCX01000050.1, read as the reverse complement.
CCGTCAAATGTGTCGACATCATCTATGACGCCGTCAACTAAGAAGCGGTCAACTATGAACCCGTCAACTCTGACGCTGTCCATTATAACGTGGTCAACTGTGACGTCGTAAACTATGACGCCGTAAACTATGGCGCCGTCAACTATGACGCCGTTCAACTATGACGTTGTCAATTATGGCGCCGTCAACTATTACTTTTTCAACTATGAGTAGAAGACTGAGAGCAATATCAGTGATTGTAGACCTGAAAAACATTTGTTCAAAATAGTAATCGTTCAAGTCCAGCATGTGCATTCTGTGAGAAGAAAAGAGAATCATCAGAACACTTACTAAGAACCTCTATGGCGTCAATGATTTGCAAAAGAACGTAAGCATCGTGTACTTATGAAGTACATGCAGAGACAGAAAGGTTCCAGAGGTTCATTGATGAAATAATTAGAATGCTATGGCGCAAGGTCATGTTAAGGTTCTCCCTTGAACTTTCAGACGGTCTGCTTTCTTCAACCGGTCACTATACTTCGGGTTTAAATCTCTATTACACTGTGAGTGGTAGCAATGCATACCCATTAATGGCTTTAATTTCTAGGTTACACGAATAACTCGAGGATAAAATATGGATGCGATGGCTTTGACAATTGAGACTAAATTAACCACATAAGCTGCTAATCCACTATTACATCAAATGTAAACGTCTTAGCGGTTCTGTATTTGATAGTCAAGCGACTACTCTTGCCCCATCTAACGCACGTTTTCACCTCTCGGTTATGATGCTTATGTAGATATGTTTGAAATAATTGAGCTGGGTTTTGAACCATAGGCTCTAATACAATAAATGAACACACACTACCTACTAGACTACGATGAACCTTGTGAAGATGGTGGTCTTGATAGTTTAGTAACCATTGTCGTAACTATCATGATGTGACAGAGGCGTGAAAGAGAAGAGAGACAGTTCATCACTTACTCTGAAGCTGTCCAAATCATAAAAACTGCTACCATAAGATCTGTCGCAATTAGGTCTCCGGAATATCATAATTTGAGCCAGGGGTTCTGAAGTGCACGATTTTTTGAAATGGATTTGAGCTGATAATGACTTTTTGCAGTCCTCGTGGTATGCAGGGTGCAGGTATGGTATAGTAAACACTGAAAACGGTATCTCATAACTCTAGCTATACTTGATGCTTGCGGTAGATACGAGCTACCACTTACAAAAATGTTGTGCAATGATGTTCACTCACCCTGCCCCTCTCTGTAGATGATACGAGGTTTACAAATTGGATTCATAGACTGAAATCAGAACCTTTGGGTTAAGGCGTGATTAAGTAGCGTTGTCCAGCGATCTCTAGTACTGAGGAGTAAACCCGTCTTTTTCGACATAGTGGAGGACTTAGTAGCATCACTCTGTGGCACAAGGTTTTCTTTAATAAATCAAGCAATGGAAATTTCTTGGCCTACATACATACATAATTGGTCAGTACCAACCCTTCAGTCAAGATTATGACGTAGTTTCTCATACCACTTACGTTGTGGATGTCCGAGTGGCGGAACCCCTACAGAATAAAGTAGACCGCAAACGACAACGTTTTGAAAAACTTTTTCATGGCAATTTTTTATTTACTCGCAATGTTTTTTGCCAGAAATCTGCTGAGACGCGGTAGTCCTAGATATATTTTTTAAACCGTGGACTCACGCCTAATAAGCCTACCCATTATCTACTAGGCTACGGCAACTTTCTTTACCCAGTAGAAGTAGAAAGTTAAACTTTAACCAGAGGCATTTTTCAGAGATTGATTTCGATTGTGCCTGTTTTTTTTTAGCAGAACGACTAAACCACAATATCTGCAACTGCAAGCCACGAAAATCGGAAATTACATTTCACATACAAACTTATTATTATTTATCGTGTATAATAGCTTCCCTGCAACATACACTCGCGCTCGAGTAAAATAAAAACTGAAATGCAACACAAAATAACCACAAAATGTCGCCTGTCGTCAAGCGTCATCATCAGCATCACTTGCAGCACCACACCACACTCTATGCATGCATACGCAACAAAAACCTATTCATTATGGCAACAATAAAGAGCTGCAAATTCCTGGTGCAATGACACATTTCAAGTTGCATTTATTACAGTCATTCAGCCAAAACAAGTATGAGTGCACCATGTAAAACACAGTCCTCCTCCCAGGCCACACACATATCCTGTGGACAAAAACACCAATTTTTTGTTTTTGCTTCTGATTTTTGTTGTTCTAAAGCACTACCAACCACATGCCACAATTATTGTATATCAGCATAACAGAAGTAGAAGAAGAAGAAGAAGAGGCCATCAGGACCAACAGTGAGAGTGAAAAATTAAAAACAATGTTGGGTTGTACGTACAACGTATGGCGTGATGATGATGATGATGTTGATGACGATTGTGAACCGAGAACAGGCGAACATTTATTACAGAAACATGTGTTCATGCCTGCTATTGGATTCAGTTAAGTTTGGTTTGGTTTGGTTCGGTTTAGTTGGGGTTTGTTTTTATTGCATTGAACTTTTAATTAAAAAATCCTTTTCATTTATTTTCATAATCCTCTAGCAAATGTCCTACAAACAAACGCTCTAACAACTGATTAGCTTTTGCTTAACTTAACGCCACAGCTCTCCTCCTCCATTGCACACATACTCGTGCTACCCTTACAGCCTAGTCGTCTACCACCACCACCTCTACTATCATAGCTTTACCACCTCCTTCCTTCCCCCAAAGCAATCAGCATGTATCCTGCTAAGGTCTTAAACTAGAAGGTGTTAATTTACCAAAAACAACTGTAATCGAGAGTACTGGCAACGTACATATGAGAGAAGGTTTTTATGTGTTCTTTTCATTAAATATACGAACATTAGACGTTTTTGTTTCCATTTCCTACTCTCTCTCTCTCTCTCCCCGGTTATTTTTGTCCTTTTTTATGCCTTTAATATAATTTTTCTTCGTTGTTGTTACTTTTTTTGTTTATGTTTCTTTTATTTTGAGGTCAAAACAGGATGTTGCCAACAAATATTACCACAGCATACATTGTAACCAAACCGCAACAATTTGCAACAGACATGGATAAAATCAGCAACAGAGCAGAGCAAAATGTGAAAATATCATCGCTATGAAAGCCTTTAAGGACGACTTTAAAGGCCTTTAAAGGTATGCAATTTGTAGCGTTATTAAGTCCAGGAGTTATTTAACCAGGATAATGAGAAGGGTGTAACGCATCTTGTGAACAACTCCATGCAAGCCTTCACGGATAATTTGAAACTAAATGGAACTGTGAGTGGAGTCACATACGGTAAGACATATTAAGAATGGCGTCTAACAACAACCTCTAAGACATGGCTACAGTTGCTGCCAGGATCTCATCAAGATGACAGAACATGTTACGTGCGTACGGAGCTATTTAATTTCTCGAATTGGTAGAATTGTAGCCGCCGTAGTCTAGAAGGTTCTAAGTCGTACCAAAAAAGATGTAACTGCTGCCTTTAGTGCTATTGAACGGGAGTCTACTAAGATAGATCTCGCAATAAATGAGGGCCGAACAAAGTATATTTAATCGACAAGTAGGACTACTCAAGGAATTTATTTATCTTGGCTCCATCATTACCGCCAAAAATGATGTCAGTCTGATGACAAAGCGTATCACTCTTGATAACAGCTGCTACTATGGACTCAATAGCAAATTGAATAGCAGAGACCTCTCTCTTGAGACAAAACTAATACTCTACAAGATGATCATCCTCCCTGTGCTTCTTTATGGCCCACAGGCATGGACCCTTTTAACCACTGATGCAGCAACCTTGAGAGTATTCGACAGAAAAGTCCTACATAAGAATCTTCGGACCAGTGCGAGTTGGCGATTATTTTCACATTCCAGAGAGAGCTGTAAGAGCTCCCCCAGGATATGGAAGTATTAACATTCAACGGCTTCGCTGGCTCGGCCATGTCGTTCGAATGGAGGAGGATTCTCCGGGGAGGCGCATATTTGATGCGGGGATTTGCGGTAGTCGGCGAAGAGCACGACCATTTTTGCTTTGGATGGACCAAATCGAAGAAGCCCTGTCATCGATTGGTGTGACCAACTGGCGAAGGCGCACAAGAAACAGAGGCGTCTGGGAAGGATGTGTTAAGGCAGGCCGAAAACCGTTAATCGAGTTGTTAATGGCCAATTAAGTATAGTAGGTAGTGTATTGACTTATTAGCCGTGGGGGTTCAAACACCAAAACGAAATATGAAAAAATATATATTTACGGCGAGTCTCCTAGCAAACTTTTGGAAAAAACTCTAAGTAAATAAAAATTGTCATGAAAGCGTTTCTTAAAAACCTGTCTTTCGGAGTCGACATTAAACTGTAGGTGAGGCCACTCATATATAAAATTAACACACACAACATAAGTGATGTGAGAAGCTAGGTCGTAATCCTAACTGAAGGGTTGTAATGACAAAATTATGTATGTATATATGTGTATGTAACGGTACAGTATATAGTTGCAATAAGACGAGCCCATTACATGATCTATTTTGGCTTTTAAGCGCAAGAAATTCGCCCAAAGGAGAATTTCACGCTTAGGCGAGACAGCTTGAAACTGAGACATCTCGAAGCACTAGCTAATCGATCTTTGCTTACAAAGCCTCTCAGAATGAAGCACCACCGAACCATAAACTAATACATCTTTGAGAGAATTTCCTTAAGAAAACTTCAAATTTTATGTCCATCATCTCCCGACCGAATTATGACTTGTTGGTGGTAAAAGAATGCATTCTTTTAACCCCCATTAAACTCTTAATGAAATACAATGAAAATGAAAAGGCGTTAACACAGCTTAGGAAAATACATGAGCCAAAGAAATAGAAACAGAAGAAACGTCCTAAAAAATTAGGCCAAAAACTTTTTTGTTTTTGTTTTTGTTTTTTTTTTTTAGACTAATAAAACGAATTGTATGAGCCACTGAGTGAGTTTAGAGTGTGGGGAAGCGGGGTTGAAATGGCAATACAATAGGGGATGTGGTGGATGGATAAAGTACAAGAAAATGATTAAGAAGAGCAACATTGAGTAATTAAAACTGTGAAATAAAACAAAAAAAATGAAATAAAAAACGAGAACAAAAAAAAACAACAACTCAACAACAAGGCATTAAAAAATGAGAAAAGTTTCTCATTTTATTACAGTTTCATGTGCAGCAAGCAAGCAGTGGCAGTAGCAGTAGCAGTAGGTTGGCAACACGAGCCAGCAATTTTATTGTCATTGTTTTTGCGTGAAATGGTATATTTTTATGACGCCGGGGTTATAACTAAATGGGGGTTAAAAAAATTATTCGAGTTTTTTTTTTTGTTTCTGCCGAAAAACAATAGAAGAAAACAGTTAAAGGAAGAGAGAGAGAAAGAGAGAGGGTGTGTGTGTAATAAGCGTTTTAATATTTTTCGAAACTTTAAAAAACAAAAAAAAAAAAAGTTTAAAGGTTTCAAAAGCCAGCACCACCCCTATCGAAAGGGTAGAAAAGAAAAACAAAAATAAAGGAAACATGCAACCTACATCTACACACACACCCATTAAACTTGTAGTATATGAAGCAAGCTCAGCTCACCCTAACTTGACAGCCTTATAGACTTCCATAATAGCCTTAAAAAAAGAAGGAAAGAAGGCAAAAAAAAAATTAAATCCTTTGGGGCAAAGGCGGAAAAGTAGGGGGAGAAGATGATGGAGTTGTAGTTGAAGTTGGAAAAAACAAGACTTAAATTGATAATCTCCAAGGATGCACACAAAAAAAAAACGAAATGATTGTGTGCATTGGCAAGACAAAAGGCAGAAACAAAGAACAAAAAAAAAGGATAAGAAGAAGAACAAAAAAGGCCAAAGCAACCGGTATTAAGTTTCACACAATGTGTCATTGGGTATTGAAAAGTTGCCTGCTTTTTCTTTTCTTCTTCGGATTCTTCTCTTCGCCATTCAGGATTATTTATAAAAGTCATTCGGGGAAGTTATTCATATTGTTGTTGTTATTGTTGTTGTTCTCTTTCTTCTTCTTCTTCCACACAATACAACACAACACAAACAACAACAACTGTGATATAAATAGTTGCTGTTTGCCCATAATCTAGTTTAAAATTACAAATTCCCTGTACAAAGCAAAAAAAAATAGAGCTCCGTCTGTCTGTCTCTCTATGCTCTCTATTCCCTTTGGTAACCAAAGGATACACAGTGACTGACCGTATAGTGTGTATCGTAGTGTGTAGTGTTGGCAACAAATTACCAGGTATATCCAAGGGGTAGTTAAACTTGATATGCTTTTTACAATTAGCACAGGGGGATCTTATGAAGGCATTAAGAGTTAAGAGTTCTACTACAAATGGCCAGTTTTAAATGCGTACAAAAAAAGGAAGCGGACATGGGGGACACAGTGTTCCAAACTTTAAAAACTTCCAAACATTACAAAAAAAAAAAAACGTATGGAAATCCATGACACTTTCAAAGATTTATTGAATTTGCCTTGGGAAGTAATGTGGAATATTTTAAAAGGGTACTATGGCATGCTAGGCAAGGTATACATAGAGCATTCACGTGAAGGAGTTGATTGACTGTACCTTTCTTGATATAAAGCACGCATTTGATAGCATTCCTCGCCAAGTCATCGTTAGTTCACTATAATATCCAGCTGAATAGCAGTGATTCTGTACACGCGAGCTGCAGTACTATGTACGAAAGATTAAGTTTCAGCACAATCACAGGAAGCCTACAGAAGGAGGATTATGGATGAGCTCTTAATGAAAGCCTTTAAAAGGCCATCCAATTGTAAGTGAATTTGGAGATAAACCCAGATTGGAGATAAACCTAGGCAACACCATTTACGAGAAGATGATAACATTCTGAATGGAAAAAATGTTTGGCTCTTGGGTGAGGTTTTCATGGAAACGGAACAAAAAAATTAATCAACATGGACGACTATATACAGAAAGTATTTCAAGAAATGCCAGACATTCTCTAATGATATGCGACATGCTCTAACGATTCCAGATTAATACTGGAGATGCGCTATTATCTGCACAAGCAGCACAAATCTGAAAACAGCTCAAGCAGAGTCGGATCATTTATGCAGACCACCATGTGTTAGTACATCACTGGCAGTCTTTCAACAGCTTTAGAAGCTCTATTGGATGGAAGTCTGCTACACATGACATTGAAGACAAATGCTTTCTAATCTGCAATTCACTTGATGGAAAACAAGCCTATCATTTGGGTTCTACGGTTCATATCGATACTGTGGAGCCTTAGAAATCGTTTGGCTGACATATCTCTCCTTAACTCTCGCCTGGACAGACCTCTATGATTTTGGGAAATGCTTTTTAATGAGACTTGGTTTCAAAAATTATTTGAATAATTCGGAAGCTTATACTTTTTCAAAAGAAGAATTATTTTGTGGTATACAGATGAGCTAAGAACATTATGAAACATGAGTGAAATACTCCAATATCATGCGGAGATTCTAAGTACCTTACAAACTGAAGATTATAGCACGGAAAGATGTGCTTAATTCATTAGAAAGAGCGGAATATAGCAATACAATCTAGCAGCCATCCAAGCACTCGGATGCGGACTCTCTAGGAAATCTGAATCGCCTAGGTTGGGAAAATAGTGTTAGTCTGTGTCAGACTCCAGATCATATAAAAGTTCGCAGTAATGGGCAGTTAAATGAACATAGGAGAGAAGCTTCGCGCCGCTTTCTGAAATACTTAAAAGGCAAAGACTTATCGTTTCATCATGACGCATACAAGGATCAGATTTTGCAGACTTAATAAGGGGTTTAGAGAAAAGTTAAATCATTCGCACTCTACGATGTACGTCCTCGACTAGCAGTCCTGCACGTGCTAGCAATGAGTATAAAGCAGTTTTACTTGCTAAGGATCTAATGCACCCACAGACATCTGCATGTTTACAGTTTACATCTGCTTCACATAAACAAATGTCTCCCCTTCCCAGAAGACTCATTAATTGGTTACCATGAGGGCAGTAGAAATATGTGCAACTCACAACACATAGGATATCAAATGCACCATGGGGAATATCGCAAAGTAATGCATATCTGATGCAAAGTGGAACCTTGTTATGATTTCTAAGGAAGTCATTTTAAATTTTATTGTGATTGTCATAGAGGAGTAGTAACCTGTGTATGGTTTCCCTATAATGTCTTCCCTAACTTTGTTGGCCTAACACGCTTCAGAAAACTATCCCGTGTTTTTAACTGTACATCTTGATTGTCAGTCAAGATACTTTCTCCTGAAAGTCATTAAGACTTTATAAGTTCCATGTATGCGTCTCCTGATTAAGAAGCCTCTTTATATCATAACTTGGTTGCAACCCCAAGCTGCAGTAAAATTTCGTAGCTCTACAAACGCGCCTCCTGATTAAGAAGAAGCTCTTTTATATCTTCACTTATCCCAATTATTCTCTTTCAAGTCTCTTCATATTCAACCCCAAACTGCAGTCAAATTTCGTAGCTCTCAAAAGTCCCTCTTGACTAAGAAGAAGCCTCTTTATATCTTAACTTATTCCAATTATTCTCTTTCAAGTCCTTTCTTAATTCCACAACAGTTTATAACAGAGGAAGCGAGCCATTGTCCCTGATGACCACATGATTTGGGATCCAACAAAGAATGAACGCATTCCGCTGTCCATCTGATTCGTATTGTTTCGACGAACAAATTTTAAGTCGGCCTCTTATAATAAAATGCTCAAATGACGGAATAAAGCTGTAGAGGGACAGATAACCAATAATGTGTTACTCAGCTCCAAGAATTAAGCATCGCTTTGGCTTACTGGATTGCAGTTTAAACAACATCGTTTAAAATTTTTTCTAGATAAATTGATAAATTGCTAGGCGGCTAAAGCCACGGTTAGCCAAACGTTCACGGAATTTGCTTTCGTTTTTTAGAATACGAAACGTAATGAAAGCAATTACCGAACTGTGATGTATTTATGGTAAGCGGTTACATATGCTTAAAAGCGAAAGTACATTCCGTACGTACCATGGACGTTTGGCTAAACGTAGCTTTAAGTTTGACCATTCCTAAACATTTAAGATGAAAGGCCTACTTAGTTACGACTTCCCGGCATCATTCACAAACAAGCTTGCTATCTACAACTGTTTTCCTTTTAGGCGCTACAATACATAGCCTTGAGATATTCTAAAAACTTCTTTTTTGCTGCATTTCACAATTCTAACGCCCATTTAGTAATTATTTTTTTCTATTTTTTTTAGAGTATGATTAACCCCAAAACAACTTTTCTAATCAAATATTACACTCTCTATTTTGTTTTTATTTACTTATTTAAAGCCCACGTTTTTTTGTTTTTGGTTTTACAGTGTTGTTGTAACTTTTTCTCCTGAACATTACCTTACGTTACGCTACGTTACGATAAAAAAAAAACAAAAATAAAAACGAAAAAAATCAATTGCAAATATTTTCTTATTCTCGGCACGTTAATCTTGTTTGTTTTTTTTAATTTTTTTTTTATTCGTATTCTTATCACATCATTATTTACATGATTATTAAACAAACAAACAGACAAACGCATAAGCAAACAAACAAATAAATAAAGAAACAGGCAATAACTTTAAATTTTACAACCAACAACAACAGAAACAATGAAACACAACAAGAAAATCAGTTGAATGACACTTTTTAATGCAACTCTGTGTGTGCGTGTAATAAATAAACAGAAACGAAGAAAAAAGAACGTCAATAAAAAAAAACAGGAGACACAACAGAATTGTGAAGCCTAAAGAAAAAAAAAAAGAAACATACACACACAGAGACACATGTATGTATGGATGTACGTTAACATAAATTTAAAGTTGCATTTAAAGAGTAGAGGAAATACACTGAAAAAAATTTTTAAATCAAAACTCTGATATAAAAAGGAACGTGAGAATAAGGATACAGTAACTCGTGTTTAAAAATATTTAAAGGTAGAGCTCAAAAAAGCAAGAGAGTGTTGCCAAGTGTTGAGAAGAAAAGCGATCTATTTTCAACAATTACAAACCCATATATAGGTCCGCCTGCTGGTAACCTAACCTAACATTTTTACATGTGCACTATGAAAACACACAATATTAGTGGGCATTAATACCATGTGGCGCATGCGTAATTTGTAAATAAAGCAGCGGCTATAGTGTACAGCTTGTTTTATTTTATTTGGAAAAATAAACTAAACTCTAGAGTGCTATACAGGGTGAGCCTAATTGAAATTGGATATAAATAGCTATGCTGACAAACTAAAATAGACCATTTACTAAATAACAGATCAGTGTGGCCTTAATCCGTCGGTAAACACTTGTATGATTTTCTTGGGGAAGTGTAGGATATTATCATAAGATATTGCTCACATTTGTAGTCATCGTAGTCAAGTAGGTAGCGTGTTGTCTTACTAGACGTAAAACTACGGTACAACGGTACAAACCCCAAGTCGGACATTACCAACAAAACGAAATATGAAAAACGGTGCCTTGCTCTCAACAGATTTCTGACAAAAGCTCTAAAAGTAAATGAAAATTTCCATGAAAAGTTTTTAAAAAACCATCGTTCGGAGTCTACTTTAAAATTCAGGTCCACATAAGTGGTGTAAGTGGTGTAAGAGAGGTGTAAGAACTAGATTTTAAACCTGACTGGAGGGTTGTAATGATTAATTGTGAATGAGGGAATGCATTGCTTGTGTTTTGTTACAAAATCGAATGTCGGCTTATGTATCATGCAGTGCACTACCATACCAACTGAGGTAAACTTCTACAGCTTCGGAGCATTGATTTACAGATTGATGAACCAATGAATGAAGAAGTTGTTGTCATGATAGTCACTATTCTGATAATACGATCATACTCGTGTTTCACTTTTACCAACTGAAACAGCAAGCCGCGGTCCTGTAGAATATTTACTTACTTACTTAATTCGTCAGCTTTAGCCAGGATTACAACCTAGCAACTAACACCATACTTGTTGTGTGAGTTAATTTCTCACATAAGTGGTGGGACCTGCAGTTCTTAACAGATCACAACAGCTTCTAGATATACCTGCACGGATATGGACGTGTCCAAACTGCTTAAATGAGGATGAAGATGTGAAGCATATACTTTTATATGATCCTGAGGAATGGATTCCAGCCCACGCCATCTTACCGGCAAGATGTTGAGAGCTGAAAAATTATAAAGCGAGTGTTATCAACATATAGTTGAAATGATGCCAGAAACGGAGTTCCTCTCCAATGTTCGGAAATGCAAAATTTGACACTAGAAAGCTTTAAAGCAGCCTTTTGCAAAGTTAGGTATTACTTTGCAGGCCCTTGGAGGAAGTTTGATTGATGTAAGTATAGAGAATGAGTTTAGTTCATGTCCGCCAGCGATGGTGAATCGTGCATGTTTAAGTTAGAACGTAAGTAGCTTTTGTAGATTCCCACCTTCGGTTTAAAACAAAAAATAAAGCTAGAAGTAGGACATTAGGGAATTTTGTATGTCCATGGATTAGTATTATTTTGTTTTGATCAAATACAGTATCAGTCCACAATCGTTACACCTCTTGCGAGGTGCATCCATTCCTTGTCAGCTAACTAGTTCTGGTTCATTGGCATAAAGGATATAGCTTCGTTTCAGGTTAGTTTTTAATGTGGAGCCTAATTCTTGGAAATAAATTTGACTTTTTGTCTATGGCTGTCATTGGTACGTCGTGTGCATAAGCGATAATCATGCAGTATCTCTTAAAGGCTATCAGCAATGTTTTTCACTTCATGTTCCATTGCCAAATTTATAGTACCCCTGCTGAACCGCCACTCTAGGCACACTTGAAGCGTCGAGTATAGAAGTCATAAATTGACGTTCGTCCAAAACAAAGAAATATTTAGAATTACTAGCGAGTTTTTACACCAAATATTTGCATAGTGTGACCATATCCTAAGTAGCACTACCAGCAAAGACAACAATAATGATGGCAACGCTTAAATAAAATTAATATTCAACCGATAACAATTGAATGAATATCAATAGAAAAACGAAATAAAGAAAATCAAAAATAGAAGAGAGAGGGAGAGAGAAAGGGGGAGAACGAGAAAAAAACAACTTCAATAGCTTTACAGGCTGACTGACTAATGACATGGTTATGGTCATTATTTATTAAACAATTTTATGTAAATAAATAAATACAACAACAACAACAACAACAACAATAAAACAAAATAAAAAAATACCAATAATAATGGCAAATTCAAAATAATTGTGTAGCTTTTTGGTTTTCTATTTGCTAACCCGTGTCCATGTTCATGCCCATGTTTCCATGTTTCATGCTGCTGCTGCTGTTGCTGTTGCTGCTTTGTGGTGGCGGCTATGATGGTTGTTTGCTGTTGCATTGCAACCATAGGCCAGGTAAACCATGAGGTATTATAGACAAAGACCACAAATGTGGCTAAAATAATATCATCATGTAAATAAAAGAACACAATTTGACCAGAACTCCATTGCCAACGAATGATGGCCAACACAAACGGGATCTTTATCGTTATGAAAATATTTAATGACAAATTAAACTTTCAAATCGATTGGCAATGATGGTGGTAAAAATAAATAAGAAATTCATAAACATATCATTGATATTGCTTGCCAGCACAAGTATTGGCATTGGTAAATTAATTTTTGGATTGGCAACACATACCCTACATATCAAGAGTTGTTTTAAGAGTGATAGTTTTACAGCAGGGGATAACATAACCTCCAAATAATACGTTCTGAAATTAAATTTTTATCTTAAACCACTATGTTGAATCACTTCTGAAATCGAATCGAAATATTAAAAAAAAGATTCACGATCTCTGTTCTATACTCGGCATAATTTGATTCGAGTTTTAACTGCTTAAGACTGTTATTCTTCTCCGCGACACGTTACATTGTAGTAAACATAGTAAAAAGTCTCACGGGCGGGCATCTCCCATTTCAAGTAACGAAACTAACCGTAACAAAGCTGGAAGCTCTGCAGAAGCTGCGAATTAATTAGGAAAATTAGGGACAGTCACCTCTTGGAAAATAAAAGGTTTGACTCCTCTGGTTCTCAGCATTAATTTCAATACAAGCATTCCTAAAATTAAATGGCTAAGGAATGACAGCAATGCACAATGGGAAGGGTAAACTTCGGCATTGTTGGGACTACAGGGACGATAATTCCCGAGTTTGATTGCCTATGTAGCGCGCAAGACGTGGAGGACCAATATTCCTAACCGAGAGGAAGATGTTAGCTTTCGCACAAACGGATATAAAATGCAAGACTCATTAGTTTTGGAGGATTCACTGGAAAGGCATCACAAAAAGAGGCTGCAGTTTTTAGGAACTGGGGGAACGCTTCGCCACTAACACTTTGAAATCCTTTTTTCTGATGACAAGAACTGTCCGTAACTGTCGCTCATCTCTTAATGAAATAGGGAATGTGAAGCGAATGAGCTTGTTGGAGCATGTCATCGAAATTGGAAGGCGTGGGTAGACAGGTTACTTAAGACATCGTAAGACATCACTTAGCAGCGACATTACAAACCTTCAGTCAGTATTACGGCTTAGCTGCTCACACCACTTGCATTGTGTGTGTTAATTTTATACATGAGTGGCGGAATCTACAATTTAAAGTCGACTCGGAACGACAGATTTTTGAGAAACTTTTCATGGCAATTTTATTTACTGTCAGAGTTTTTGCCAGAAATCTGCTGAGAAGAGGCCGCCGAAGAAATATTTTTTCATATTCCGTTTTTGATATCTGACCTGGGATTTTAACCGTGGCCTTTCGTCTAATAAACCAACACACTACCTACTAGACTAGGTGACTTCTGGGTAGACACGTTGCGGAGAGTAAATAGTGATTGGTAGTAATTGTCGGACAGTTTCGCAGCGATGGATCTGTCTTGACAGCAAAGGGTTCTCTAAATAGAGTAAATAAAGACAC
>QOCX01000050.1:150253-160631 GCA_005959815.1 Sarcophaga bullata | reverse complement strand
TAGAGCTTAGCAATTAAGAAACGATTTGTTATAATGAAGTCATTAATTAAAATTTTATTTTTCTTCTCAAACAGGGTGTAAGAAAACGTGCTGCAAGTGTTAAGGTATAGAGAGGGGATTGCTAAATTATTTGTACATACAAAATTTACGTATATAACGTACATACGTTTCTTTATTTGGAACGTTTCATGAATGGGTCCCTTAAATTTTTTAAACATTATTTCATGTAAACATTGGCCTTGTCTACGACGCTACATATGTAATCCAGCAGTGAACTTCAATTTTGGCATACTTCTGTCAGCATATTAGCAATGACAACTGAACTGCTATCTTGCAAGGTTGAAATTTTAGAAACAGGGAGTACAAAAATCAAATCGGATGATCTTGACACCCAATGAAATGTTCAAAAACCTTCAATGTCCCTGCACCCATCAGTTTTCAGGGTTATTGGAAAGCCAAAGGCTACAAGTATTAAATTAGGGTTGTTCACTATTTTAAGGCGATTGCTTGGTGATCTGTGATACTGTCGACTACAGAAATCATTCTCTCAATGCTAACACATATCCTAATTGATTTTACAGCAACAAGTTATTGAAATAATTTTGGATTTCAGCAAAACAATGCAACTAAACACAGGTCGAGTTAACACCAAAGTTTTTTAAAAGATAAGTTTTATTTAAAAAATTAGATTGGCCATCCTCAAGTCCAAATATAAGTCCTGTGGAGAACGAATTCTTTCACATCAAGTTAATAAAAATGGGCACACATCTGTATGTTGTACAAACATTCTTAACTTTTTCCAATCCTAACCTCTGAGACGATTCATGTCTGGCATAATATCATCCATAAAATATTTAGATATCGATCTTACGAGCAATAGCATCAAAGGGATTGAGCTAGAATATGTTCTACCATAGTTAATGTGAGATTTTCGCCTACTTTCTCAGCTTGGTCTTCAGTGCAATGAAGGGCATAAGAATATACAAGGGTATGGTATGTAATGCCAGCCTGAATATGGGCTACGTCGTTTACATTCAGTCTTTAACACGTTCACGCCGGCGTGTACCACCGGTGGCCCGCACTGGACTGCCACATCGGATGACGTGTACTACCGGTGGTACGCATTTGATTATGCTATTAGATGGTAGATAACGCCAAATATTTAGATCTTTAACAAAATTCAGCATTGTTCACTGTAAAAATTCGAAAGATTTAAGACGAATTCACGAAGAAAAACATGAAACTTTACGCGATACCGTTGTCCGGCCGATAGAGTGAAAAGCATTTAGTGCAGCCGCCAGTAGGCGACAACCATGAATTTAAGCGCGTGCGTGAACATGTTAATGACTACCTACATAACATAATTGGTAATTACAACTCTTCAGTCAGGATTATGCCTTAGCTTTTCACATCACTTATGTTGTGTGTGTTAATTTTATCCATAAGTAGCGGGACCTACAGCTTAAAGACGACTCCGAACGACAGAGTTTGTTTGAGAAACTTTTCATGGCAATTCTTTTCTTACTCTTAGCGTTTTTGTCAGAAATTTGCTGAGGGGAAGTCGTCGAAGAGATATTTTTTCATATTATGTTCCATACGAGATGTCTACCTCTAATAAGCCTACACACTACCTACCTACTAGACTATGGCGACTTCTAGAACAGCAGTAATACCGAGAATATTTCATTCATCAAATAAAATTTACCGAAGAAAATATTTCCAATTCGTTTAGAATTATTTCTAAGGCTTATAAGTCATCATATGGTATAAAACTAACGACTTACAAATTAAAAAGAAAAACACAAAATTGTCAACACTGCCGGCCGGTAGTTTGGCCAGAGTGTCACTTGTTCGCTTTTAAAACAAAAAGGCAAACAAAAAAATACCCACAGTTAGATAGAATATGTTAGCGTGTGTAGTTTTGATACAAAAAAAAAAACACAATAATACAGTAGCATAAAATGAAGAACAACAAAAACAGCAAAAGGCTATCCCTCTGTTTTTTTTTTAATATTTTTGTCTCTTTGACTTATGTTTTCTTACAATTTCGTTTTATGCTTATGCTGGTGATTTAAGTTTTTTGCCATTGTCGTACAGAAATGTTTTAATATTTTAGTTTTCTCATTGTTGTTGTTGTTGTTGTTATTGGAGGGATTTTTGATTTGCTTTATGCTTAGTTTTTATTTTTGATTTCCCATTTATTTTTATTTGTTTTTGTAAGTTTTTTATTTTGTTTTTTTGTTTTTTTTTTTTTTTTGCAATCACCAGCAAACGAGTAGTAGTAGAGGTTATCGTATGCTCTTGAACTTGAATGCTTGAGAATAGAGAACAGCAGCCAAAGCAGCAGCAACAACAACAATAACATTAAGAGAAATCAAAATAAAAAAACACTAAAAGCGAGACTTAGTAAAACAAAACAACATAAATAAAATAAGGAAAATAAAAACAACAATAACAACAACAATTACTTTTGTGTGGCACAGAGCGAAAGAGAGAGAGAGAGAGAGAAAAAGTTAAATTATTGTGTGGTTCTTCTTCTTATTATTTTTGTATTTTTCAAGCATGACGTTCTCAACATTCTTTCTGCACGGCAAGTACATGCAATTTTTCTTTAGCATACTTGTGGTGGTGGAAAGCTCAGGCTGAAGTCTGCTGCAGCATCCATTTAGCCAACAACACAACAACAAAAACAACACAAAGCAAATGAAGAAGCAGCAGCATCATCATCATCATCGCCATTGTTATCGTCATCAAGTCAAGTATAAAAGCAGGAAATTCTACAAAAAAAAATTTAAAAAAAAACCGAGTCTGTGTTTCTCTTGTGTTGTTGTTTCTGGTTGGTTCCATTTACTTTTTAATTCTTCTTTTTCATTTATTTTTTTTTTTTTGTTTTGTTCATTTGTTTGTTATTGTTTAAATTCATTTATATTGTTTTCATTACAACAATATGTCTGCTGCTGGTTTAAACCAATAATGACTTGGCTTAAAATGAGAGAAAAACTTGTTTGTTTTTCTAGTTCTTGTTCTTATTGTTTAAAGTTGGTTTTATTGTTTGTTTGTGTTTGTGCTCCTCTGTGTGTGTATGTGTATTTTTAATCTTAATGGTTTTTGTTATTGTGCACACTCATGGTTTTCTTATATCCTTGTCTCGTTTGCCAAAATTGTAAAATTATACTTGCCCACCTTTTTAACAGGGTTTTCTTCTTCTTTATTTTTTTGTTTATTGTTTAAATGTTGTTGCTGTTGTTGTTGTTGTTGTTAAAAACAATCCTTGTTGATCTTGTCAAACAAAGAAAACAAACAGAAGAAAATAAAACAAAACAACAGTAACAACAACAACAACAACAAAAACACCAACATAACCTGTTTGCAGTTTAAAGTCTTCTCAGACAAACATTAACCAGCTGAAGGCCGTCACTCCGTCAAGGAGAGATTTAAAAATTAATTACAGTGGCGATAATATTTTATGACATTAAAGTGGCAATGCTATCTTTATTGCAGTTGGAAGCATTTTATTTCTTGTTTATTAACGAATTTAACAAAGCGATCGCAGCCTACGGCTACACTTACAATCCAAATAAGTAGACTCTACAGTCCTGATCATGAATAACTAACTAGAATGCTTTGGCCCTCGACTTTTACATTACCGTTGCAAAATATCATCAAGTACAGATTGACGTTTAAAGCCAACAATATTATATCGTCTACATCAGGTTATCTATTTAGCTGTAACAGATCTGGCAACGCTATCGTCTTAATCTGAAGTAGCATTTATTAGTGAAAAGCTTAAGAACTTAAGAACTCGTGAATTATGAAAATTTAACACAAAATGAATCAAAAGTGGCCGGTTTTTGATCAGAATGCTTATGATCGATCATGATCGATCTACTTACTTACTTACTTAATCGGAAAGCATAATCATTTAGTCAGGATTACGACCTAGCTTCGCACACACGCACATGTTGTGTGAGTTAAATTTATCTATAATTGGCGGTTTAAAGTCGACTCCGAACTCTCAGATTTTTTGTTAGAAGACTGTTGAGAGGAAGTCGCCGGAGAAATATTTTTTAATATTTCGCTCTTTCCGCGATGTTTGAGGTGGAGTTTGAACCTAGCCATTACTAATAACCAAACACAGTACTAACCAGAACATTTCCCGAAAGCCTCAAAATGGTTCCTCTAGCTGAAGTAAAATCTCTTTGCGTCAGGCGTCTAATAAGCCAACACACCATACCTGCTAGACTACAGCGACATCTATGATCGAGCTATTGTACAAGGAATTTTCAAGATTACGAAAAAAAATGTAAAAAAACTGCACTGCAGAAATGGTCGATCGATCCTGAACAATGCAGGATTCCGATGCGGAATCTAAACTTCACCAGAATTGGATTTAGCTCCAAACCGTTGAGAATAATGGTCTTGGGATCGTTACTAGCTGTGTGTCAAGATGACCAACATTCATCATCTGCATGAGGAAACCAAAATGCTTCTAGCTGTACAGCTCAAGAACTTGTTAACTTTGCAATTTCAAGCTGTATAGCAACTGCCTTATCACCCCAATTACGAGGTGATAACGGAAGATCCCCCGTTGGGCTCATCACGCAGAACATCCCTAAATATTTCAATGATAATCGAGTCATTATTTCCTCCACTGTAAACCACACAGCTTTCACGGATGCCTACAAAATAATATTAGCAGGCAGTCAAGGATGCAACGAAGAAAAGAGGCATAATAGGGTTCTGACCGATTATCCACCAGACAATGCAGACAATGAGATGCGGACGGGATTAATCCGGTTGAAGCTTATACGCAACTCTTATTGCGGGAGGATATTCCTCAAACTCCGAAGTGAATGAATCACTTGCCGATCTTTTTCAATGTCCCAGTATACCTAAGGACCTTCGTTCTGTTGACCCATGGCTACAACCAGTAAAGGTTACATGTTTTCTATCACTGCCAATGCCAGAATTGAATTTCGCATTTCTTTATAGACAGAAAAAGTTATCTGTAGGAAGCCTATCATAAGCTTTGGTTAATTTGAAAAGATTTTATTGAGACCACTTAGTCTTTAAGGGTTAAACACCAAAATGATTTATTTTCCTTGACCAAACAAGTTATAGCCAGGCCAGTAATTTGATATACAATGTTTTATACAATTTATGTGTACCTTAAACATAAAATTTTTGTTTCATTTTTCTTATTGTTGTTGTTGCTGTATACCTGCAGTTTTTAAAAAGTAAAAATCCCTCAGATTTAACAAAACAATACAGAACAGAACAGAACAGTACAGAACAGCACAGCAGAGTAGAGAAAATGTCATTTCATTAACAGGCATTTTAAAAATCATCACACATACGATATGTTTATATAGGGATTATGACATGAAACATGCTCATATACTATAAGAAAGGCAGAGAGAGAGAGAGGAAAGTAATTTGAAAATATTAAACAAAATAATGTGTTAAGTTGGCAACACTAAAAAAAGTATTATATTTTTATAAATTACTTGAAAGTAATTGAAATTTAAACAAAAGCATTTCATTTTAATTGATAAATTCTTAAAATTAATCAATCAATCAATCAAAATGAATTTTAACAAATCATTTCCAGAAAAATTGGCAACATCATCATGAAGCCAAGAGAGTAATAAACTTTAATCGAAAAAAAAATTAAAATAAAACACAAACAAATTAGGGGTCGAATGAAAAAAAATGTGAAAGGATGTCAGATCTTTTACTTATGGTTTGTGTCTTTGATAACATATACGGCACTTTTGAAGTGATGTCTGATGTGTATTCTTACGCAGTCATTGAACGAAGTAATGAAGGCAATGATTTTTAAAGCATATCGCTTGATGATATAACCTATGCTCCTTCTGAATATATTTCTTCGATTTCAACTTGAGGAGAACTGATTTGTGAAAAACGAACCTCAATAAGTGAGGTTAGGTTAGGCGGTGAACCCTCCTTGAAGGACAAAGTTTCCTTTTGGCTCATTGTGGTACCACAATTAAACTTCATCCAACCCGAACATCAGACGCTCCGAAACTCTAAAATAAATTCCGCTTTGCAGCATCTTTATTGCGGAGAATTCAGTCAACGGTAACAGAAAATAAACCGAAAATAAAGCGTCAAGAAATTCCGACATGAAGTCACTAACAGATGAGATGAAAGGTAGCCTTTGCCTTCTCCTCAGACCAATAGCTCCCTGTAGAAATCATTTGAGGGAATGCCAATTCTATTAGCGTGAGATCTCCAATTATACGATAGATGGTCATGGGATTTAAGGACAGAAGGCTACCAGTCCTCCTTTTATCAATACAAGTCCAGCAAAGTCTAGCAATATTGCAAGTACTCTCCTAGTGCCAACGAAATTGAGCCTCCCTATACAATAAGCGTCAAGAAACTTCGGCAGGCAGCCACTAACAGTTGAATGAAAGATAACCTTTGCCTTCTCCTTAGACCTACAGCTCCCTGTAGAAGTCTTTGAGGGAATGCCAATTATATTAGCGTGTCTTGCAATAAGACAGTGAGCCGTGCGTATTTCAATTGCGAGATGGATGGTCATGCAATTTAAGGACAGAAGACTAACAGTCCTCCTTTATCACATACAAGTTCAGCAGTCAATATTACACGAACTTTCCTAATGCCAACGAAGTTAAGCCTCACTGTACAATAAACGGAGATATACAATCCATTTTAGGACGTTATATCCAGGCAAAGATAAATGGCAGGCAGCTCCCTGCCTACTACAGCAGACCAATCACCTGCTTAGCTGAAACAACAATAGATTAACGAAACGGTAACAAGGTAAAATGCAACCAACATGGAAAATTTTTTGTGGAAGTCATATGCTCAAAAGAGGGTGTTATGAAAAAAGAGAACACAATCCATGTGAGACTATCGGAACTTTTATTCTTAGATATTGGAAGTTGGAGCTTCATATTGCCCCGGGCCAGGTTATCAGCAAATAATTATCGACGATCTCCCATGGAAATATCTTGACATACATGGACAAGAAAGAACGTCAAGTGACCAGACACGAATCTCCGTCAATAAACTGTACTGTACTGATAAAACTCTGTATTTCATGGGACCAAATGTGCATTTTTTCGATCACAATCGTCGGGTATAAATGGACAGAGGCTATCAATTTTTTTAAGATAAAATGAATTTGCTACCCAAAAACCTGTGTTTGATTCGAAAAAACCGGGCTTATTGGCACACACTCGTACTTTCATTAGTTGGGCGTTGAAATGGATTTGGAAACCTTCACCCAAGACACCGCAGCTTTTTTTATTGGCATGAAATTATCTTCTGGGCCCTTATTGGCCCACACTCGTACACAATCGTTAATTAGTTGAGTGTTCTATGGATTTAAAACCTCACCTTTAGGCCCTATAATATGGAAGCATTATCAAATATCGGTAGCGATGTAGATCCATCGAGAGGTCTTCATTCGAGTATCCAGTGTTGTCAGCCAGAAGTTATAATGGAATGTGCTCTCTTGATCGGCTAGAATAGAAGCTTGAACCGATGGCCAATACTAGCATTAAACAAATTCCCATTTTTTAAATTATACCATGTTTAATCAATACAAGTCCAGCAAAGTCTAGCAATATTGCAAGTACTCTCCTAGTGCCAACGAAATTGAGCCTCCCTATACAATAAGCGTCAAGAAACTTCGGCAGGCAGCCACTAACAGTTGAGATGAAAGATAACCTTTGCCTTCTCCTTAGACCTACAGCTCCCTGTAGAAGTCTTTGAGGAATGCCAATTATATTAGCGTGTCTTGCAATAAGACAGTGAGCCGTGCGTATTTCAATTGCGAGATGGATGGTCATGCAATTTAAGGACAGAAGACTAACAGTCCTCCTTTTATCAATACAAGTTCAGCAAAGTCAATATTACACGAACTTTCCTAATGCCAACGAAGTTAAGCCTCACTGTACAATAAACGGAGATAATACAATCCATTTTAGGACGTTATATCCAGGCAAAGATAAATGGCAGGCAGCTCCCTGCCTACTACAGCAGACCAATCACCTGCTTAGCTGAAACAACAATAGATTAACGAAACGGTAACAAGGTAAAATGACAACCAACATGGAAAATTTTTTGTGGAAGTCATATGCTCAAAAGAGGTGTTATGAAAAAAGAGAACACAATCCATGTGAGACTATCGGAACTTTTATTATCTAGATATTGGAAGTTGGAAGCTTCATATTGCCCCCGGGCCAGGTTATCAGCAAAATAATTATCGACGGTATCCCCATGGAAATATCTTGACATACATGGACAAGAAAGAACGTCAAAGTGACCAGACACGAATCTCCGTCAATAAACTGTACTGTACTGATAAAACTCTGTATTTCATGGGACCAAATGTGATATTTTTCGATCACAATCGTCGGGTATAAATGGACAGAGGCTATCAATTATTTTTAAGAATAAAATGAAATTTGCTACCCAAAAACCTGTGTTTGATTCGAAAAAACCGGGCTTATTGGCACACACTCGTACTTTCATTAGTTGAGCGTTGAAATGGATTTGGAAACCTTCACCCAAGACACCGCAGCTTTTATTTATTGGCATGAAACTTATCTTCTGGGCCCTTATTGGCCCACACTCGTACACAATCGTTAATTAGTTGAGTGTTCTATGGATTTAAAAACCTTCACCCTTCTAGGCCCTATAATATGGAAGCATTATCAAATATCGGTAGCGATGTAGATCCATTGAGAGGTCTTCATTCGAGTTGTATCAGTGTTGTCAGCCAGAAGTTATAATGGAATGTGCTCTTTGATCGGCTAGAATAGAAAGTTGAACGATGGCCAATACTATGCATTAAACAATTCACATTTTTTAAATTAACACCCAATATAATAATAAAATAAAATACACAACAGAGCAAGAGACACTGTGTTAAAATCAGACTGACACCTACCCCAATCACATTCGCAATGTGTTCAATTGCAATGCAATTTCACACAAAGAGAGGAGACGCGAAGTTGCCTATACACTGACAACGAGACTGCAACAAATCTTAATTGATTGTTTTGAATAATTTGATTGGCAAGAATAAAAATATCGTATAAACAAAATAAAAAAAATATATTTTATGACTAACTACTAAACTTTATTATATTTTTGTGATAGCGTTTTAATATTTATGGTCATGATAAAATAAAAAATTTACAAATTTTGGACTTTGAAACGTCAAAATAAAAAAAAAGGATTTTTTTTTTATTGACAATTAAAATGAATTGTTTTGTGAACAGGAAGAATAAAAATGGAAAACAAAAACTGAAACTGAGTTGGCAATGTTTGTTGGTTGTATCAAAAAGCCAATTAAAGTTTAAAATATTTTTAGATTGTCGGGTCATTTTTCGCTTTGTTTTATCATTTTTTTTTATTGTTGTGATGGAATTGTATACGTTTGATTTAAATTTTTCGCGTGATTGTTTAACAATCTGTCACTGTTTGTTGTTTAAATGTCAGTCGGTAGTATTATTGATTAATTACCACCAGTTAAAACGTTTGATTGATTGGTTGTTTAAATAAAAAAAACGCGCAGCAATGAAAGACGAAACAACACAAGGTGACGCAAAAATGTCAGAAGTTTTCCGAAAGTGTCGATGGTAACTGCTTCATGTAGGTTAACGTGGAGGTATTGTATATCAAATCGGATTACCGCCTGAATATGATGATGTGAATAGGAGTGACACGTAAGGGGATGTGATTACAATTCTAACTGAGCGGTCAACTGAACCACAATCTAGTAGATACTTGGTGATTTGGTACATACATACATATATACACACATAAGGATATGGAGTAAATCTCTGTTGGACTATAGCAGAGTAAGAAGAATACCTCCTACGTAACTGTCACGTCCTTGGTAGGGTAAGGAAAGGTAGGGGAAGCTTTGATGGCTTTAGACTCTTTGTCGGAAACCGAAATTCATATATTACATACATATGTATATTAGTTATTACAAAATTTCAGTCAGGATTTACAACCTAGTTTCTCACATCACTTATATTGTGCGTGTTTTTATACATGATTGTTGCAACCTACAGTGTAAAATTGGCTCCAAACGACAGATTTTTTAGAGAAAGGTTTTTATGGAAATTTTTTATTTACTCTCAGAGTGCCAGAATGCCAAAAATCTGCTGATAGGAAGTCGCCGCTGAAATTTTTTTTCGTATTTCGTTTTGTTGGAGATGTCTGACCTGGGGTTTGAACCGAGGCCTCATGTCTAACAAGCCAACGTACTACCTACTAGACTACGGCATTGTAAACCATTTACTTTTTTTTAAAAACCAACGATCTGGCAACGCTGATAAATAAATTTCATCTTCAATGTCATTTATTT
>QOCX01000050.1:105566-150247 GCA_005959815.1 Sarcophaga bullata | reverse complement strand
CAAATTTGGCATTTACGAATATGCATCGTGCAATACACGAAGAACGCCTAAAAGTAGTTAAAACGGACTAAAAAAAATTGCTGATTGAAACGTGGTTGCATTTAGAGAATTAGTGAAAAGCTAGTTTGTAATCTTGACTGAAAGGTTTAAGTTGAGGTTAAGGAGTGGTAGCTTTGATACAAAAAGCTCACTTGAGTACGCACAGCGGCCCGATGTGACGCCTCAGATGAACGCAGTCTCTGTACCGACCAAATTTCTCTAAACCAGAGAAGAAGAAGTTGGTCAGCGCAGGGGCTGCACGGACTGAAAGAGTGTACGATTACATATGTAAGCAGGTAATGCTTTTAAACTTAAAATTCATAATTAAAGAGAGGCTTAAAAGGGGATCATTTAAGAGAATGAAAGCAAATATATTGGGGACTTACATATTCATAGAATTTAGGTCTCAAACATTGCAATGGAAATTTACTCACCTGAAATAAAAGAATAGAAAAGAATATTTATTAGAAAAAGAAATTAAAAGGAAATTAAAAAATAAAATAAAAAAAAAAATTTTAAAACACTTTTAAAGTGTAACTGACTTGAAAGATATTTTTTTAATAATTTGGTTTCAATTTTTTGTCTTTTGTTGGTAACACTAACAATGTTTACATGGCAAAAGATAATAATTTGCAGCCGGATTTATTTCATTTACTGCAATACGTCGATAGAATTAAATAATTTATGCAAAATACTCGCAAATTAATTTATTTAAATCAAAAAAAGAAATTGCGTTTACAAGTGTTGAGCACCTAAGGTATACCCTGGTAATACAAAAGTTCTGCATTTCTCCATGTATCACTTTCAACACAACAATCACTATAAACAACTTAAGTTCGATTCGTTATTTCCAACATTAAAGAAATTGATTTTAAGTAGAGACTTTCATGCAACAATAAATAATTGAATCAATGAAGCAATGGATGATTGAATAAATGAAATAAAACGAGGCATAATGATGAAATAATGACTGAAAGGAACGATAAAGGTGGTCATTGTTGTATTGTATACACCGGAAATTTAAAAGAATATTTTTATAGTAACGGTAAATTAAAACAAAATCCATATTTTTGAAGCTTCAAACATAGTGCTACTTCGTTGAGCTGAGACACCAATTGAAAAAGTTAAATCTGTAAGCTGTGATTATTTCTAACAGCCCCCTCAACCATGTTCCAGTGGCATTTAGAGCTCTGCGTTCTGTACTTAGCTATTATTACAACTCTCCTACCTATTTAAAGCCATATAATACCTAGTATCGGGTCTCTTCCTTAACCGTCTTAACCGTCACAGTCTCTGAGCTCAATACTCATGCGAAGCTGAGAAGGATATAAAGAATGACGTTGTGCAACACCTGCAGCTTAATACAGTGCGAGATTCCAGATAAGACGATCCCTTATGAACAGAGTTCTTGGACGGAGTACTATGGCACTATTTTCCACAAAAGTGTCCAGTTGTTTGCATAAGCTGGCAGCATTGACATCGTAGAGCGTATCAAGCAAGATGTTACTGCTGCCTTTAGAGCTATTGAACGGGAGTATATCAATGTAAAGGTCCAGCAGTAAATGAAGACAAGTTTCCACTATCGAATTCCCGATTACGACCGATAACTGTGCTTTCGATGTTCTCAGTGAATTTGTTTATCTTGACTCTGTCGTGGCCAGCAAAAATGATGTCAGTCTGTTGATCAAGCATACGATCACGCTTGCCAACGGGTGCTACTTTGTTCTCAATAGGCAATTGATTAGGAGAGTCCTCCCTCGTGCGACAGAACTAGTACTCCAGAAGTCGCTCATTCTTCCCGTCCTTCTCAGAGCAGAACTACTATTAAGCACCTAAGCAACAGCCGTTAGAGAGAAAATTCCCACGTAAGATCTTCAGTCCAATACAAGTTAGCGATGATTTCCGCATCAGATCTAATAATAAACCATATAAGCTTCTCAACGACAGAAACGTTGTGCAGAGCATTAATAGCCTGCGATTGTGCTGCTCAGTCATATCGTTCGAATTTAAGAAAACGTTCCGGCGAGACTCGTATTTAATGCGGAGATTATTGTAACTCGACGACCTTGTCTGCGATGTAAAAACAAAATCTAGAAGTGTTACTATCTCCTCATAAGAGACTCTACTGTATTTGCCTGGAAATACAAAACATATATGCGACGACGTCTACTATGTTTGACTTGAGGCGCATTATGATTAACTCTGAAATTCTGTAAAACTTGCAAGCCAGTTCTTTTAATTTGAAGTGCTTAACAAAACCGCAAAATATATGTTGCCGTATGTGCGGTTTACAGTTCACTTGAGTTCATTACGTATTTTTATACAATTTACGTTATAATAAGAGCGTGTTAAAGACGCTCTGACTTATTTTAGAACAATAGCGTTATAACGAGATTACTTTGCTATGTTTACGATACCCAAGCGAGTTAAAGAGCCTATAAATAACAGACTGGGATTTATCCGTTGCGGTCGAATGCTGCATTCGATTTGTTTTCTCGAAAATATTTTCCATACAGTTGGCCACACTTTTTATGTATTTGTGTTTGTAAACATTTCTTATTTGTTTTTTTGTGATTACACTGGCATGACCTTAATTTTTATTCTAAATGGATGTTCATGGAAAATGTATGTATTTTTAGATGAGATGACTGTCGATCGTCTGACAGCCGAAAGCCATAATTGTAAACAAAAAAACCATTAAACTTTTGTAGTTTTAATTTTCTATTTGTGTGTCCAGAATTTATGAGGACGTATCAATAAATTTTGTTTTAACGTCGCTCTACAGTCATCATAATCTACATAGAGGTGTGGTTCAGATGCGCGTGTAAAGAGAAGTATTCTCAATTCAGTTTTTGGGAATTAGTGGGCTGGACAGTCATTATATCAAGGATTCCAAAACAGATTTTCTAACGGTCAGGCGTTACTTGGAATCGAAAATATAGGCGACCAAACTTGACGTTTCCTTCAAATGAGCAGTAAGAAGCATTCTGTATAAAAAATGAATTTCATCAACCACAAAAAGTCAAGTCGTAGATCATAAAAATGCAATTCATCGACCAAAAAAAATATGCAAGTCATCGACTAGAAAAATTATGCAAGTCGTCGACAACAGAAAATGCAAGTCATCGCCAAACAAATGCTAGCCATCAACGAAAAATTCAAATCATCGCCCACAAATGCAAGTCATCGACCAATAAATGCAAGTCATCGATCTAAAAAATGCAAGTTATAGATATAAAAAAATGCAAATCAGCTAAAATACGTAACTCATCGGCCAATAAATGCAAGTTATCGACCGGAAAAAATGTAAGTCATCGTAAGTAATGATTCAAAGAAAAGTTTCAAGGCCTCTTAATATAATTATCATTGTAGTCAAATATCAAGGTGATATGGTAGATTGGCATTTGATTTCCGCCGAACTATCAGGTAGGGTAGGTTACGAAGAGCTGGAGGCTAGAGAACACCTCCTTTGTAACTGTCAAGTTTTTGGTAGAGTGAGGCAAGGCAGGAGAATCCTTGATAGTTTGCACTCTGCATTTCTTCACTTACACGTATTACTCATAGAAAAACATGGGTTCTCTGTTTTCGTTTGTTCTTTCTGCTTTAACTGAAAACTCTGAAAACCCTGCAACAACCAATTCATGCATTATACACGAGGAATAGTTCTTGGGGTGTCATCTGTAACGCTGCCAGTCTCTTAAAAATGCTTTAAAATCTTGTCAATCTCTTGTGCAGTAGGTCGATAATGACGAGCATAGGCAACTCATTATGCTCGAAAAGTAATTTTTAAGTATTTTGGTCGCATTCTTAGCAGAGACCTCTCTCTTGCGATAAAACTAATACTCTACAAGGTGCTCATCCTCTCTGTGCTTCTTTATGGCGAAGAGGCATGGACACTATTGCAGCACTGATGCAGCAGCCTTAAGAGTATTCGAGAAAAAAGTCCTATGCAAAATCTTCGGTCCAGTGCGAGTTGACGATAATTTCCGCATCCGATCCAATTGTTAGATGTATGAATTCCTCAACGACATGGAAGTTATGCTATGTCGTTCGAATGGATGGGGGATGCTCCGACGAGACGGGTATTTAATGCGGAGATTTGCGGAAGTCGGCGAACAGGACAACCTTGTTTGCGTTGGAAGGAACAGGTCGTGGAAGCTATGTCATCATATTGGTGTGACCAACTGGCGTAGGTGCGCAAAAAGCAGAGGAAGGATGGAAGGATCTGTTAAGGCAGGCTGAAAACCGTTTTTCGGGTTGTTAATGGCCAGTTAAGTAAGTGAGTTAGTAAAATCTATCGTTAGGAGTCAATTTTAAAGAATAGATCCCCCCATAAGTGGTATTAGAAGCAAAGTCGTAATCGTGACTAAAGGATTATGTATGAGAATGGATAACTCTATACTAACTTATCCACATATTACGGATATTTATACTCCTTATTTTCGGGTAATAAATTAAATATGTGTTTGTGTGACACACACACACACACACGCTCACACACAAACTCTATCACTGAAATTCATTTATAATTTCACAATGAATATTTTAATCCTTAAGTTGCAGTTGAAAAAATAAAAAAAATAAAGAAACAACTACAACAATAATAAAGT
The DNA here is from genome assembly GCA_005959815.1 of Sarcophaga bullata. Classification (NCBI taxonomy): domain Eukaryota; kingdom Metazoa; phylum Arthropoda; class Insecta; order Diptera; family Sarcophagidae; genus Sarcophaga; species Sarcophaga bullata. The sequence goes on along the minus strand of QOCX01000050.1, from coordinate 145,598 downwards.
ATTAATATAAATAATAATTATAGAAATATACATAACGGAACAACAATAAATACAACAACAACTACATATAACAATAATATACGCCATATTTTATTCATTGGCTCATACGCCATAATTTTTAATGACTTTTTTCCAAAGGCATGGCATTAAAAACACATACACAAACACAGACACGGGCGTGAATGACTATTTAAATCATCAGTTTTCATACAAAAACAAAAACTTCTTGATAAATAAAGAATTTTTTAAACGTTTTTTTTCTACCGATATTTTATAAAAAAATAAAGCGAATAAAAAAATTTTAAAATAAACCATCCTTGTTGTGCATCCACGATGCATCACATACAAGCATCGAATATTGCATTTTTCTGATTAAAATAAATGAAATGATGGAGAAAAAAAAATATGCTGGACTTTATATTCATAAAGAATTTTATTTTTAAATTATTTTCACATGGCAAGTTAATTAAATGTGATATTAAGTTGGCAACACTTAAACAAAAGCAAGCTATTTCATCTTAATTAAGTGGCAAAGCGTGTGTTGTAATTAAAAAAAAAACTCGAAACTACAATGCCATGCCATTCATGCCACTGACTGAAACTGTTTTATTCAGCAGCCAGCATATATAAACGAGGCGTGGTTCGAAAAGCAGAAGAATTCTCTTTAAAATACGTTGCATAAAAAATGATTCATTATGCGGCACCCTAATTTTGTAAAACAAAAAATCTTTTTATGGGAAATCAATGTTAATTTCAAAAATCCTTCATCGTTTAATTCATGAGATGTTATAGTATGCTAGGATATCCTATCGACTGTCATAGGTGTCCGATCATAACCGTTTTTTTTATCACAAAAATGTTTCTTTTTTTGGCAACACTGTTAATGGATAGCCTTACCATACTTTATGCGATTATAGTCCCCTATTTTAACACCTTAGTTAATGCGAGTCTTCCAGTCAGTGAAATCACCCGGTTTCCGATAGGTAGAAACATAAGGAAGTTCAATTGTCTTTGCAGCTTTATCGTCCTTTGGAGTCGTACGTCTGACAACTTTAACTGTTTGAGCGCTCCCTATTTTCTCTCGGTTTTGTAGAGTTTACAAGTTCGCCCGAGGCGTTTGAAGCTCTTATCTGCTAGTTGTTAGCAGTGCAATCAAGTTCATCGTGCGATCTTGTAGCCACATTTTAACGCGGCGTACAAGAGAGAATGTGCATCAACCGTTCTCACACCTTCACTGGTATTTGCTAACATCTTTCCGGCCTTTAACCTTATATTTCTCGAAGTTGACTTTTGAAACTAACATCAACGACTAGAATTTCTTTTGATTGAATATGCTTTTAAAATGCCTTCAAATAATTTATTTTCCAAATGCATATTCCCTCTTGAGGTGTGTGTACCATAATAAAGAGTATTCTATGGAATATATAATCGAACTGTTTATTGACATTTTATGCGATCAAAACAAAACAAAATTGATACACAGACGTCATCGAATGTATATTACATACATAAATACGGCGGTACACAAAAGTCGAATATATTCGAATAGCCGTTGTCGGCATGACGGAGTGTAAAACGTGTTAGGCTACCTGCTATACAGCTACAGCTACTGATTGTGAATGGCAAATAGTCACAACTGGCATTACGTGACGTAGGCGTGAAATAATTTCTCGATAAAAACTGTTTTAATTTTGTCAGCTACTTGAGTGACATGTTCATTTAAAAATCGTTTGAGAATTAAAATGAATGCGTTTCAGACGTTTTTTTAAAAGGAGACAAAAAAAATTGAATTAATTTTCAAGAACCGAATATAGGGCCTCTTGCGAGCATATGCTTTCCAGCATTATCCACTGCTGCATTAACCAGCTGCTGCTGGTTGGCTGCTGTTGTTGCCATAAATTCTGATTGGTTGTCAGTCTACCTTGTTTTCGTTGCGTTAATCTTGTTAATTGTTCCTCTAGTTAAGCAATTGATGGGTCTGCTGTAACAGATCCTAGGCAAATGGTGTTGACATCTATCGTTCCCTAGAAATAATGGAGGAATAGCCATTAATTCCTCTTATCGGGGGGTATAGCCCGGGAATAAATGCCTCTCTTCGATAGGAAAGAATTTGTAAAATCAAGAATCCCCGAAGCATCAACAAAACTCCTCAGGCTCAGTACCAGTTGGGGTAGGTGCTAATGCTTTCCCGAGTTATTCAAAACGAACAAACAACAAACATCGACTACAAGTCTTTACTAATCAATCTCTACAGACCTAAGACAATAAACAATTTTGATTTGCTCCGTTCTACACATTAGCAACCAAACCAATACAGCATCTTGAGAGGAAAGTTTGCATGAATTGGACACACATCGAGCCCAACAACTACATCGTTAAGGCAACTCTGCCGTACAACCTTAAAAGCTGTCGTTCGCAGTAACAACAACGGATATCCTAGTGTACTAAACCATTTCAAATGTTTCGAGCGTGACTACGATTGTTGTACAGTTAGTTCATCCAGACACCTATATTAGACTCAATGCGTTCAATATAACCTCAAAATGATTTGAAATTCAGTTTTACAATTTTGAAATTCAGTATTCGGTGGACAACCTAGGGTTTGTTGAATTCCATTTGGGTTTTTCCAATTTGAAAAACTACTCGTTGTTGGGGGCACTGTTATTCCCTATCCATCATTACTTCCTCAGAAATCTCGGATCCCTTTTGAACCTGCTTGTCTGCGTTTTCTTCTTTCCATCTAAAAGCCTTCCAATAAAAGTCCCCCCTATTCTCTCTCGTTAAAGTAAAGAGACATGTTGTGTATGATTCGCACATGGCATTAGACTTCTTTGAGCGAGTTGCAGTGCTGTGGAATGGTTTTTGAAAATGCCAACTGCTTTTGAGTTACCCGCTTTAATAAAATCATACTTTGTTTAGAGTTTTTTTCTTTCGTGTTTTTTTTTTCTTCTTCTTACATTCATCTCAAGACACATTCAACATATTCATACGCCACTTTTTTTTGTATTTCTTTTTTTTTTGTTCAATTTACCCCCTCCCCTCCATCAACCCGCTATGTAGAGAGTGTGATATGCCTGCTGCTGCTGCTGCTGTTGGGATTTTGATTCGTTCTGATTTTGTGCCTCGAGTGAGTAGATGATGTCTGAGCGAGCGAGTATAACCAAATGTCAGGTTATTGTACTTAATTTAAAATTCTTTTAAGAATTATTCTTGGAATTTGTTTATTGTTGTGTTTGTTGTTTGTTGTTGTCATTGTTGTTGTTATTTTATTTTAATATAAAGAAGATTCATTCTTTTACAAGTAAACTCGTACGCAATACAAATTATATGAAGAATTACTGTTTGTTTGTGTGTTTTTCCTTTTATTGTATTTGCAAGAAAAACAAAACAAAACAAAAATAATAAAAAAATAATAAAAGGAATAGAAAAGCCAAATGGTCATGGAATATGAAAGAAAAATCAAGAAATTTTTTTAAAAGAAATAATTTTTTTTATTTGACAATCTTTTTAAGCTGCTAACAACAAACAAAACAACACAAATATTTTATGAAGAAAAAAAAAAACACGCAAAAGTTAAATAAAAAAGTATTAAAAAAATAATCTTTTGTAAGGAATTTTTATTCGAATCGTAAAATGAAAATAATCAAGGGAGGAATGCGATCAAAAAATTACCCGCGATGGAATGACTTGGTCTTTATGTATTTCGTGGTTTCAAAATCGCCAATCTGGCAATGCTGTCAGTTGTTAAATAACTTTCATTTCAAGTCATGGATCGTTTAACACCCGAAAAACTCGTAAAAATAGTTAAAACTTGAACAAAATTGATGATTCAAATGTGACCACCATTCAAGCCAGGGGGGGTGGTAATTATGGTTGCCATAATTCACTTACTAAGCAAGCAATTGTCAACATTATAGAGAAAGTTGAAGAGAGTGGAAGCATTGCAGATATGAGCACGTCGGTGCATCCTCACAATGGACGTGAAGCCGAAAATATAACTCATGTTAGTCTTGAAAGTGTGGTGGATAAGCCGAGTGTGTTGATTCGAAGGCGTACCCAGCTATTGGGCATATCTTGCATTTGGATTTGCTCGTCTACTCCCATAAACTCCAACGCACGCATTCATTACATTCGGCTGATCGCTCACAACGCTGTCGTTACACTGATGGGGTACTAAAGCAATAGGATTTCCATCCATTAAAATACCGAACTCACACGGAATTTTTAGCCCGTTTACCTACGCTGTAGATATATTGATAGGGTGCTAGAGCAACAGGCATTTAATGCTGATTTTTCGAAAAAAAAAATATCTTCAGCAATAGAGAAGTGATTGCGCCCTTACATCCGAGAAAGAGAAAGTTATTGATAAGCATTATAGTCTAGAACTGGTTTTCAGACCTAAATTTTCGGCAATTTCGCTGAAACGACCATTGTCAGCAATTAAGAGCACTATGGGCAGATGATAATCAACTATTTTCGGTTACAATCGAAGGTCAGAAGGTCAAAAAGTCACACAGCAAGTCTGATTGTAGCTTCATTGCATGATAACTTTCAACAACATTAATTTGATATTTAGCCGACTTTATTTAGCTACCAAAATCATACGCTGATGGTACCTCTAACGCATGAGCTTTTGAAAACGAATATTTTACAATTTATTTCCAAGATATCGCCCGAAATGTGCGAAAAAGTGGAAACCTCAAAAGGACCGTGGCTTCCTCTCATCAGTCTACCGTCTTTCAGAGTCGACATAAAACAGAAGGTCCCACAACTCATAAATGGAAATTAACACACAACATGGATGGTGTGCGAAGCTAGGTAGTAATCCTATGTTATGTTATGTTTATTTTTTTAATTCATTTAAGTTTCTATTTGAGAAATTTCTCTTTCAGTTTATGACCGTAAGAAAATTCTGGCAATTTTTGTATGAAAAATATGAGAAATACTCATTATTTCCCTCTTTTTAACTTAAAATTTCCATACCAACAGGCAATTATTATTGTAGTCCCTTATAACATAGTATTATATTTGAAATGGCAACCCTTCCTTATACTACTACTACCGACTACTGCTGAGTGTCTAATAAGAACTCAATTTATCACTTCCTACAGACTACTGATGTTCTCAACACACTATCACTGCTATAAACCAACTAATGTTTGGCAACTTTAAGAAAAGTTTTCTTTTTGTTATTATCATTATTGTTGTTGTTGTTGTTGCTGTAAAACAAAGAGAAAACGCGCCAACAAGTGTAATAGAAATAAAAAATAAAAACACACAGAATGACATTTAATACGCAACGCAAATGCAGAAAGAGAGTGAAAACAAGAGATGGAAAGAAAGACAAAAAGAGAGAGAGAGAGTTACAAAATTAACTTTTCTTTTGTTATTGTTATTGTAAGAACTTACTTTTATCATCGAATACTGATTTTGCAGCAGATATAGACGTTGATGCTGCAGCTGACAACAAATGCTGCTGTGGTTTCCGCCTTATTTGATGCTGTTGCTGCTGCTGCTGATGCTGCTGCTGATGAATATGATGATGGCCACCAATGCCAGCATTACTACCTATAAAGGTAGTGGGCGATTGTATGGCACCAGTTGAACTAACACTTGAACGACGTAAATCCACATTAAAACGTGAACTGGCACTACCAGTTGCTGTTGCACCAATACCAACACCAACTCCACCATTGCCGCCTGTACCCAAGGGATGCATGGCAAACGGCGAAACGGAAGAAGTTGTTTGTGTTGTTGAGACAGTGGCCGTGGTGTCCTCATCTGCTGTACCACCACCACCGCCATTGTTATCACTATTAAATGTAGTGGAGTAATGGTTTTCTAGCATTTGACCATTTTGTAAAAAAACACTTTTCACTTTGGGCTTGTTAAGGCTGGAGGCCACAACCGTACCGCTGCCAGTGGCATGCCAACCCAAGCAATTTGTTACAATTAACACACAGTAAATCAACAACATTTTGTTGCATTTAAACACAACACTTGACATAGAAAACGTGATGGCAACATTACGCGGCGACGGCGACGACAACGATGACGAAGTTAACATTAAAACCGGCATTTTGGACGAACACGTAAACGTCGTCTGCAACCTAGGGCAGCCTATGACGACGTTATTAGCACACAAACGCACGCACACAAATTGCTGAAGTTGTTTTCTTTCTTCTTTTTTTCTTTTTACTGTCGGAGACAGATATTTTTTTTTTTTGCTTTTTTACTTCTTTTAATGCTTCTTTTACAATTTTTCTTAGCTTTTAAAAAAAATTTATTTTGTTTTACAAATATTTTCTTTCTTTTGGCCTTCTTTCTTTTACAATATTTCAATAAGAAATTGAAATTCAAATTTATTTCATTTTATTTCATTCTGATTATTAAACTTTTTTCAAAACAAAACAAATATTTTCTTTTAATTTTACACTCTTGCTGGTTGGTTATTATTTACTTCTTTATTTATATTTTAGCTCTTTTACATTCTTTTAGTTGCGATGCTTTTATAGCAACAACAACAACAACTAACAAGCAACAACACAACAATGCTTGTAACAACATCAAAAACACAACATAATGCTGACAATGGTGGTTGGGGAGACAATACACACAAGTGTTGGTTGTTAACAGGAAGACAACAACAACAACAAAAAATATGTGAGAAAAACACACACAGTAGCTAAAAAAAACTTTACTTATATATATTTTTTTTCTAAAAGAAAATGGAGCCTTTAATTTAGATTTCTTATTAACTTTTACGAATTCCTTTTAAATTATTTATAAAACACACACAACACTGTATACATTATCAAATAAGATGAATTTTTCTTTGATTTTTAATAAATTTTCTTTTATTTTTCACACACAGCAAACGCTCACCAAAGTATTCAACAAAATGAACGATTCACAACGCGTTGCCATCTAGAACAAACCATCACTCTCAAAAGTCACGATGCGACTGAAACAAATTATGCAAAGAGAACATGAAACCACCTCTGATAAAATGGTAATAAGAGAACAGCACATTACAGCACGACACACACACACACATACAATATAAACAAACTTGTTTGCTTTACCACAGCAATCTTTAGTGTAAATAAAGGATTTTATAAATAATTTTTTTTGTTAGACTTTTAATTTTTTTAATATAAATTAGAAAACTAATTATTACACAATTTTTAAACAGTTTTTATATTGATTTACTTCTATTGACCTACACCAAAAGTACCATTTTTAAGGGGTTAACATAAGTTTCTACGTCATTGTAACTACATTGGCAACGTAATCAGTTTGTTTACGAATAAGGCATAAGGGCAATCAACAAATATGTATTGCCAGATGGTTTAAATACACAAAATAACATTGTCCGGAAACTTAAGGCCAAGAATTTTTATTCGCCCAAACTAGGTCGGAATGACCCATTGTAAGACGTCCTAAAGGAGAGAGAGAGATAACATTTAAGAGAGCACGGATACAACATTGAACCCCTAGCGCTTCTCAGCTAGTTCAAACTATTAATAAATTTATGGAGAGCCTTAATGTCCGCACTCGACAAAGAGTCCAAACATTTAAATAAGCCCCAACTATTTTGATTTTAAATTTAATTCCCTAATTCCTATACAGTATAAAAGTCTCTATAACGTTAACTGTATTAATGATCTGGTTACACAATATTATTAAATAATTTTCAACTGGCAATGCTGTAAAAAAATTTGCAATGTTTACATTTTGGTGGTGTTCTCTCTCAATTATAAACAAAAAATTCTTATTTTAAATGTAAAAAAACTTATAGAAATGGAACCGGGTGTCATAAAAAAATTAGATGAAGTTGTAGTTAATCGTATAGCAGCGGGGGAAATCATACAGAGACCGGCAAACGCTTTAAAAGAATTACTGGAGAATAGTTTAGATGCCAAATCCTCTTTCATACAAGTGACGGTCAAATCTGGTGGTCTAAAGCTTTTGCAAATACAAGATAATGGCACGGGTATACGTAAAGAGGATCTGGAAATTGTATGTGAACGTTTTACTACCTCCAAATTGACAAAATTTGAGGATTTAACAAATATAGCGACATTTGGTTTCCGTGGTGAAGCCTTGGCCAGTATAAGTCATGTGGCCCATTTAACAATACAGACCAAAACGGCACAGGAAATGTGTGCTTTTAAGTGAGTAAAAAGATTGTTCGAAGACAATTTAAAAAACAAATATATTTTTAAATCATTTCTAAGGGCTTCCTATGAAGATGGCAAATTAAAGGCTCCACCAAAACCTTGTGCTGGTAATCAGGGTACCATTATTTCTATAGAGGATCTGTTTTATAATATGCCACAACGTAAGCAGTCTTTAAAGTCGCCAAATGAAGAATTTCAAAGAATTTCCGATGTCATGCACAAATATGCAGTGCACAATTCCAAAGTGGGCTTTATGCTTAAGAAACATGGAGAACAACCGGCTTTAAAAACTTCTGCGAATAGTACACAGGAATTAAATATACAAACTATATACGGCAGCAATATAGCCAAAGAACTGATGGCTATAGAATTAAAAGATGCTGTGCATAAGTTCACAATGAAAGGTTTTATAACGAAGGTTAATTATAATGCCAAAAAGGGCATAATGCTGCTGTTCATTAATCATCGCTTGGTAGAATCAGCAGGTAAAAGAAATACAACTTTTTTTTGTTAAACTGCTTTTGTAAACTGCTACTTTATTTCTAGCTTTAAAAACTGCTATCGATGCTGTCTACAGCACATACTTACCCAAAGGTATGCATGCTTTTGTTTATATGAGCCTGGAACTTGAACCATCTAATGTGGATGTCAATGTCCATCCTACCAAACATGAAGTGCACTTTTTATATGAAGATGAAATCATAGAGAAAATTAAGGCTCATATAGAATCTCAACTGCTAGGCAGTAACTCAACACGTAACTTTTACAAGCAATTGAAATTGCCAGGCGTAACAGAACCTTCGAAAGAAAAAAAATCCTTGAAAAATTCTCAAGGCGATAAGATTTCTGCCAATTATATGGTTCGAACAGATAACAAGGAACAAAAACTAGAAAAATTCTTGTATACAGGCGTAACAAAAAGCGATTCAGGTGGTTCTTCCATAACATTAAGTGGTTCAAGTGGTATTAGTTCCGACAATGTCCAAGCAGATGAAAGTTTTCGTATTGTGGCTGCTAGAAAGTCAAAGGAAGTGCGTTTAACCAGTGTCTTGGAAATGCAAAAAAAGATAGAAACTGCCTGTTCTATTTATCTAAGAAAAGTACTTAAGGAAATGGTTTTTGTTGGTGTTGTGGATAAACATTTTGCTTTATTCCAACATGAAACTAAACTTTTTATGGCCAACACCTTGAAATTAAGGTATAACACAGCTAACGAAATTAAAAATACATTTTAAATTTGTTTTTATTGGTATTTCTTTTCAGTGAAGAACTATTCTATCAGCGTTTAGTGTATGAATTTCAAAATTGTCCACAAATTAAAATTGCACCTGAAAAATTACCCATTAAAGATTTAATTTTGATAGCTTTAAATTCTTCGGAAAGTGGCTGGACTGAAGAGGATGGCGATAAGGAAGAAATGGCTAAAACTGCAGCAGCCATTCTAATTGAAAAATCCGCTGTAATGCGTGAATATTTCTCATTAAACATTTCCCCTGAAGGTGATTTGGAATCTTTACCATCTTTATTGCAACAACACTGTCCGAGTAAAACGTTTCTGCCTTTGTATGTATTACGCCTAGCTACTGAGGTTGAATGGGATACAGAGGAAGAATGCTTTGAAACATTTTGTCGTGAGACTGCTCGCTATTATGCCTTAGTCTCAGAAGTCGAGTTAGAAACGAAATCCAAGCAACACTATTGGACTGTGGAACATGTATTGTATCCCGCCTTTAAAAAATATTTACTGCCCAATAATGGTTTGAAACAAGATTTCTATGAATTGGCAAATTTGCCTGCGCTTTACAAAGTGTTTGAGAGATGTTGAAGCTATTAAACTGCATGTGTTTTATGTTAAGACAAATCCAGAAGATTGAGTTTTTCTTTTCAAAGCAATTTTTTCTTGTTCTCAATAAATGTCATCGTTTTGTTTACTCTTATTCATTCGGCCATAAAAAATCTGTTAAATTTTAAATATTTTTTATTAAAAATAAGTTATTAAAACAGAAACAATTTAATCTATGTTAATATAGAAACTAAACTCATTATTAAGTACATACTTCATTAGGAAATAATTTATAAATTAGGTTGCCTTAAACGTTTCTCACGTTGAGCATTGGCCACATGTTCTTTGAGCATACGCATTATTTCATTATCGTATTCAGCTGGTGTGGGTTTTGTTTCTGTCGCCCAATAGTAAATTTCCCAATCATTGGTAACACCATTGATAAGTTTATCATATTGATCGGTTAAATCTGCACTCATATCCTTTAGGTATTTTGCTATGAAAGTGCTCAAAAGTAAATCATTTTCCAACATACCACGCTTGCGGGATTGATACACGAGTCTGGAAATTAAAAAATAGTATTAAAAATAAGAAAATAAGTTTTTATAAAAAGCGAAATTAAAAAAAAATTTTCTTCAGAAATGTATGCAATTTTCTACAATTCGACCGACAAAAAGAAGCGGCAAACTCCTGCCTATTGGAGAGGAATTGTATGTTCTGTTGTGTCCACCTTATAATCCGGATTTGAATGAAGACTATAACAGGCATAAAGGGTCAATTTAAGCAAATAGGAGGGGAATTATCTTTCATCAGGATACCAGCACACACACATTGCTAGCGACGCGCCTAAAGTTTAGTTAAGAAGTCTCTATGCATTCCTCTTATAGTCTAGACAAAACAGCAGTAAAGCAAAATTTGTCTTAACAGAGATTTGTAAAAATCGATTATCAAACAAAAGTTTTATTCACTTCTACTAAACGTTATAACTGTGGAGACGTGAGTTATTTTACGGGGTGGGGAGATATCAATAGTGAGTTTTTGGGACAGCTGTGAAATTCGAATTTAAATTTCTCAAACACTAGGGTCCGAAGCTTTATATAAATTAAGGAATAAATTAACGATTACACTGTAATTTACCTCTGTTTCTTAACATCCAACGGTTCGTTTTTCTTAAATGGATACTCCGGCAAAGGCAAATAATCTGGATCTTCATAGTCAATGATGGGCACATCAGCATGATTTACCACCTCCTTCGGTTTTTCTTCACCACCAGTCGGTGTAGTTGAGAATCGTTGGGTACGAGCCATAACCGGCGTTAAAGCCTTTTGGTAAACATTTTTCTATTCGAATAAAACACAATGAATTTACAATCTCGAAACGTAAATAGTGGTTATGCAACAATTCTAAGCAGTTCTTAAGGATATTTTTCTATTGAAAAAGAATGAAAATTAATTAAAAACTCACCATTACTTGACGCAACATTTTTCAAAGTTTTTGGTTTTATTGTCTGCTTTAAATAATCAATAAAATTTTCGATTTATTTATGAAAAGTTTTCCAAAGCTGCCTCTGCTGTGTAAATTGTTTTTTTGTTCAAAACAATAATAAATACACAACACACATGCACTCTATTGTACATGTGCATTTAGTTGGGGAAATTCTAAGAGAGTTACCAGATGAAATGTTTTTCTATTAGATAGTAAAGTGATGCCAGGTGGCGAGAGAATTTGAATTAAACCTTTGAATGGCTTGAAGGAAACGCTCAAATTCGCTTCATAAATAATTTAATTAAAATAGATTTTTTAATAAAAAGCTTAATTAACGCTGAATTAAAGATTTATTTGCCATTTTCTTGACATCTTTTTAATAATATTATTTTTAATGTGAATTTAATTTGTTATGACTTTGGGGTCTTACCGGGTCTCATGAGACCTTGGCGAGTAGTGGGAGATGTAGATATGTCTCTTCAGGTGGTTATGTCGGGAGCTGTTGATTTAGGCATACGGACCCTGAGTCAGGGTCTTACAGATTATATATTCAGGATAATTTTCACAAGCTTCCCTCATCGGCTTTCCCGAGAGGTAGTAGCGTCGTGGTATAATTAATTTTTTAATTTTTTTTTCAAACTGAGGTGTTTGGGATCAACAAGGCAAGTGAGCTGGTATCAGACTGGATTGCTGAGGATGAGGCGCTGCTATTTATATGGGTAGTCAGGCTGAAGTTTGATTTTTGCCTAAATAGAGGCCTTCAGAAGTCACTTAGAAAGTGATAGGGCGTCGCTGTGCAAGGTTTCGAGGTATTCTGGCGCACAGATCGATGAGATTACAGATGAACTGGCTAAGGCGTAAATCTTGTATCTGGGGTGGGAACCTATCAGGGTTCTGAGAGCAATTTCATATCAATGTTTGCGATAACCTAGGATACCAGAAAAGTTTTGAGTTCATTTTGTGTCTCTGCCCAGGCAACATGCCGTTTCTACCATCTTCAATAGGCTGCTAAAGACTCCTGGCCATTCTTAACATTCCGATCTTTAATTCCCACGGAATTTCGCTATTGGATTAGGGCTCTTATGGAGTCTTACACTATACCCAGATTTAGATCGCCTTCATTTCAAAATGACTAGTAAGAAAACTCCACATTTAAAAAGGCGTGGAAAGGTACGGTTGCAACAGCGTTCAAAATAACGCCTGAAAAACGGTGCAATAACCATTCAATCTGTAATTCAGCTCGATATCCGCATAAGACTCCGGCATCAGTGCTTTAATCCAGTTTCTGTATAAACTCTATTCGGAATGAGAATTCCGTACTTAACTACGATGCCCCGCTGGAAACTCTTATCCATAATGTCTGTTTCCACCAGAAAACACATCCTTACATAATAACCGGTCTAATAATCGCCTTTAGCTCGTTACATATTGAAGATTGAACAGAATTAGCGTTCATTTCAACTCATCGTTAAACAGTTCTTCCTTTTAACAATGTCATCCAATAATACTTTCAAGGCTTTAAACAGAAAAGACTGATAAATTTTTACTAAAATTGAAATCTTAAATCTACAAGTATTCGTCTGAAAGAAAAACAAAAACTCACGTATTTAAATTCATTTCAATTTTAAATGCAACTTAGTTTTATTTTAATAACAACGACTAAATTTAACAAACAGATTTATTAACGTTTATAAAAGCTTTAAGCTGACTTGTTAACTCTTCAAAAAACTATGCAAAATTCTAAGAATTCAGTAAATGCAAGTGAGTTTGAATTTAAATGGAAAAAACGAGAAGAAAAACTTAATACTTTAACGAAAACTAAAAACTACTTTGGAATAGAGCTAATTTATAAATAATTAAATAAAATTTTAATACAATTCATTACATTTGTTCGAGAGTTCATGGCATGTGTTTGTTTCTTGCTGTTATTGCTTTTTGGAATTCAAGCGGAATGTAAATAATGCTGACTTAACTAAATGAAACGTTTAAATTTAAGGCAGATAAATATGGATAAACCAATGGCTAGGGAATATTTAAAATAGCATTTAAATTTTAAACGTTTGCGTTCGGCTAAAAATTCATCATAATCAATGTAGAGAGGATTTTTACTGGGGCTAAATGAGGCCAGCTAAGAGGGGGAAAGACGAAGAAAATTTTAACACACATGTTACATGCTCTGGGAATGCGGCATATGCTTAAAAACTTACATATTTTGTAGTGTTTTTTAATTCTATTAAGGTATGCTTATATTGTTGTAAGTTCCTTTGTATGTGGGCAATATCTTCCTCACCAACTGAACCCAATAAATCAGACTTTAAATGTTGCTTAACAAACTTCATAGTGGAATTGATGATAATCAAATGTTGTAAATGATTGGCGGTAATCATTAATATCTCATAAAAGCTATTTTGTAAAGAAAATTTTCGTTCGTAAGTTATTTTCATGTTTTTTTTGCTTTTTAACAAAGACTTACTTTTCTTGAGAATTTTTACTAACACGGGCAATGGACTTTTTCGACCAGTGATGCAAATGAAAACTTAAAAGGAAAATACAAGTTTATTACAATCACAATGTATTTATCTAATATATAGGGTGTAGTAAAAAGAAATCCATTATTTTTACATTAAAACAAACATCAAAATAGTTATTCGCCATCTGGAGGAAGAGATGATAATTGCATGTTAACCTATCGTTTCTATATAAAAATTCAGATTGCTAAAGCCATCTACAGTAATCATAATGGAGTTCTTTTTACCTCATACACTTTCCATAAATATTCTATACTCACTCCAATAAGCCCTTCATTATTTTCATACGATATATGGGAAACATAATGCCCAACTCCTTTAAACTCTCATCGTCCATGACTAGAAACTGGGCTAACGTGATACGTCCTCTGGCGAAATACTCCAGAAAGTTATCCATATTGATGGACAATAAAATCGTGCTTATCTCTTGAAAATATTCTGGACATTCAGATTTTAAAAATATACGCGGTATATAATCACGCAATGTATTGTAGCCTAAAAACTTTGAGGGCACCATATAGGCTTCCTTTTCCTTGGGCAATAATTCCAGTAAATCATAGAAACCATGAAATTGTGCCACCTGTATAGGAGTATAGCCCTTCTTATTGGCGATTTTATAATTAACGCCAGCATCGACTAGTATTTTAACAATATCGGCACGATTATTTTCAATGGCATGAAAGATGGCCGTACAACCCTGATTATCGAAAGCATCAAAACTCACATCGTTAATCAGAAGGCGTACAATATTGGTAAGACCATTTTTGCAGGCCAACATAAAGGCTGTAGTACCATATTTATCGGCCATATTTACGATGGCACCGTTTTGTAAGAGTAATTTTGCTATTTTCTCTAATACATGCTTTTCTTTGCAATGCGAATCGCAAACATTAATTAGGGGAGTAATCGAATCTACTTGTTTATTTACATCAGCTTTCTTTTCCAATACTAAATACTCAACAATGTCCAGATAACCCTCTTTGCAGGCATGTAGCAAGAGTGTAAAACCACCTGTAGTGTTAAGAAATACAAAAATAATAATAATTAAGCATGAGTCATAGGTCACAAGAATTAAGAAACAATTTGTGTTAATTATTGATTGGCTAGCAAATATTATAAGGTGAATTAATTACTATTTAAGCAATAAGTATTGTGTATTGTGTATTGCATTAATTTGACAGAATAAATTTGTTGATTTTCTTGAATGGAAACTAATTTATCTAAATAGGCGATCTTCTCTCGTTCGATAGTATTCTCACTGGTGTGGGAATTACTATGGATAGACTACCCTTTGAGGATTAGGTTCTTGTTTGAGATAAAAGCGAGGTTAGGTTAGGTCAAAAATACTTCTTGCACTTCTTGAAAATAAATTTCAAAGCTTTGATCTTCTGCCAAACTTTTTAGTGGTTTAGGGATTGATTCTTTATTTCATTCAATTATAAGAAAGAAATTTTATTGTTAATCGGATTCGATTTCTATGAAATATGAAAAGCTCAACTCTGGACTTGGCCAGATACGTGCAATATGTCAAGAAGTATATGGAAATAAAATCTTGTTTGCATACAAGGTTACTTCATAGTTAGCAATAATCAGCAGTAATGCAGGATCGCACATATTCGGATTTGTTCTGTTGAACGATCTAAGGATTGTCAACTTGGAAATGGAAATTAAAAGCATTGACTTATTTGAAGTGGCGCTATTCAGAATTCAGGTGTGATATTTAGAAGTATTACAGTTTCAATACTCGACCATAACTTAAAAAAGCTGAGCATCTTATTAAAATTAAGTTTTGGTAATATTTTGTATATCCTGTTGGATTTTTAATGACATGGCCGTATAACACGGAGTAAAGATTTAGTCCATTTTCACACAGAATCACAATTTTGTCAAAGCTTTGAATGCTTGTTGTTTTCAACAAATTTTCCTTACCCTTTATCATTCCATCAATATTAAAATTTAACTGTTCCACTTGTTGCTTAACCTCATCTAAATTGCCTTGTAAAACGGCTTCATATAAAGGCTGCTCATCATTAGCCTGATACCAATAGTTTCTTGATGGCTTTTGTATAATCTGTAAGTAAAATTTATATGTACAAAGAAATTTAGTAAAAGTAACCTTGAATTAGTTCATAAGCCTTTTTGATTTTTTCCTGGGTTGGTCGTTTTCATTCATTCAAAACAGAATATAAAAAACCGTAAACAATAACAACAAACAAATACTCACATCATCACCAAAAGAAAAGCCATCATAATCATCATCGGAATCGCTATCTGGTGGTCTATATATTATATTACGGTTGGTCATTATTTAAATAAATTTTTTATAAAAATATTATTGTCTTTTAAAGAACAATAGAATAATTATACCATAAATATGCCGTATAGCTTCTTTGCCAATATAAACAAGACAAGAATTTGCAAATTACTGAGAGAGCAAATGCAAGAATGTAAACAATTGTGGTTCGCAAAAGCAGTGATGCCATATGTCGGTTGTAGAGAAGTTTTTTTTTTTAACAATTCACAATAGACGTAGTGAAGCGGAAAAGCTTTAGTGTAACGTACGTTTTGGCGGGGTTTAGTTCGTTTTTTTCTTTTCCTCTTTTTAATAAAGATTTAATAAGTATTGTGTAAATTGTGTAAAAATTAAGTGATATTTAGTGTTAAATGTGTTATTTTCCTCAACCCAATGCCGCTTTGTCAATAAAATGCATTGGTGATTGGCCAGGCAAAAGTGTATCTGTCTCAGGTAGGTAAAATTTACATATGAGCTCTTGCATTTTACTTTCCTAGCCTAGGCGGCTTAAAAATATTGTATCCAGAAAGCCGTTAATGATTTCGGAAGGCATTTATGCCTGTCATCTACAAAATTACGGATGCTTCCTTCCTTTTACATTATTTTGTAGTAAGGCAGAAGGAGCCTGATTGCATATCAATATGCCGGAAATAAAACTTAATTTTTTTTATTTCAAAATACTTTATTCGATATGTACAGAAAACAATGGCACACACTTACATATATAAATTGTTTATAAAAATAGTTCTACAACTTAAATTTATGACAAATAATAATATCGTATTATAATGCTTAAACAGTATCGTATAAAATTAATCACAACCAACTTAAACTATAATCCGAGCAGAACAGCCCTCTTACTGGCATTCATTTATGATAACAACTCCAAATATGGGGTATTAAAGAATCCGTCCAACTATTGTATTCTTTTGGACAATTTAAACGTGCAAAATATTCCATGCTATAGAGGGATACCATCATACAATTTCCATAAGTAAGTGTAAACCATAAGCAAATATTGCCTAAATTTTTCGGTGTGTAACGTGTTAGAAAGATCATAATGACGCCAATAACGCCAAAGAAAACAAACATTACGGGAAAAACAACTTGTAAGGCAAAACCCAAAACATATTCATGAAAGAGGGCAGAAATCGTGAACACCGTTATAGAGGACAAGCCCTTTGAGCCTTTATATACGTGATTATAGAAATCCTTGTAAATATATTCATACAGCCAATCATGTACCACCACATTCCAGTTACGATAATAGGCCTCATAATTGCAAGCAGTCCACCAATCGCGATAGAACATACGGTCGCCAAAACGTAATAGCTCAGCAGTGAAATTAAGCCAGGCATGCAAAATCATATAGAAACCACACAAAAATATAATAACACCCGGCATAAGCATTCCAAATAGCTTGATAATTAGTGCAGCACCATTGATTTCCTCTTTACCATAATTGGCAAAATGATGAACAATATGACGTTCATATATGTAACTGTAAAGGAAAGCCACGGCCACAACTTCAAAGAAACGTGCCAAAGCAAATTTCCATCTTATGGTAGAGGTACGTGGATAATTGTCACGATACAAGAGGGTGGGTGCAAACAAATAATACAAGTATTTATTGAAAGCTGGGAAATTGATTTCCAAAGTGTTTTCCTTGTCTGATTTCAATTTTCCTGTGATAACACGTGGCACTATAGTTCGTACAAATGAATGCATTTTCATTAGAAGGCGTACCGATTCCAATAATAAAACAGAGGCGCTAACAAATGGCAGGTTTAGGTAGAGGCATATTTGTGTGGGTATATAGACGAAGTATAATTGTGTGGCTATATACAATAGCAGGCATGTTAGAGACCACAAATGTTGAAGAGTTTCTGCAGAAAGAAAAGAAATAGGAAAGTTTAATAAAATTAAAATAATTTTTGGTAGAAATATAAGGTGTAGTATAAAGAAATCCATTATCTTTGAACGACATAAAGGAATGCCTTATAGAAACTCTCTTTCCTACAGCAAATAATAGAAATAAGAAGAAGTGTTACCTGGCTTCTATTAGGGAGAAATTTTTATAATAAAATCATACGTCAACAGGATTGGCAATTAATCAATTGGTTATAGTGGTTGTTTATAATATAAACTCAAGAGATTATGTGTGCACGAGCGTTGTTGTGTTCAAACATAATTCTTATCCCAGTAACCAAAACTTTCCGATTGTTTTCTTCAGACTTTGCAATAATTGGCCAGTAAAGCTTTGACTTATGGGGTTGGCTATAGGGGACCAGCTTATAATGATTGATTCAATAACAATTTTTTCTATTTGTCGTGATGGACAAATGGAGGATACGACCGTTAACGTTCATTTTACTTTTCTTTACTATTTGCTTAGGAATGTTAGTTCATGAGATTTATTTATTTTTTTTTTGTTAAGTGAGGTTAGAATAGATTGGCAGTCGCCCTACAAACCACAGCTCACTTGAGTCCTATAAGGTCCTTTTGAAATATTTATTACACATGTTTCGCCAAAAGTCTATACTTCTTGGGTAACGGTCCTCAACTATTCTGGTGGTTTTATAGATTTTTGGCTACCTAAGAGCCAATTTAATGTATGAATTCGTTTGAACTAGCCTTTGGAAGTGTGTGAGGTGGGTTTTTAACTTTTAAATTCGCCTTGTCCAGAAATCACTATGATAGCTCCTCTAGAGACTTTCGTGGATAATCTTAGATGTATTATGGGCACTAAACGAATATGAGCATTATTGTCCAAACGGTTTTTTGAACCGTAAATCTTCTAGATAATCGAAAGAGTGATAACATGACAATCGGACATAACGATTATTATTGGTTTAACGAAAGTTTGGTCATTTCCAGAGCTTGATGTTATCTTGGACATAAAAATGATCGGAACGTAAGGAAGAGAAATCAAAATTTGGATGATTGGTACAACCTTGTTAATCTTATATTATATGATTTGATAATGGATTTCTTATAACTACACCTTTGCTATAGCTACTTACTCCGTTTAGCCAATTTGTTTCTGATATGGGACCAAGCCTTTAAAGCATAATAAATGCTAAAAACAAAAGCATGTTGCAACAACCATACGCCAGCAATATAATGAATATTTTCAAAGCCAGATTTGAAAGTGCCCAGACCAAAACTTATGCTAAAAATTAAAAAAAATTCGTTATAAAATTCAAAATTCAAGTCAGAGAATCGTTTAGTTACCTGCCATTAACCAAGTACTCATAGCTGATATTATTCAATAGAAAGACCAAAAATATTATATAGAAGATATGATAAATGGTTTTCATATGATTGACCTCTAACAAAGCTGTTAAAAATGATTCACGCATTACGAAAACCTTTTCAGGTAATTCATAAGGTTTCTTAGAGGCTTTGCTTAGTTTCTTAGTTTTGCTGTGATGACTTCTAGAGTCACTAATTAAATCCAAAGACTGATTGTCATTTGAGGGATTTTCATTTTTGTCCTCCTTATCACAAGATACCTCATTTGAACTGTTCTTTATTGTTGTGTTTTCGTTTATATTTTTAGGAGAATGTATACGATTACTCCAGGTGTTTGATTTGAGATGATGATGCGTTACATGATGGGTTGTAGCAAAATTACGAAATTCATTTGTTTGCAATTCATGCTGACGAAGTTCTTGCATGACCTCATCTATCATGCCCGACATACGTTTCTGTACATCACGCAACACGGCAGTTTGAAATGTTTCCAATCTGTTGCGCACAAAATTTAATTCAATTGCCTGATCCGTTAGTGCTGTTGTAGATGATTCTATGAAAGAAAAATTATAAGTTGGAAAGAGGTAAGTAAAGAAACAATTTTTATTAAAGAATGATAATTATAAGTATCATAATCGTGTTGGTTAAAGGGTATTTCATTACAATATGTTACTACATGAGCTAACCTATGTGAACGTATAAGTTTGAAAAGCTCTTAAATAGCACTTAATAGCACACGTTATAGATAATATTTCATTGCATTGTGCAACAGGTGTTATATTGTATTTTTATTATGCCTAATGAGTTAAATAGACATAAAATTTTATTTTATTACGATAATAAATTCTTTATATTGATTAGAATAATAATAAACCGGTATACTTCAAAGTTCCACACATACATGTCTACCATATAAATACGAAGTCATAATTAGACGCTAATAAACTTATATTTTGAAAAGCGCAAAAGAAAAATTTTCAAATCAATCAGTTTATTTCGAAAGAAACTTAAAGCAGAAGCTAGGGACTGGTAATTTTAAATTAACTTCATTTCTTCCTAGTAGTATGGCAAACAAACGTATTTTATGTCATGCTTTTTCTTTTTAAATGCCAACGTTATAGAATTTGTATTGTGGCAATAATTTTTTTTTTCAAAACTCCTCTTGGGAGCATATGGCTTTCAAAAAGCATTTTCTATCTTATCCGGTTGGCTGCTGTTGTTGCCATAAGTTCCGTTTAGTTGTTATTCTGCCTTGTGTTCGTTTCGTTAATCTATTATTGTTCCAGCTAAGCAGGTAATTGGTCTGCTATGGCAGGTCCTAGGATGATGGCACTGTTATCTATCGTTGCCTAGAAATAACAACCTCCGATTATGTGCTGTAGTGGTGGGTACCCTTGCTAAGCCTTGCTTAGAATTCTTCTCTGTTTTTTTACTTCAACCTTTTATGGATTTCAAATTCATCACATTCCCTGGCTGTGCTAATTTTTTAATTAATTGTTGCAGAATTAAATATAAGATGATTATATATGTACGTATGTCCTCTTATCTCTAAGCTATTACAGCATTGCACGAGTTCATTACAATCAAAACTAACAGATTCTATAATCGCCTATATAAACAAAGTAAAGTCCGTCTTTTAGAAGTTTCATAGATAAGAGACATTCTTTAAAAGAGATTTCTAATAAGAGAATAATTGCATTTCGGAAATTCTCTTCTTTCACAATTTCTTAAATCTACCTTCAATACCATGAAGTAATGTCGTATAAACTTATAACGAGGATTTCAAAACTCCCTGACTATCTCTAACAACACAAGCCGATTCTGATTCGAAAGCTTCAGTCACATACATAGTTGTCGATGACGGACTTCATGTTAATAAAAGCAAAACTAAGGTTTCATCTATTAACACCGGCTATTCTTCAGCAACGAGAAATTCTAAACTTTTTTCTATCTGAGGCGTATTGAATCGAGTATCGGTGGTTTCCAAAAGGATATTACGAACCGTATAGAAAAGGTAAGCAGATCTTTAGCCTTTTACAGAAGGCGTGAAAATCGCTCTTAATACGATTTAAAACAAAGCTTCGGGTTTTCTCTTTAATGTAGAATTTGGGAATATAATTTCCAATAGAGACCGACCTGTAACAGCGAACAGGTGAAATAGCAGTTTGCAATGAAATCACAAGGAGGAAATGTGAGTTAATTGAGCATGTTTTGAAGTGAACCCAAGATAAATAATTCGTGACAGTTATCGATTGGGACGCCAAAGAATCGGTAATAATAATACTCTCTGTTGATTTTCGGCCAGAAAAAGTAGTCTAGTAGGTAGTGTGTTGGCTTATTAGACGTGAGGCCAGGGTTCAAACCTCAGGTCAGTCATCTGCAACAAAACGAAATATGAAAAAATATTGCTGCGACTTCATCTCACCCGATTTCTGGCTCGGAAACTCTGAGAGTAAATAAAATCGAGTTTAAACTATAAGTTGCGCTACTCATTTATAAAATTGACACAAACAACCTAAGTGGTGTGAGAACGAAAGGTTGTAATCCTGACTGAAGGGTTGTAATAAACAATTATGTATGTATGTATGTACGTGTTCTCATCTATATTTCAAATATTTTCAACACAATTTTTCAAATTTCTAAATAAAATTTGAATCTTAACAAAATTCAAACAGAATTTTTTATGGAAAAAAATTTGAATTACAATTAAAATGGTTTACATTCCACTGTGCAAATGCAATTATCCTCTCACTGTGAGTTGCACACATAGGTTTTTCTTTGTCTATCCTGTTTGTATTTTACTTCTTCTTTACGATCTTCATTTTTTTTTCACTTACCACTTTGAGCACATTTTTCTGCTGCAGTTATTTGACGTTCGGAATGTTTTTCAACCATTGTTTGGTTTTATTAAACAAACACAAAAAAAAAAAACAAAAATAATAATAAATAAACACGATTTATAATACAATTTTTATTTAATTTAATTTAAAGAACAGATTTTTCTTTTGTGATTTTCACTTTATTTTGTTATACGGCGGCGTAGAATTCACCAAAGCAATCATTCAATTTACGTTTTCTCACATCGAATTCTAAAATGAAACTGATCGTTACGGTCTTGTTGCAGTGTGTATGTTGAAACAATGTAAATCGACCGAGTATTAATGCCTTGGACCGAGTGTATGAAAAGCCACACAACATACACTCACTAATCATTTATTCCTCTTTCCCCTTTCCAAACATTGCTAAGAATAGTAGTGTTGTATTTAACTAATCCAGGCAAATATAAATGTATGATGAGGGTGTGTGTGTGAGTGAGTACTTATTGTGTACTCAAATCTATTCATTTAAGAGTGTTTAATACAGGGATTACCATTTCATAGCACAATTGTGCTGAGTGAATTCACACACATTGCTTATGCTCTCTCATTTAGTCGCCGATCAGACCGCGGCGAGTGCACATGTAAGCGGATGCTATGGCATCTTTTTTCAGGTTTACACTCAAAAAATATTTTAAGTTGTAAATATATTAAAAATGCTTTTATTAAAATTCCAATGTTTTATATGTTCTTAAATGACTTTTTAAGACATTTAAATGATAAGGAAAGGGAACAGCTTTTTTGTAGACATAAAGCAATTTTTTTGGAAAATTAAAAGGTTTTCTATTAGTAGGTGGGAAAATTTATGAACCAAAAGTAGTTCCCAGCAGATATCTAAAAAAACTTTCTTTAATTTCCGAGTTAAAGATGTATAACTTTAAGCATGTTGATAAAATGAAAATCAAATTAGGGTATAATACTAACATTTGTCTTTGGCAGTAAATAAATAAAACCACTCAATTTATTTTCACTCACTTACTCACTAATACACAACCAAAAAAATTTTGGTAACCCCTGGTTTAATATAGACTTTGTTCTCACTTTACAATAGGGCCGTTAAATGGTTAAACAATAATGCATTATGTTCACATACACACTCGTACATATTCTGACTTTATAACATTTGAAGAGTTCACGTGTAGAGGATAGCGGTATTGGTTGTTTATATAAAGGATTTGATGCGTTTTTTTTTTATTTAAAGGCAATCGGAATTTACAGGACAAGTTGTATTAGGTCAGGAACCAAGTTTCTCCAACTTGCCTCCTCTCATCCTGTCTCCTTTTAACCTGTTACCAAGTGTCAGTACAGCTATAACCTCTTAGGTGTAGCTAACTGCTTGATAATCTTCTGTACCTTACTGTTTTTCGCTGGCATAAACTTGCGCCAGCGTAATTCGCCATGGTTCCGAATTATGTTATTATATTCTAAGCAAGAAGAATCGCCGCTCCTGTAGTACTATTCTTTACCTCAGAATAGATTCGCCTCTTCTGTTTTTCATTGCTTCCTTTTCTCTATTCTTCCCGTTTGCAACATTAGATTTTATTTTCATCTTTTCTTTTCTCAACTTCCTATTAATTTCCGAAAGTTTTTCGCAATAGACCAACTGGGTCTCCTAACTATGTTGATTGCCAATCTGTCGTTTCTAACCTAACTTAACTGATGTTATTCCCACTAAACTGATATTATAGCGTATTGTTATGTCGTCTTAATTCATTTGTAATTTTTTTATGCTTCTGAATTAGTCGTTTTTTTTGTTCTTATCACTAACGTATGGTCTTTTACAATTTTAAGTACAAGTGAACTCATGGCTGTACTCACCACTGATTCATTGTAAACAAAAGTATTGTTTTGGGTACATTTTCATTAAAAAAGATGATGATTAACGGTTTTTCGGTGTTGTTGTTTGTATAAAGAAATTCATCCAGAAAACAAAATTTCAATTTAAGAGAATTGGCTATCACAGTATAATTAGACTAAAATTATAAATTAAATCATAAATACATACAAATATTTAATCGTATGTACGTTTATGAATGTCCATATGCATATGCATACCTATGCATGGATGTATGCCTTTATTTAAATCAATAAACTTAGTAAACTACAGACGGAAATTTTCAGATCATAAAATCTGTTTCCCCTTATGGTTTCAATATTTCTAAAATATTTAAGGCATGTGCCTACTTTTTTTTATTGTCAATTAATTAATCGATTACGAATGTGAAAACTATGGCCAGTAGTTTGTAACCACGTTTTTTCTATTATCGATCAACAACAAGAGTACTTCTTATCGAAATTAAAGTTTTTTTTCATATGAATTACAGACATTTAATGTGTACGGATGTATGGTATATTGTTCAAGTACAACTGAACTCGGAAATATTAAAGTGCGATAATACGTCGTTCTTGTGTTCCATACATAATCATTTATTATAGTTTTCAACACTAATACTGTAATACAGTAATGGAAATTGGTTTTAATGCACCAGAATTTGTTTGTTTTATGTTAGCCAGACTTGGTTGTATGTATGTAAAGCCAATGTTCCCAAAACTAGATTTTTATAAATTAGTACAGTCAAGCTTAGACCAAAAGATAGGTTAGGTTAGGCTCGGAGTATAGGATAGAGACGCTTTCACTCATAGATCGGAACTATTATGGTAATCATTGTGGTTACCGTCATTAGAGTGGGTCAAGCCAAAGATGATGAAACACTCTGATCAACAACTAAAGTAAATAGGAAAGGAGTGAATTGATATACAAAAACAAAGGGAAGTTGGCCAAACGAAAAAAAAGGGGAAAAGAAAAAGAACAGAGTAGGATACAGAGGAAACACTCATATTACAAATCACAGCAAACACTATCTCACTAACTAATGGACTACGAAGTCCAAGCATTCTGGGTCTAATCAATAACTAAAAACTAAAATACATAGGAAAAGAGAGAATTGATATACAAAAACAAAGGAAAGTTGGATAAACGTGAAAAAGAGAAAAGAGGAGAACGTAGAAGGAAACTCTTTATATTAAAAATCTTAATCGCTGCTAACGCCATTGAACGAACTTCGAAATCGAAGAATCCTAAATCTAATTAACACCTAAAAACTAAAATACATAGGAAAGGACAGAATTGATTTTTGGCTAAGCGTAAAAAAGAGAGAAGGAAACAGAGGAAACTCACAATATTACAAATCTTAACAGAGACTCACTAACTCAAAGCTTTGAGCGCACTCTGGAAGTCAAGAATCCTGCCCCTACTCCTCTACACATTAACACAAGGGCACAGAATATGCGAAAAGAAGGGATGCTTCTGTTTCACATACTGCTCTGTGTTTTCAAGGCGCTTGCATTTTGTGAAAAAACAGAATAATTTTTTTAAATCGAACCATTTTATTGGACAACCTAAGAGGTACCACAATCGTTCATTTCTCCTAAAACCGTAACCATTCGGAGCGTCTGAAGAAACCATTTATACTCAAAATATCGATCCTTTACAGATTAGTGAGATTAACTGTATAGTATAAGTCGAGATGCTTCCTTCTCCTACGATATAACACAAAGCATGTACCCAACAAGTGAAGAAAGTTTAATTCGCATGAATATCCAGTATGAAATATCTATTAATGGCTCTGACAACTATGCTAAGTAGTATTTGAATTTGATTAAATTGCTTTAGAAATTGATTAAACTTTCCAAGTACCCTACATTTATCATAAATCGGATTTGTTCCGCTATTTTGCCCGTATCCGAAGTCAATATCAATTGTTAATTTGTGGATTCTTAATAGAGTTTCTAAGGTAGAAAAATTATCCGAAAATTCGATGGTTGCTACCATATTTGGGTAATCCATATGCTTTGCAGTTTATTTGAAATGTCCGGTACTCATATACCATCTCGTGGAGAGCTTCGCGGCAGTCCATTTACAGTCCTTAAGTAAGAACGTCGTACTTCTTTTGCTGAGATATTGTTATACTAAATAATTTTCACTGCCGTTCATATGGCTGCAACTTTCAGCTGAAAGACTCTGCATCGATTCTGAAAAGATACTTCAACACACTATGACATTCTATTTTGAGCCATTCGTAATGATCCATATGACGTGATTCACCATTTTTCCATTTCTATCTGTCATAATCCATATTCCTGAATTTTATCTGCTGGGCCTTTGCATTGAATTACGATACTAAGTCATGGTGCGGAATTAAACATGGCAAACTACAGAGTAGAACGGTGGAACGAAGAAGGTGTAGGTTGGCAGGGAAACCAAACGGTATGATAATTTATTTAGAAAAGATGACTTCTTAGGAGCGATAGATGCAAACGAAGTAAAGGATGTCACCGCAAAGGTGACAGGAGTTCCGCAAAAAAAGAATCGAACGAAAATATTGGTAATCGTTTACAAAAGACCCGTCAGATATTGTCGCTTTGAAGCTATTTGGAACTCGTAATTTTCATCTATGCGTACAAAAATTGCAAATATAAAATCCAGTCCTTGCACAGTTAAGAAGCATGGAACTCTGCCAGTCGTGATATGCAAAATAACAAGTGTTTGTGAATCGTTGTTTTGAAAAGATTAGCCACGTACTTTGAACGAGGGAGGTTTTGGCAAAACACAGATTAAAAAGCTTTTTTTTGATCAAGATAAACAGGCGAAACGTTGTTGGATAGGCCATACCCATAGAATGTAATCAGATGATATCGCTAGAATTGAATAAAATACGATGAAAATAGCTGCGAGAAATGGAGTGAACTGAAGGTGTTGGCAAAGAATGGAGATTTAGGAAATTTATTAAGGCCCTATGCTTATTACACAGGCTCTAGGGTAACGTGATTTATACTGCTTAAACACATAATTGCCAAAACACAGGCACGTGATAGTGATTATTAAAAATAAATTATTAGCATACGTAGCGTTGTTTTTAAATTTCATTTTGTTTTTTATTATTGGAAAATTACACTGTCACAGCTCATACAAATACAGTCAGTCACAAAACAACATTTTAATAATGAACGTAGAAAATTGAATGAATGAATAAATGAAACACAAAATGAAAGTAAAATTAAATGAAAATGATAAACAATTTAAAGAAATCGAAACAAATACTACAAACTAACCAGAGAAATAAAACAAAACAAAAGTGATAAAATAACAAAAAAAAAATTAAATTGTATTTGCAAAATGAAAAATCAAACCAGAACTCATAGTAAATACTCAATAATTTGCATTATTTGACCATAACGCGTTTATTATTTTGTTTCTGCTTGTTTGGTTAGGGAGCAGGATGGTTTATTTTACAAAGAAAATTTAAATTTAAAAAGAAAATAATAAACTGGAAAGGAAAACAATTTACAAAATTAAAGGAAAAGAAAACATAAATTGTACAGCTTAGTTTAATTTGCATATAATTAAAGTAACACAAATCATAAAGTAATACAAATAAAACTTAAAGGAAACTGAAGGAAAAAATTTAAGTTTTATTTTATTTTGTTTGTTTGTTTTTTAGTTTTTTTTGGTAAATTATTTATAAAAACAATAATAATAGAGTCTAGTTTTATTAAACAGAACAGATTTAAGATAGGAATCTACTGTAAAAGTAAATGTTTTAAAAATTAGAATTTTATTTAAAGATAAAGACATTTTAAAGGATATTTATTTCCTATAGTAATACACCATTGAAATGGTTTTTGTATACCCATATTGTTTAAAAGATAAATTATATGCACTAGACATTGCAACGACATTAGAATTTAAATTTACAAAGAGAAAATTAAATTAATAATAAAAAAAGAGAGAAAATAAAATGTTATTTAAAGAGCAACAAATAATACAACAAACTTTTGTTTTTCGTTTGTACAATAAATTAAATTAAAGTAAAGAAAACAAATTAAAACACAAATTAATATGAAATAAATTCAATAGATTTTTGTTGTTGTTTTCTTTTGTTTTTGTTTGTTTGTTTGTTTGTTTGTATTTGTTTATGATAGAATTTATTCATTCATCAATCATTATAATTTGCGGTGGTTTCGCTACATTAGTTACGGCTGCATTAATGGTTGCTGATGGTATTACGGTTGATGCTGCCAATGTTGTTGTTGTTGATGCTCCTGAACCCACTATTGCGGCTGTTGTATCAGTGGTGTTTAGTAGTTTTTCCTCTTTTCTGTCGCTAGTTGTTGTTGTTGATGGCAATGTCTGTGCGGCTAATTGTCACTTTGATGCCGCTGTTGGCTCAGGCACACGTTGATAACGTGGCTTATTGCGGGTGAAAGGCAAATACTTATATTTTATCATATGCTAAATAGAAATACAAATACACACATGTTATTTGTTTATTAATAATCAAAAAGGTGTTGTGAAATAATTCTGGTGACTTACCTTAATCTGTCTCTTCATTGTTATGCAAAACAATGTTATGAAGTACATGACCAGTATTGGCCAAAATACTGGTATATTGAAACATTCAAAGAATGTACATATTACCGCAATCAATGTACTTTTTGTAATGCTAAGCCAGAATTTAAATTCTGGTAAACGTCTAATAAACGGTCGAAACTCTTCATTACTACGTGTAGGTAAATTTGGACCATCATCTGTAATAAAATTAAGCGAAATGTTTTTAAGTATTTGCTTTAATAACAGAGTAATATATACTCTATATATACGTATGTATGTAAAAGACAATTTCTATAATGCATTTTCAATTAAGAAATATATCGCAGTAGACAGCTAACATGCAACAACAGCTTAACCGGCATCTAAAGGTAGAAATCTTTAGACATCGATTAAAGGTGGTGGTACTAGCTCACGGGTGGATCTTGGGCTTAAAGTATTACGCAGTGAGTAAGGCTTTTCAACACTGCACTTAGTAAACAAAGTACAACAACCCAATATATTCTGACACAGAGTGCCGTTTCTATATAACTACAGATGTCCTGCTTAGCTGAAAAATACTTATGGTGTCTGTCCACTAATTCTAATCCGAATTTCTATGTGGTATGTAGTCGAAGTCGCAGTAGTTTGTAGGCACTGGGTTGGCTTATTGGACGTAAGACCTCGGTTCAAACCATCACCAACAAAAGTGAAAATATGAAAAATATTTCTACGGCGACTTCCTCTCAGCAGATTTCTGGCAAAAACTCTGAGAATAAATAAAATTGCTATAAAAAGTTTCTAGAAAAATCTGTCCTTCGGAATCAATTTTAAACTGTATGTCCCGCCACTAATGTATAAAATTAACACACACATCATAAGTAATGTGAGAAACTAGGTTGTAATCCTGACAGAAGGATTGTAATGATCAATCATGTTTGTATTTATGTACGTGTGTATGTGTAGAGATGAGGAGTTACTTGGAGACGATGAAGAATATGATCTACGATTATCCGACACTTTATAGAAAAATAGATAAAGAAAAACCCTAAGTAGGAGCTCTAAAAATGTATTACACTCTCTAACGGAAGCTCGTTTTCAAACGGAATCCAATTTTTTACATGTATAATGGAATTACGACAGCTGAGGGATGTACCATACAACCACCGTCGTGAAGCTAATCTTTTTATTCTTATTTTATTTCTCCCCTTTATAAACTTTTCCTTTAGTTCTTTCTAGAACGAAAACAATACATACCACGCAGGTATTAAGCCCCTACGAATAAACTCTCCGTGTTGTACCGTATAAAATATATTAATCAGCCGCAAACCGACATTTTCACATGAAGAGAAATAAAATTTTAAAAACTATAAAACTCAACATAATCAGATTTGTCATATTGACGCCAACAATATTTTCGAGTTTAATTTGGCGACCAAAGTCGAGCTTGAAATAGTTTTTAAAACATAATTATCAAGACTTAGTGTGATCTTTAATCTCACAGTTAAAAAACTGATTAAAAGAATACAAATTAAGTCATAACGCATAATAAAATATGTGGAGAACATGTATGAAGAAAACATTTCGAAATTAAAATCGAAATTTTAAGAAATAAAATCAGATATTGGAACTTATTTTGCAAGAAACATTATCATGTGAACGGCTTTCTTAAATGACATGCAAAAACAATCTTGTTAATAAAACAATAATTTTAAATAGCAAAACTTTTTAGCCTAATATCCACTTACAAAATACTTTCCAACTAATCATATACTAAAGAAAATTTCTTTCAATAACAAACGAAAGCACCTTAAACATTTGCAAAACAACGTTTTAAAACAAACAACAAGAACCCTTAAAGACATGCACTTACTCACGCGCTCACTCACTTAAAACGAAAACGCTATTATTAGTGAATATTTAAATATCATAATAAAAATCAATAAACAAAATAAAAAAAGAAACAAAAAAAAAACGTTAACAAAGTATAATAAAACAAAAAGAAAAAAATCTCGCCACTTATTAGAGCCTTAATTGCCATACTAACTTAAGAAAATAAAATATAATTAACGTTCCAATAAAAATCGAAAGCAATAAATAATAAAATTAATGAAATTAGAAAATATTGTAGTTGGCAAACTTACCTTCATTGGCATATGGATCAAATTCAGGATCGATTTTAGGTGTTAGAAATGCAATAAATAAATTTAAATGATAAATACCCAGGGCATAGCAGACGATATACCAGCCCTGATTTAAAAATATACGGAGCAGGAAGAATAAAACTAAGGCCGCAGCACCGGACCAGCGTAGCTTTGCATGCGGTGTGGAACGATCCAAGGCAGATTGATAAATCTGAAAAAAAAAACAAAATTAATTTAAAATATTTATAGGCTCTTGCAAAGATTTTTAAAGTAATGACAACGATTAAATGTCGATATATCGCTTGAGCTTGAATTAGAATTACTCTCCTAAGTCTTTCGGGATCATTTTCGATAAAGTACGACCTAGCTTCTAGGTTCTCCTAGCCTCATATGCGACTATTTTGCTTCTTGATGTAACTCCAGTTTGAGAAATAAGCAATGAAGGCTGAAGAAAACTTTATTCTCAAAATAAGTATTTAAAGTCTGTTGCTCTAGCACCCATTTCGCATATATGTATACGGTGTTGTGAATGATATGACAGTTTAAACGGCTGTTAGAGTGAAAGTTTTTATCGATGGAGGTGGAAATCCAAAAATACGCAATAATAAGCCATAAGGTAGGGACAATTCCGAAGAACGCTGTGCAATCAATAAATTTGGATTATCCGCTACACTTGTTTACATCTGTTTAAGATTTTTTGTCAAAGTTGTCACGTATAAAAATCGTTGTTCGTAATGCTGGGTTTAGTAGACAATACGAGTCAAGTACGTCGTCAGGATTTTTTCTAGAAAAATGCGAGTAATAACGTATATGCAATATGCAATCAGAGCGTACGATATTAGAGAAAAACGAATGGAAATTTAGGAATTCCGCAACATTTTCTCTGTGATTTATGTACGTAACTTGTAGTCGCCTAGTGTAAACTAGCAATAAATGTCAAATCTTTCACTAAATAAATGACATTTCGCATGAAATATATTCAGTAGTTGGCAGTGTTGTCAGAGCGGCGACTTTGAAATCATTTAACGGATAACGCGATACTACAGGAATTCGATAACTTAATACATTTCTTAAGTCGACTAATTTGTTTACTTCGATCTTCGATATTGTCGAACATATTATTATAAGCTGCAGTAGATATTTCCATTACTTTATTAGACAATTTTTGGTCATTTTGAAGGATTCGATTACCCTTCTCCCTATGAGGAAACAAACTTCGTAAACCGATCTCATATATCTTCTATTAAAACAAGGCGAGTTACTGTCATAAAACTGATGTAATCTAAATTGATGAGAGCTAATCACTTGTAATCGAGTTCTTATGCCAAACGTTCTAATTTTGCTCAGAATTCAGTTTAGCGGTAATGCAGCAGGTCGGCCCTGTTCAATTAAAGCTGGTTTTGGTTTGATTGATGCAACTAAAATTCATTTCCTCTACATCTAGCATTAGCTTCAGAAATAGCATGATATTATGCCATGATTGGGCCATGTGGATTTTTTGAGAGGCCATAAGATGTTATAGCATCGAGATATATACATTTTTGGACTCTTGGATCTTTAGATAAATTAAAGTATAAAAACTAACTTACAAAACAAGATATACAAAATATTAAGAGCATGTATTAGAAAAATGTAATCCTTTTATTTACAATTTATGTGTTGTTATTTAGTTTGCTGTTATCATTTTCACATATTAAATCCGTTTAATTCTAATAAGAATAACATTTGATAACATTGCTAGAGGGTTTCAACTTTCGAAGAGTGAATGTGAAAGAAGTTATGATCATGTTGTTATTATTGTTGATTATACTGAAGTTGAACTGCTGTCTTATTGGACTATTTGCAATTAACCTAACCTAACTTAACACTGATACATTCCAATTGTATTTATTTCCCTTGATTACAACGCTTTTAAATATTGCAATTCTTTAACAAAACAAATCGTTTTATTCATGAGGCCCACTTACTTGTGATAAACGTTGAAAAAACTTTTTCACACCGCCACTGGAGGACGTTGACGCTGTTGTATCTTCATTCATCATATTCGCTTATGATGATAATAAACTTTTGTTGTTGCTTTACTGCCTCTTAGACTAAATTTTGTTGTTGTTGTTGTTGGGTTTTTCTTTTAAGCCTCTCGACTGTGTTTCGCTAATTACAAAAGTGCTAGTAACTAGTTAATGTTGCTGTTGTTGTTGTTTTTAAACCCCAATAAAGGGTTTTAAACGTTTGCTTAGAAAATTTGTTTTAATTTTGTTGTTGTTACTTTTGTTATGTTTTTAAGAAATTTATTACAAAATGATTGAAAAAAATAAAGAAAATTAAAATAAAAAAAAAGAAAAATCACACGTCACTTTTTCTTAACGCTGCTTCTTCTTTTACTTTCTCCTCTCTCACACTCTCTTCTTCATATAATTGTCGTTTATTTTTTATGACTTTCGTACTTTAATTATTCCATTTTTTGTGTAATTTATGTTCTTGTATTTTTTTATTGTTGTTGTTTTCTTATGGGTTTCGTTGCTGCTGCCACTGCTTATGGTTCTGCTAGAAGGTTGTCTACTAGAAAAAAAATTTAAAGCACATACACTTTTAATAAGGCGGCCTTTGCCTACTTTTGGTTGTGTTTTTCTAATATTCTAGCCAGTCTTTATCAACGTTTTCTTATTCGCTTCTTTTTAAAAATTTAATAAGTTAGAATGACCAGCATGCTAGGAGAGAGCAAAAGAAAAAACACAACCAATATTAATACATGTCACTTGAGTTTTTTAGAAGTTCTTTATGATTAATGTTTTGTTAATATCAACACATGTTTTGTTTTTTTAATAAATTATAATCAATTACTGCTAATAAAAACTAGAAATTTTATTAAAAAAATTTCAGGCTCAATTAAAAAAATTTTTCCACTGACAATCGGCAGATTTTCTTTTTCTCTGTTTTCTTTAAATATTCTTCTTCTGTTTCTGACAAGCCCACGTCATTGCACACACAGGGCTGTAATAAAAAGTAGTAGTATTACGTATGCATTTGAATATAAAAAAATAGTTAAACTATCTAAAGAAATAATTATTGTTAAAATATTGTTTATAAATTAAAATTAAAGAACGATTATTATTTTTTATTAACAATAGCAGCAGAATTATAATTTCTTTTAATATTTACTTATTGGCCATATGTGTTGATAAGTGGTGATTATACTTCGCTTTAGTTAAACAGAGATGTTATATGCTGAAAGTGTATACTTAAGCGTTAAAAGATTAAAAATTTAAATTTATATTTACAGTTAAATTTTGAATTTGTTGATAAATGAAAAAATGTTTAGCAACATGCAGTAAATGTTCAATTAATTTATTCATATTGTAAATAATGTTTTCTTGTGAAAAGCTAGGTCGTAATCCTGACTGAAGGGTTGTAATGGCCAATTATGTATGTATGTATGTTTTCTTGTAATATTTATCACATTGGACAAACCATCGCATCATTCTACTATGTCCTATTGGAATCTCACCGAAACTTTTGATGGCGTGTGAGCTTTGAGACAAGGCGACTCCTTATCATGCCAATTCATCATATAGAGTGCTCTGTGGAAAGTACGAGTGTTTGTCACTTTCGTACGCCCACGAAATCGATATCATTGGGCAAACGAGATATTACCGCTGTCTTTAATGGCATAGAAATGGCACAGAAGTCTGCCAAAATGGATCGGACAGTAACTGAAGACAAAACGAAGTGAACGTTGTTGACAAGTAGGGTCATGCAGTGCAAAACATTTTGTTTATCTTCCCTTCTCGTTACTAGCGAAAATGATGCCGGTCTGGCAGTCCATAATTACTCTTGTTGACAGGTGCTATAATAGTTTCAATAGACAGTTGAAAAGAATAGACCTCTCTCGTGCAACGAAACCATAGCTCTATAAATTATACATTCTTCACGTGCTTCTTTGTAATGCTGTCACACACTGATACACCTTTTTTGGGAGTATTAGAGAGAAAAGTTCTTTGCAATAACTTCGGGTTAGTCCAAGTTAACGACAATTTTCGCATTAGAACCAACATGGCCAACAATGCAGGTCAATTCATTATCACTGTTTTGAGTTTGTTTTGCTAAATACTACTACTCTATTCTTAGGAGCTGTCCCTTTCTGACCATTCTTTGATGTTCGTTATTGAAGGTATTTGGTAATTAAACATGGCATACTAACGGTAGAATAGAATTGAGAACTGAATTTAATTCTTTTTTTTAAATTTCCGGTTTATTTATTTCCTTTATTTTTATTACAAAATGCTTAAATTAATTTATTAGCTTAAACAGTTTATGCTTAAAAACTAAATCTTTGGATTGAAAAACGTAACTAAACTTAACATCGCGTCACAATAAGTACAATAAATGCATTGAGGATATGAGGATAAAAGCACAGCTTTATAGAAAATATTACCTTATTATACTATACGAATCCTTTTGTTAAAAATAATTAATTTTATTGGAGAAATGTTTACTTAAATCGTATAAAATAAAATAAAAGTTTTATTTTCTAAATAATATCCTCAATGATGTTTTGTTTTTTTTTTTTAATTTATAAATACAAATTTAAATATCGTTTTTTAATTATACTGAAATGACTTTGCATGACCTTAACATTTATGACTCAATCAATCAATACTAACGTTTTTTTTAATGGGTTGGATCGATAAATTGCTTTTGACTTAAAATAGATGGGACGTACGTACCCTAATGTTTTGTATATCGAAATCGATCAAAACTGCCAAACCATTTTCAATGTCTCTTGGGGTTTCCAAATTAAACTTTTATTATACTTTTGAAAATTAATTTGGAATTTTTAATTCCATTCGATTTCGATAATTCAAAACATGCTGGATATGCCCCTTTCTTATAAGCCTGTAAGTAGTTAAAAAATTAAGTTATTCTTAAACCTATTTACAGCACATTTCGAAAACATATTTCGAATTTATAAAACTGCTATACTCTTTACATGTCAAAAATAATTTTTTTTCTTTCAAAATTCCCGAGAATTCTTTCTTAAATTAATCGAAATATTATCTGCCCTAATTCTTTAGAAAATAATGTATTTTAAAAGCCCAAGGGAAATTGTGCAGGGTTTCTTATATTTTAAAATTTTTTTGTTTGAGCCCACAAAGTATGGTAATCCCGATTGTTCTACTTCGATAACATTTTTTTATAATTACGATTGCAATGAATTACAAGTTTTTTGCCTTGTTTACCCATAAAATTCCTCTATATTTTCACATCCTACGGTCTACTGTTGTTATTTTCGCTTGGTTCCATTTAAGAGTGTTCTGTCATACTTTTCGGAGTATCGTACATATCCAGGAGTTTTATTTTTTTTTTTGCTGGCCACGGGTGACCCTTAAGAGTTAACCTTTAGGGTCATCCTCGTTATACCTATCTTTCTGATAGTATGGCCGACCTACCCCCGTGCTCCTCTCGTTATACTACAATATCAGACTTCCTTCTGTTCTTTAGTTTTACGTTGGTAAAGTCCCATAATGCTGATGTTATTAGACTAAATTAAGGCATTCGATATTAACCAGGTTTCCCTTTCGCTACAACAGACTTGTCCTATCGCAAGCCTGGTTCGTGTGGTTGTAGTTGTTTGAATGCCGCTTCCCCTTTATTCATACTGTCATTTAGATCTTAGTCTGCGCAGATATGCATTGACATTTATAGTGGAAGGAATTGAAATTTTACGAAAGCGGGCGAGATAGCATGTCAAATCAAACGTTATACAGAAGAAAGAAGCACTTGGACTTCTGCCATGCAGATAAAGTCACAGGACTATCGGGAGTATAGGAAATCCAGGGGCCTTATTATGATTCTAGGATTAGGGTCGAAGGTTCATAGTGATATCACAAGGGTATAGACTAGGCTACGTGTGCTAATTCGTTTAGGGGATAGCCAGTTCTATGAACTCCTATAATTTACACATTTTCTATATTGAAACTCCTGCATGTTTTTCCTCGAGCACAGTGTAGTGTTCCTTTAAATTTTCTCTTCTTTTTCTTTAAATTTAAAACTAAATTTCCATAATACTTTCGAGAGAGTGTTGCTATATACAAAGGATTTTTGTAAAACAATTAAATGAGCAGAGTGGTATTTGTAGCCTTAAAATTAAATTAAAATTAAATAAATTAAATAAAAATAATTTAATACTATGTATAGAGACAATATACTGTGGCAACTTAAAATACTTGAGGCAGAAGAACTGAGCGGAGCACTATCCATAAGCATATGATATGGACAAATGCTTGGGGGCTTCACAAATGTGGTAAAATTGGGATAACGTATGATTTCCGAAGGCTGCAAGGAAACAAACTGAATTAATTCAAATTTTGTAATTATTTTAAAGTAACTTCTAACATACAATCGATATTGTATCACTGGAAACCCGACAGAAGGTCATATGCTTGCCATTAATCATGCTCTGTTCCACACGTTTGGTGAATAAAGGCTCTGACCATGGCAATTGATTTAGATGCGAGAGAAATGTACGATCATGGAACTCCACTGGATCGGATATGATTAGTTTATCTGCAGAAAAAGAGGTCTTGAAATTAAAAAAGAAAAAAACATGGAAAGTGTTTCTAATACTCACTTAACAGTGACTCCTCATAGAGTATATCCTCTTCGGTCATATTTGCCTTATTAGGTTTGGTTTTGGCGTATATGGTATTGGGTATATAGTCCAAA
The DNA here is from genome assembly GCA_005959815.1 of Sarcophaga bullata. Taxonomy (NCBI): domain Eukaryota; kingdom Metazoa; phylum Arthropoda; class Insecta; order Diptera; family Sarcophagidae; genus Sarcophaga; species Sarcophaga bullata. Next base: position 107,961 of record QOCX01000050.1, on the reverse strand, counting down.
ACATTACCGTTATAAAGAAATAAATTCTCCACATCGGTCATATTCAAGGAATAGAACTGATAAACACCAAAAGTTTCAAAAAATTCCCGGACGGGTGTCATGCTATAGCAGCCAGCCAAATCGATGCGTGGATAATAGGTTATAAATGACAAACACATTTCCTGTTTGGTGGAATAGCCACCAAAAGTAGGACGTTTGCGTGCAGAAGTCTAAAACAAAATTCAAAATTTAAAAAAAAAACTTTCTTTTCAATCTTAAAATGATTTCTTTACACCCTCACCTCATAAGCACAATCGGTTATGATATAATCACCTGGCAATACCACAGTTTCATTTTCTAACTGTCTCACCTGTTGATAATTATAATCGTAATTATCATCCTCTATAATACGTGGTAATTCTTTGCCATTCCGTACATGCCTTAAAGTCATTTTGCGTCCAGCCCGATGTGAATGTAAAGTGCCGGAAATTATTTTTATGCCATCTTTAGGAAACATCTTTAAAAGAAAAACAGAGAAACGAAAACCAATTTCATCAACTAAAAAGAACCTCCTTTAAATTTACATTTAAAGTACTTACCTCGTTGGAGCAGGAGGGTCCACAAATGCCAACATTACGGTAAAGCTTCTGTCCAGGTGGTATTAATTGTGTGTCTGATACGGATACGCCTGATATCATGACCCCACCATCGTGTTTTCGTAAATGTTTGCTGTAATGTATGCGAAAACCTGAATGGTCAGAGGCTAAGGAAGAAAAGAAATGGAAGAGAAAGGCATGTTAAAAATATGAAAACAGAATAAATTTAAAAAATAAACAAACAAAAGTTCATCCACTTGGTTGTCAAAAGCATTTAAAATCGTTTTGAACGCAGGTTTATAAAACATTTGAGACACCCTTCACAATAAAAATGTCTTTAGAGAAACACCTTCAACTTAAATAAGGAAAGGGCATTAAAACTTTGTGAAGGGGTATTCATAAAGATCTTCCATCTGGTCTTTTTAGAAAAATTAAATTTTTTACTGAAGATTTTGCTTCATTCCTAGGTAGCAACCTAACCTTAGGTAAGGCTATCGGATAGCTTGCCTATCGTAGGTAAGTTATTCGGTGGCCATATGGTCTATTGTGTCACCCAGTCTGGAGTAAGCCCTATTGTCATAATCCGTTAGTGGTGGGCTTAAACACCCCGAACTCCGGATGTCCTATGCCTAGATCTTCAAACGTTCTGCCACCCAAACTTCAATGACATCTGTTCTGAGATGCAGTGAACTCGAGTAAGAGGTGTTGTACTGATTCCGTTTTCTCGGAATTTCCGTTTTCCGAGTTTGTCAGTAAAACTGACAATAGCGTAGTGTCTCTTTAGAATTCCTCGCCGTATGCGAACAGTTCTCTTGTTGTTCTTTCCTAAGCGCTATTAAAAATTGTTCACTTTGTGTTGTCCACTTTGTAAAAACCCCAAACAATTAAATATGGACGAGTCCCACTTAGGTCAACGTTTAGGCCCATTGAGGTCCACAATTAATATCCAAAATCGGGAATTAAACATTCCTTAAATGGAAAACAAACTACCTCCAGATATATCTTGCTATTGTAACAACATTTCTATTAAAGACTTCATTCAAGGATGATAGAAAATGTGAGGTTAAGGATGTCCACCTCTTCATGGTGAAATTAGGAGACACATATATGAGGTTAAAGATAGTTTTTTCCTTTCTCCTCACACCCACAATATAAGTCATTTAATGGAATGCCAAGTCCATAGGCATTCCTTGCAATAAAACAGTGGGCCGTGAAAATCACAAATAGGGGATGGATGGCATTGCAATCGCTGAAGTGAACTACTGAACAACCGAGCAATAATGCACGCACGTTTCCGTTGCTAACGAAACTAAGACTCCGCATAAAATGGGCAGCGAATACCTTGCCTGAGGCAATTGGACTATCTACATACATACATACATAATTGGTCATTACAAACCTTTAGCTAGGATTACAACCTAGCTTCTCATACCATTTATGTTGTGTGTGTTAATTTTATACATGAATATCTGAACCTACAATTTAAAGTTAACTCCGAAAACCAGATTTTTGGGAAACGTTTTTATGTCAATTTTTATTTATTCTCAAGCATTTTTTGCCAGAAATCTGCTGGGAGAGGAAAACGCCGAAGAAATTTCCCTTAGGTGGAAATGTCTGACATGAGTTTGAACACGTTTACTAAGCCAACGCACTACCTACTACACTACGGCGACGGCAATTGGAATATCTACGTCCTGCAAAATGTCGGAGATTGTAAGCTTTATACTGGCACTGATATTGGCCTGTTCATCATATGTCATATGTATGTTCCGATATGTCGTGGAACTCATATAAGGGTTAACTTTGAATGACTCTAGATT